>BLKM01000661.1:1115082-1607595 GCA_013340265.1 Coptotermes formosanus | reverse complement strand
CACAGTGTGTTTATGTGTTTTGTGTGGATCTCAGAACAAACAGCGATTATTTCCCTATACAGCATTAACTGGCTGGTTTTTATAACCGAGACGGAGTGTGTTTACTGCGCGGTACGGGCTGGGTCTTTAAACATAATTCTACGTTCTGCCCACACAGTGTATTTATGTGTTTTGTGTGGATCTCAGAACAAACAGCGATTATTTCCCTATACAGCACTAACTGGCTGGTTTTTATAACCGAGACGGAGTGTGTTTACTGCGCGGTACGGACTGGGTCTTTAAATATAATTCTACGTTCTGCCCACACAGTGTATTTATGTGTTTTGTGTGGATCTCAGAACAAATAGCGATTATTTCCCTATACAGCCTTAACTGACTGGTTTGTATAACCGAGGCGGAGCGTGTTCACTGCGCGGTACGAACTGAATCGAGAGCATAATTCAGGTTACATCCAGTCTTGTGGCCGTGCCGTGGCTCAGGCGGTTAGTCGCCAGCCTGTCACCACGGAGGCCCCAGTTCAGTCCCAGATCAGTCTATCTCGGATGTGTGGTGGACAAAGTGTCACTGCGACAGGTTTTTCTCCGAATACTTCAGGCTTCCCCCTGTCAGTATAATTCCACCAGTGCTCCATACTCATCTTCATCTACATTATGGTCTTACCAGAAGGACAAACGGACTAAGGCTGGGAGCTTTCCAAAAAGCAGCGCTCTTTTGGAAATCAGAGAGCATTGGATAGAGCATTGCTCTGACTTTACTTCAGTCCTTAAGGGATTAAGTCAGCGGAATTATAATAAGCACTCACGGGCGTTCTGAGGGTCTGCTGCTGGGTTTCAATGACCTAAACTGGCTCATTTCCGGGACGCTGCCCCATCATGTACACGATGCAAACTGTCCATAATTTCTCATCACTCTCCCTTCATTCCAAGTTACCTAACCCTCTTCTACTGCTTTACGATATTAAAAATATTTCCAGCAAATTTCATACAAATTTGGACCCCAAAGAAAGGAAGGAAGAGAAGTATGGAGAAGAATACACAATAAATAACTTAGTATTTTACACTCTACAACTAATATCGTTGCCGTAAAGTATAACTTCCCTTGCCTATGCTTAATTAAGTACCAGGCATATGCTTAATTAAGTACCAGGTCATGAAGGAATTTGGAGGAACTGAGGCATAAACCCACGCATTCTTAATCTCGACACTAGATGGAGGTAAGCGGTCACCTTCACGCCCCCAGGCGCTTTTCCCCCCCCCCCCCCCGAACTCCATTGGATAGGAGGTTTGGTGAAACCCAGGGTGGTCTGGACGTACTGGGGGAAAGAAGTGTCTCTTGCGCTAGTCGGGAATCGAACCGCAGTATCTTGGCCGTACAGCCCGTAGCCGAGACACAGTACGTGAGCAAATCAGCATGGCACCGAGCCTGTTGAAGCCAATCCATCGCGGCGGTTTCCTCCCATATCTATACAGCCACTAACATTACATAACTGCTGAGTTGCGACGTAATGAACAAGACACAGGCGCGTCTGCCAGCCGCCATGCTGGCTCCGGTTTTTGTTCCCGTCCTTATCAGCAACCCACCGACCGTCATTGAGTCCAAATGCACATAATGTTGGCTCCACCTGATCCTTCTCGGTAGTGTTATTTCATTATCTCCATAAGAACCTACAACTGGAGCTCACAGTCTCCATCCATAACGTTTGTTTCCTACTTTGTTTAATGACATTTCGTGTACTGTACATATTAGAGCTTGTGATGGAAGTTCTTGTTGGCTATTTCGATCTTTACAGAATAAACATAACACTAATCTCATGCTCCTTTTTTATCCCACAACATGTTTCGACCGCCGCGTACGCTGGCCATCATGAGGTAGAAACTTACGGAATCATAGAAGAGAAGCATACATTCCGGCACAGGCCTCCCCTTTAGAGTTAAAAATTAAAGACGAAGCGTATCTGTTTTATATAAGGACTTAGTGCGTACCGCGCTGTAAACACTCTCCACTTCGGTTATAAAAACCAATCTCTTAATGTTTTATAAGGCAAAAGTTGCTGTTTGTTCTGAGATCCGTACAAAACACATAAACGCAATGTGGGCACCACGTAGAATTTTTTAATGTTAAACCTGGTGGTATGTGAAGTTACCGCTAGGCTTTAAAAGGTTAAAGACGAAGCGTATCTGTTTTATATAAGGACTCAGTGCGTACCGCGCTGTAAACACTCTCCACCTCGGTTATACAAAGCCATCTGCTAATGCTGTATAAGGCAAAAGGCGCTGTTTATTACGACATCCATACAAAACACATGAATGGAGCGTCCGCACTACCTAGAATTTTTGAATGTTACTCCTGATGGTGCGTAAAGTTACCGCTAGGTTTGAAAAGATTAAGAGACTGGTTTTTATAACCGAAGTGGAGAGTGTTTGCTGCGCGGTACGCACTGGGTCCTATAAAACAGATTACGTTCCGTCTTTAAAGGGTTAATATTATAAAATTACGAAGCAATATAATCACTCATTATTCCCTACAAGAAGTGATACACTGTTATGCATGTGATGATGGCCAGCGTACGTGGCCGAAACATGTAGAATAAAAATGGAGCATCAGAATAGTGTTGTGTTTATTCTGTAAACACTGAAATTGGGATTATATACAGTATGCACACAGTGAGATCATGATTTAAAAAAAATTCTTGTTGCCTGTTTGATGATGCCCTTCCAGCATATCGCTGGAGGAACTGACAGTTACCACAAGAAGTGTCTGTATCTGTCACGGCCTTCAATAGACAAAACACATAAGCACGTACCGTTCCACGTTTATTTTATTTTTCACTTATATTCAGCTGGTAATACGAAATCTTTTACGTTTTTTGCAACTGGTGTTCCTCCCCTGATGACAACACTGCCAGAGCGGGTAAATAGTCTGTATTTGTTTAATGAAAACGGGCTTGGAAAACAAGATGTCGACATCGCGTCTGACCAGAGGCAAACAACCTTTGCGCCACCGCTAAATGCCGTCAGTGGAGAAGCACCAGACCAGGAGGATTATGTTTGTATTGCAGGAACTGGTGGGTAACAGTAAGCGGTCAGGCGGGCTGCTGAAAAACTGAATAACATCACTTTAACCCTTTAAAGAGGAAGCGTGTCTGTTTTATATAAGGACTCAGTGCATACCGCGCTGTAAACACTCTCCACTTCGGTTATAAAAACCAATCTGTTAATGTTTTATAAGGCAAAAGTTGCTGTTTGTTCTGAGATCCGTACAAAACAAATAAACGCAATGTGGGCACCACGTAGAATTTTTTAATGTTAAACCTGGCGGTACGTAAAGTTACCGCTAGGCTTTAAAAGGTTAATGCTGCGGTCGGCAGCTCTAGTTACACGACTTGAAATAACAGGCTAATTAGTGACTAATCAGTTCTTAAGCATGTGGAAAGGCGCAACCATAATGCGGTGTAAATGACGTCTTCCCTCTTCTGGGATGTTACGCAGCGTGGATTGGTAGTTAGTTACCGGCGTTTCGGGACAACCTATCAGCGCCATCAAGCAGTCGAAGAAGAATGCTTGACCCTTGAAGATGGGACGGAAACGTCGGTAGCCACAAATCTACACGGCGTAACATCCCAGAGGAATGTATTTTGGTGATATTATTTACACTGCAGCGGAAGCCTGAAATCGCGGTCTGAGGTACTCTGCAGGCATTTTGCTGGAGAGTCTGATGAAAACCACGACAAGGCTTCGAATGCGTGGCTGCACTGCTGCCCACGTGACGGCGACGTAGCTGACAAACTTGTTGACGCAGACATGCAGCGCGTAACATTTCACTACACTCAGTTTTGCTCTTTGCATCACGAATGCAAGGACCAGCCGGCCTCAAAAAGTGGGAGGATTGGTGCAAAAACAACTATATATACTCTGATTGGCGGTTAAAAAGATGATAGATGCTCTGACTGGCGGTTAAAACGATGATATATGCTCTTATAGACGGTTAAAACGATGACATATGCTGATTGGCGGTTAAAACGATGATATATGCTCCGATTGGCGGTTAAAACGATGATATATGCTGTGATTGGCGGTTAAAACGATGATATATGCTCCGATTGGCGGTTAAAACGATGATATATGCTCTTATAGGCGGTTAAAAAATTATATATGCTCTGATTGGCGGTTAAAACGATATGAGCTCCGACTGGCGGTAAAACAATGATGTGCCCTCGGATTCGCGGTAAATCAATGGCATACTTTGGACTGGCAAATGCGTCGTCCGTCCCGCAGGGATGGGCAAAGGGCCAGAACCCTCGAGCACTTCACAAGTGTTCAGCTCATTGTAGCAGTTTGCGTGGCTACCGGAATGGGGTTTTGATTCGTTTACTATATAACGATGATAACAATGACGATAACGGTATGTCTTAGTAGAATAACAGAAAAATGTCCTGAATTATGTTTTCTGTTGTTCTCTTCAGTCCCTCCATGACAATACTGAGACTGTACTTTACAATACACTACAGCAGTTGCACTTTCGAATGCACAACAGCAACACTGTCTAATCCTCTGAAATTAATCAGAACAAAAACGCAGGACGATAAGCCAACTTGGGGGATCTATGCCTAGGCGAGATAACATTAAAATGCATCCTGAACAGATTGGGCAGCTGTCTGTGGCTCTTCTGAGCAACGTAAAGACTCTTCGAGTTCCACAAGGCGGGTAATTTCTTGACTACCTGAACGACTGTCAGCTTGTCACGAATGCACTCGATTATGTCAATCAACTCACCATTCGACCACTTAAAACTTGTGCGATTTAAGTTGTTCTAAATTAACCCACGAGTCCACCATCATTCTATGAAAAGCCTTTTGCGCATATGCATAAAAGAATATTATCGAAATTCGCTGAGAAATGTAAAACAAGTTTAACCCTTTAAAGACGAAATGTGTGTGTTGTTTTAGATAAGGCCTCAGCGCGTACCGCGCAGTGAACACTATTCTTCTCGGTTATAAAAAAACAGTATTTTAATGTTTTATAAGGCAAAAGTCGCTGTTTGTTCCCAGATCCGTACAAAACACATAAACGCAATGTGAGCACCACGTAGAATTTTTTAATTTTAAAATTGGTGGTGCGTAAAGTTACCGCTAGGCTTTAAAAGGTTAAAGCACGGTGGTTACTTATGTATAGCTTGCTCTAAGATTCAAAATCTCTGCATTTTTCCCACAGCTATGTATCCCGTCCGTATAAATCTCGCGACAGACAGCGTTCTCTCGAACAGCATTAACTGGTTTGTGTGTATTGCAGACGCATCCTCAAAGATTCGGGGTTCTCATACATACATACATACCAACCTATATGGCGCCATACCCCCTCCCCACAAAAACTGTAATATTCATCGAAATGTAGTGTGTTGCGTGTGCGATGAGATATAAATCTTTGTATACTGTTTATATTAACCTCAGATTTAAAAATGGTTAGAATTATCACATTTGAAAGCTTATGAAATCTGAGTTTTGCGAGTGGAATCTTTACCAACCGTTGGAATCCGTATTATTGTCTGGACTCCGTGTTCAGCCATTCGTGTTACTCTACTTCGTGCGACCACCCTCAGCTTTTTGCAACCTGCCGTGTGCAGTCAGCCCGTACAAGAACTGTGCGCTGCGTGCACACGTTCCGCGCGGCGGGCCGATAAATACGAGCTGTCGACAGATCTCGTTACACTGCTTCACCTCGCGTTGTGGTGTGCTGCTGCGATGGACGACGAGACGCAGTATACATGCTCTGCCGGGTACCAGGGTAAGTACCACCTGTCAGCTACTGATCGCTCAGTCTGTATTCACGTACGGACATTACCAATTCGGAAATATTTTAAAGTTTTACATATTGTAGCAACAGAATTTATTCCGAAATGTAATATTATTTATGAACTCCACAACTGGCGTAATTTAACCCTTTAGCCCTTTAAAGACGAAGCGTATTTGGTTTATGTAAGGACTTAGTGCGTACAGCGCTGTAAACACTCTCCACTTCGGTTATAAAAACCAATCTCTTAATGTTTTATAAGGCAAAAGTTGCTGTTTGTTCTGAGATCCGTACAAAACACATAAACGCAATGTGGGCACCACGTAGAATTTTTTAATGTTAAACCTGGTGGTACGTAAAGTTACCGCTAGGCTTTAAAAGGATAAAGACGAAGCGTATCTGTTTTATATAAGGACTCAGTGCGTACCGCGCAGTAAACACTCCACTTCTGTTATAAAAACCAGTCTCTTAATGTTTTATGAGGCAAAAGTTGCTGTTTGTTCTGAGATCCGTACAAAACACATAAACTCAATGTGGGCACCACGTAGAATTTTGTAATGCTAAAGCTGGTGGTACGTAAAGTTACCGCAAGGCTTTAAAAGGTTAAAGCACAGTGGTCGGTATATATATGGTATGCTTTAACATAAAACAAGGCGGACAATGTACGTATAAAGTGACACTGAGGTGCGTTCACGTAACCATTGTTGCCGTGGAAAAGCAATAAGTATTACATATTCTGAGTGTGTGTTTCTGACCTTAAGTTACCCAGCATGCAAAGCGCATGCGCCGTATTATATTGTCATCTGTGGTCTCTCCGGCTGTACCGTACTTTCCTGTATTACAGTTTTTTCATGTAGAAAATTAATGCAATTTGGTTCTCTTATCAATTGGACGTGATTCATACGTTCATATCGCATTTCTTTAAAACACACTTTTCAACATTAAGCTCTCTTTTACGCCGCGGTCACCAAATGATCTCTTATTACACACATATTTCCTAAGTTCATGAATAATAAACAAATTAGCTCTTGGCGAAACCCGCCACACAGCAACGTACAACGTGTTGCCTAAGCTACGCCAAGTTAGCAATTTGTGCTAAGCGTGCAACCCGCATACTTCTTCGTGCTATATAATTGTACATTATTATTATTATTATTATTATTATTATTATTATTATTACCGGGTTATCTCAGTAATTGTAGTGACTAGGCTGTGGGCTGGACAACCTCGGTTCGATTCCCGGCAGGAACGGCAAGTTGAGCTCTTCTCCAAAACGTCAAGACCGGCTACAGGGGCCCACATAGCCTCCTATATAATGGGTAACGAAGGCTGTCTCCTTGGGGGGTAAAGCGGCCAGGGCGTGAAGCTAACCACTCACGTTCAGATTGTGCCATTGTTAAGAATGAGTGGAGCGATACCTCCATTTCGCATATGCCTTCATGGTGTGCACAGGGCAGTGTTACTATTTTGGTCTATGCTGTCGCCATTGTTGCACCGCTCGGTCCGATTTAGATACGGTGCGCTTCCGCTGTGTTGCCGTCCGACTGCTGCGCGCGCAGTGTAGTTCGTGCACTAGCCTCTGCAATGTGCGTCCGTTCTAAACTTCCCGCACGCAGGTACTAGCCACCGGACGGCGAGCATTGCACGCACTCTGCCCGCCCGCTTCTGTAACCAAATTTAGACATGAATTTGGTTTACGGGGTTGACACGAGGGCTTGCCGGCCCCATATTAACCACTCAGCTACGCACCAAGCCTTGAAGACGTATAAGGACGTGGAGGTATGTCTCCAAGCATTCTTAACCTTGATACTAGATTGAGATGAGTGATCAGCGTCACACCCCCGGCAGCTTTAAGCTTTTGAAGCCTAGCAGTAACTTTACGTAAGGCCAGGTGGTGGTGCCCACATTGCGTTTATGTGTTTTGTACGGATCTCAGAACAAACAGCAACTTTTGCCTTATAAAACATTAAGAGACTGGTTTTTATAACCGAAGTGGAGAGTTTACAGCGCGGTACGCACTGAGTCCTTATATAAAACAGACACGCTTCGTCTTTAAAGGGTTAAACTCGGGGAGAACACCTATACCGATCACACAGGGGGACTGCCCCGGCTGGAGGGCCCGCCTCGATGAAGGTGAAGGTGTCCCTGTCCTCGCTCTGAAGTCATACAGGGGGAGCAGAGGTACACCTCCACTCATTCCTAACCTCGGCACTAGATGGAGGTGTGGTCAACGTCACGTGCCAGTCACTTTACCACGGGGAAAGCACTGGATGGGCCCCAGCGACAGTCCGGATTTCGGGAGAAGAGAAACATCTCTTACCCCTAGCAGGATGCGAACCGCAGATCGTGCAGCCCATAGCCAAATCACTATACTGACTGCGCTGAGCCTGTCTCGATGTACTATCTTTCAACCATGCCAAAAAACCGAACCCCAATTCAACGGTCGTCAAGCACGTCTGAACTGCAGTCACTTTGAAGTGTTTGTGGAAGCTGAAGCATACTGAGTCAGAATATTGCTTTTCCGTGTAAAACTAATTCTGTATAAAATCTTCACTGGCTGATAGCTGTGTCAGTTGTTTTAAAATTTCCAACGTTTCAGAGACCCACTCAGTCTCCATCCTCAGGGAACTGTTCCCTGAGGATGGAGACTGAGTGGGTCTCTGAAGTGTTGAAGGTTTTTAAACAATTGACGTGGCTATCAGCCAGTGAAGATTTTATACACTTTAGTCGCCATGAAAGCCTGAAGACAAAACTAATTCCGTCTACATGCCATACTTTCATTTTTGAATTATGTCCAACATATGGCCCCCATGTGTGTAATTCACAAGCAATGTACCTGTTCTTCACCCAGTATATAGTTGCTTTGTCTGTCAGTATTGCAACATATAATGGCTAAAACTTTAGAGAAACCATAATTACGCAATAATTCAGAATGAGGATTTGAATCACACCCAACAGACTCTACAACAACTGTGGTCACTCTGCATATCAACAAGATTACACACTAAATTTGATAATGTGTTCGTGTGTGCTCTGTTTGGTCTGCATATGAGAACACGGAACAGAGACTTGCATTTTTAAGTATATTAAATGCCGTGTTATGTCTGTGTGTGAAAAACCTTTTACTTCATATATACGTCTAATACAGTGACCCACATTTTACCTATATATGTAATGTAAGTACTTTATAGCAGCATAGAAGCGAGGCTCACCCACATACAGATCCTGAGCTGCTTTCATGCAGCTCAAATTTTATTTTATATGTAATTAATTTTCAAAATTAATTTCTCTGCTATTGATGCCACTGTATCTTGCTGTACCGTACGCCATGCAACTAATAATATACTGAACAAGAAGATTCAAGTCTTCTGGGATGTGACACTGTGTTGCTGGGCAAGTAGTTCGGACATTATGATCCCACTTTTTGGACTGCTTGGCACACACAATGAAGGCAGTATAATCCTTCGCTACATCGGGAGTCACTTGCCTAACTACACAGCATCACATCCGCGAAGATTTGAACCTCCAGCAACACTGTCTACACAACCTCCAATCATGCACTAACAGGAGAACACTGTTTCCCTGCAAAGTCACAGTGACTTTTGTTTATAGTATATAAATAAAAAAGATTCTAAAATTTGACTAATAAATTAACAGACATACAAGAGCTTCTCATGTGTTTAGAGTTGGTGTTGCCTGCAATGAGGGTCTGTGAGATACAGTCATGTAGGGTCATAAACTATCGAGTTATGTTTAGGTCCTCAGAAATACCCGATCAATAAAAATAAACAGTACATAACACTTTTTCAGGAGTTTCCTAACATTGTCCATAAGAAAGGCTCTTGTAGCATTTCATAATACTTATACAAATTCTTCTTACCTTCAGAATGTTGTCACGAAAAGGGGACGTGCCCACCTGAATGCAAGTGTGCCCCAGAATGCCACTGCTGCAATGGGAGTGTCTCCAATCCCATGAAAAATTCCTTGGCTGATTCTGGTAAGTTCAGTGTCATGCCTGTTCTGAACGAACAATAATGATAACACACGCTGTGAAATGAATTCTGTTCCCAGAGCTGGCCTCAGAAACTACAATCACAAGGGCATCTAATCTACATTCATTTACACTAGTGCATTCTACACTAGATGACCTACGTGCAGATGTAGGGATAATATTAAAGTGAAAGTTAAGATGTTAAAAGATGTGAGTGGGAGGGGGTAGACTGGACTCATCTGGCTCAAGATGGGTGCCAGAGGCTGACCTCAGTAAATGACAGGAAATAGAAGCTTTCAAAGGACTCTGTCCCATGGAGTTTGTTAGCGTCCTCTACCTTGACCTCTACCCACATGCAACTTGGTCTCGCACCTTAAGGGAAGAATACAGATGAATGTTCAAGAATGGGGTGCAGAAGGGGAGTATTTTGACCTATGGCTGAGGAAGCAATAAGAGGACGGAGATACCTGCATAACAAGATTCATAATTTGTACTCCTCACTAGGTGCTCCTAACAAGATGGGTAGGGTATGTAGTGTGAGTGGAGATTAGCATGAATATGCTCCCCTTCAGCTATCGCATGATACATTCTTCCTTGTAACGAGGGCTGGCATTGCTATTCTATGAAAAGAGGGCACCACCACACTACTGTTCATGCAACCCTGTTGTCACAGAACATGAAGGCTGCCATGATTATTTGCACAATCACAACAAAATTTTATTTCAGTACTGTATTCTCTTATTCTCATCAATACTTTGGCTGTCCATATAACTTCTTTCCAGAAACTTTGTCTGCCAAGTATTCATATTAAACTGTGTTTTCAGTTTGTCATGATATGTGCACAATGTCCCAGGAGTCATGTCCGAAAATGTTACGAAAATCAATTAAGGCATACCAAGCACAAATCATTGGCAACATGGCTTTGAGAACCTGAGACCTCACTTGATGCATCTACTAGTGTGATTTTCTCCATTCCCTAGTGATTCAAGCTCTTCTCCTTGTGACTATCCACATTTGGAGACATTGCACGCAAACGCTGGTTTGCACTCCTGGACTTGAAAATGCCCAGACTTCATTGAGCACAGTATTTCTGCAGAAGGTAACAGACATTCACTTGCTCATTAAATTACCCACCTCTCATGCAACCCAAAGGCTGTACATGAGAGCAACATGAATACAGTTCTTATTTTGAACATCTTACTTTTGCAAGTTCTCAGTCCCCCAAGAGGTTTCTTTTTCTTCAAAGTACATAAACCAAAATGATGTGTGTACTTCCCATGCATGCCACATGTTCTTCTGACCCCATTCTTCTTAATGTGGTCACTGTAATAATGTTTGCTGAAGAGTACAAATTTTGAAGCTGTTCAGATGCAAGTCTCTTGGGACGATGCCAAGTTGTTGGGCAAGTAGTTTCCCCATGTTTCAAAGCCTCAAAGTGCCCTCAAAACTTCAGGTAATATTCACTTAATGAAAAAGCATGACATGCCTGACAATATGCTCTTCAGTAGCACTGCTGTCAGAACCTCAACTCACACATGGAGCTTCTCATTTGTTATCTTATCAGACTGGTCTTACTTTAGTCTCTTTGAAGTATTACACTGGATTTATAATGTCACAAACTTCTCAGCAATCTTTAAGTTCTTAAAAGCTGCAAAGACAGAACTGAAGTTCGTGGTTCCTCTGGAATGGGGTATGACACCATTCTGAACAGACTCTTCGTACCCTGAAGCTGGAGGCAGCAGGTGCACGCAGTCCACATATAACATTGCCCTGAACAATGTTGTTTTGCTTTAAGGCTGACAAATTTTAGTGACCAAATATTTCATTGAACAGTGCCTGGACTGGGATTAACATTGTTTTTGCTGGCAGCTGGCAAAATATACATCAGCCAGCTGACAGGTACTTTAATTAATTAGTACACGAAAAAATGCTTTCTGTGCTGCTTCACTCCACATTGCAGTTTTCAGGAACATAACCCCAACATTAAGTGAGGACTTTCTTTGCCTTCAAAAGGTTGGTACTACTGTCTATCAAAGCACATGTCACATGTCAATAGCCTTATTTATGTTCATACCCAATATTGACACTTCACATGCCATACATTTTAACTTCTGTGTCACAAGATAACCCTTTACAATATGAAACTTACATGAAGAATGGGCATGACTACTGTAAGCTAAATTTTGGTAGCAACATTTCCTTCATACAATATGGAAGGGTTAGAGCATCATGAATTGATTGCCTGATTTTCTCAAGTGATACTGCTTTTGCATTGGAACTGAAACTTTAAATATTATGTTTACTCTGCACTAAGAGCTGTAAAAACTATTCACATGAATTTTATGCTTCAGACAGCTAACTGCAAAGGTTTATAGTATGAGATCGCAGGTTCTTACAACAGTTTTGCTGAACATGCAGTTCTTCTGGGATGTGACACTGTCAATGGGTCAAACACCAGAAGAACTACTGACTCTGCAAAGATTATAGCATTGGAAGAGACTGACAGTGTGATCATGAATTGAATTGTGAGGAATGTGGAAGTAGCTCAGACTTCCTTCAGAACATTATCCAAACACACAGAACAGTAAAACCACAACCTCACAGTAGCCACTTTTAAGCAGAATGCAGACTGGGGACATCACCAACACATATCACACTACTTACAAGCAATATGGACTGACAGACAAAATGTACATGAAACTCCACATATCATGAGAATTTTGTTCATGTCTTGCTTGCTTCAGCCATGTCATCACTCAAGTAGTTAGCAGTCAGCTTCTTTCTGCAGATGCCCCAGTTCAATCCTAGGGTAATCCATGTGGGATTTGTGGTGGATGAAGTGGCAGTAAGGGAGGTTTCACTTTGAGCACTTCAGGTTCCCCTTTAGCAACTTAATGTTCCACCAATGTTCCATATCCAATCTTGATGGAAGATATGCCACTGTGTTTCATAAATTACCAATACAACAGAGTAACAGTCTAGTAATAATAAAATAGTTGTGTTAGACTGTATTTCTGCATTATATTAAGCAGCTTCGTGCTGAATCTGTCATCATGGGCGGGTGAAATAGGTCTCAGTACCACTGTAGTCAGTTAAGTTAGTTACCGGTAGTTTGTTAGTTGCAGCAGTGTGGTGGACTAATTTCTGCCTTTATTTCATTTCAGACAAAAAATGTACCTGTAACACAGATGGCATCTGCACATGTCCCAAGGGAGCCTGTGACTGCAAATAAGCAAATTACTGCATGCAGCATTGGTTCCACTGTGTACTGATAAAATTTGCCTTATGCTTTTACATGTTTCATATTTCAATATCAATTCCATTTTAAAATTCACAGTTATGCTTTTTATATGGAGATTGAAGCCCCAGATTTAATTGTGTGTGAATGGGCACCCAGTGCAATGTAAACTGTGAAAACGTGTGCAATTGTACCCAGTATAATGCAAATTATCACCATGTAGAACTACTGAAGTTGATCAAATATATTAGTATTAATTACTCCTGAGCTACAGAATGAATTCCGTACCTTACGCTGCCAGTAACCCAGCAACTACAGTTGTGGACTGACAGCCTCCAAATGAGACCAGACACAGTTTTCAAAATTTGAGGTTTTCATGCTGGTTATGGCTAAGATTGTGGTTTTCTGGATGATAACACTGTGCAGTCTGGTAGGTGGTTACCAACATTTTGGAGGAACACAACAGCCCGCTTCTTCAGGACTGAAGTTAACAGCATATTACTTACATAACCAGCAGAGCTTGACCAAAACAAGTTAACTCACTCCATGGAGCAAAGTCCTTCTTCAGAAGCTGACAGTTCTTCAGCTGGTCAAGAAAATTCCCAACACTTTTATGGAAGCCAAACATTCATTACCATGTCCACAAGAGCACAGCACTGGCCGCTCTCCTGAGCTAGATTAATGCAATCCACACCCTCCCATGCTAGTTCTTCATAAGATCCATTTCCATACTATCCTTCCAGCTAATCCTAAGTCTTCAGAGTGGTCTCTTTCTTCATGTTTCCCCACCAAACCCCTATGAATCCTCTTCTTCCCCATGCATGCCCCATCTCACCATCCTTGATATAACAAGTGGAATAATATTTGGTGAGAAGTACAAATCTTGAAGCTCCTCAATATCCAATTTTTTCCAGTCTCCTCTTACTTCATCCCCCTTTCGCCCACATAACACTTAACCACATGAAATTTAAACCAGATTGCAAACACACCATATGTTACAATATGGGGAAAAAATCATAACTTAACACACTAAATACTCAGAGTACATAACAATGTGTGCAGTGATGTGTAATGTAACAAGAGACAGGCTTGATGGTTAAACTAAGGAACTAAGAAAAGCATGAATGAAGGAGGATGTTTGAGAGGCACCAAAAGGATTATGTACCTTAAGTGGTATGTGTTAAGGGTCCTGACACTTCCGTTTGCCTTCTGGGCTTGGGCCACTGTCACTGCACCTCCTGTGATTGAGAATAACTCTTTAACACACCCAACTGCATAGGAGCCTCCCAACCTTTCCACCTGAGAACAGAAACAGATTGTTTTAAAAAATGTGTTGTTGTTGAATGCTAAGAGAATGGACGGAGTCCAGTAATGAATGAAAGCAGCACCAAGTGTAAAGTAAACGTAACTGCAATATAAAGGTCAGTATAAATTTTGTCAAGGAAATGGAAATGTCCCATTCCCACGACATACAGGTGGCAACACTGGAATGACTAAATGTATCAATCATGCGACAAAATTTGTAATACATAATGTCATGGCAATTAGGGTGTAATGTTGGATGCCATTGCATGTAGTCAATTGGTGGAAATTTTCTGAGCAGTGAGACAAAAAGCAAATGGGATTTGTGTTTTCATACGATCCCCAGATGCTACGCCACGTTCAGAATGCAGAACAGTGACCACCCCACAGCATTGCTGTGAGGAACAGTGGACCCCTGGAGGGGGGAAGTCTATACTGAGTGAAGACCCCGAGCAGCTGCTAGTCACTTGGCTGCTAAGAAACTGCCTGTCTTTTGTGGAACCCAAAGTTTTGTTACCAGGTTCACATGGTCCTGCCATTTGACTGTAAACCTTAAACCACTTGACTCCAATTTACATCCTATTTCCTTAGGATCCCTTTTAATATTATCTTCCCATCTGCGCCTAGGTCTTCCAAGTGTTCTCTTCTTTCACATTTTCCACAATGAAACTGCACGTGCAGATTTTGTCTCCCATCTCTGCTGATAATTCTAATAATATATGGTGTTGTATACCAAATGTGAAGGAGCTCAATATGTAATTCTCTTCAGTGTCCTGATAATGCTCCTCCCTACCCTGTACGCAAACAGCATCAAAACATTTTCTTCATTTCTAATTCCTGTAGATATGACCAACTTTCCCACCCATACAAAGTTTTGCGTATCTTCACATTTTTTGGTACAAGGCAAGAACACAAACTTGGCAATGTACAATTTTTCACAGTGAGAAGCGTAGCTGTTACTGTGCAAGTAGCTCTCAATGAGTGAAGAGGAAGAAACAACTTTTATTCTACAGTCAGTCTCTTTCACCAGCCTCTGGAGCAGGGCAGCTTTATCACATTCTCTGGGAGGCTGTGTGGCAGCTATGGTATTCCAGACAGTGATTAGAGAGTCTGTCTGTATTTTTGAGTACAACCAGGGAAGTACAATTACAGGCTGCATCATGTGAAACCGCATAAAACAGTAACAAGGATCTCAAACATTGAACCACTTAGCTCCTTCTAACAGACAGAATGCACGTTCTCCCCATTTTTCCACCTGAAGATGGAAACAGATCAAGTTTGTTAAATGCTGTGTTCTGTTCTGAATACTAGATGACAAAGTTTTGAAACCCAACAATCCTACGAGTCATTTATAACCGACCTGACACAAAATCACTGTACCCAACCAAACACTCCCAGAATACCCAAATATTCCAGACAGGAGGTTACTAGGATATCAGGATAAGAAAGGCCGCTACTGTACCCACAACTCATGAGAATTCACCAAATATAAATAAAATTCTAGCTATCCATCTATTCTATAAATGTTAAATATAACAGTGCAGTTACGCTGCTGTATAAAACTGCTGTCTATGTGAGCTCAGTGTACTTCAGACTGCCCTGACAGTGAATGATGGTGGGAGCATACGAGTACTCTGGAGGGACCTACCATCACAGCGTTCCTCTGGAACACTGATATTCGCATACTGAAAGATGAGGTGTCACAAACTTGGAAGACGATAAAAATCTGATATTCATGAAAACTTCAAATCTTACATTCTCTTACTACAGCCGTAGGCTATTCAAATTCTGATGCTGTGAACATACTTGTAGAAGTAGGCAGGCCTAGACTAGTTCAGTGCTTGGACGAGGCTCATGCAACATCATGTAATGAAAATCTTGTGTATTTGCTGAATTTGGTGAATTCTACACAACAAAATGATCACACAACATAAATACCAAGAACAATATTTTTATTTATTGTTCATTTACACTGCTGCTACTACTACCACTACTACTACTGCTGCTGCTGCTGCTGCCACTACTACTATTACTGCTACTGCTACTACAGCTGCTGCTGCTGCTGCTCTGGCATACTACTAGTAGCAACAACAATAATACTCAAGTCATAAATATTTATGTTTCCAAACTGAGTAACATTACATAACGTACAGTTTATATACAGTAACAGGCATTCAAATAAATGGTAAGAGGTTAGCTGCATTATGTAATAAATTTATGAAAATACATGAAAGCATATTAAACCATCTGAAAATCCTGCTGTGCTATCTACACCTCATTTTTCAAGACATTTTGCTACAAACAAGAATTTACAACAAGTACACCCCCACAGGTCTCACTGATACCTGCTGAACTGTAACAGTATTCCATCTTGTTATGTCGAACATTTTTACATCACCAACCTTGATGCTAGTAGTACTGCACTTGGTAACTCATGCTGTTTGCATCTTTACGCAAAAAGTGGATCTAATGTGACAGGTACGATGAAAGGAGGGCTCAGGGCACTGTATCAGTACCAGCATGAAACATGCGTACCAGACAGATAATGTCTGAAGCAATGACACATTGACACTCCTTCACCAAAAACAACCAGAAATGAATTATAACATTCTTCATTTAACATAGTTTCTTATGACCTAACATACCTCCGGGATTCTGTCAATCTTAAGCCAGGCAAAAATATTTGTCACGTGCTCTGGCATTCAGTGTTTTGTCTACATCATTTGTGAATGAACACTGCTGATGGCTATCTGTGTCTTGCATACTTCAAGGACCATGCAGTTACTGTAATGCCTTACAGTAGATGGCATATAAGGTCTAAGCTCTTATTATATATTATTATAATAATATATAATATATGCTTTTGTTTCTGAATTAGAGACTTTTGGGTAAAATGCAGAATGGCACATAATAGCTAGTGTTGGAATCTTGCAGCTGACCTTGCTCACTGCACTGTGTCATCACACAGGTTTAATGAAAAAATTCATTTCAAAGCATGAATTTATGGGAAAAGACAAAACTACAGAGTGTACCTGTCACATACAAATGCTCACACTACAACTGTAATGTATTTTTGAAACTTTCAGTTTAATCAGTTGCACATAAGAAAACAATTATTACGTATATAACCAATCATATAACAATACTATATTCTAACTAAACGGGGGTCCCTTATTTTATCTTACAACTATGGTTTGCTACTTCATACTGCTACTCTGCACATTGACAGTTGGCTGAGTGGGCTCCATTAATATGATAAATAACTTGACAGGAAGTGGCAAACAATAGTTGCTGCATAAAATAATGACCACAGACTTTTCTTTTTTTACTGACTAGCTGTCCTCTTCGGAACTGAATAGCTCAGACAATAAACAGAACTAGCTGGAACTGTTAAGACTGAAAAATCAGTCTCCACATCAAACCTGGCGATGATTCACATCCCACACATGGTAACACAAATGTTGTATAACAGTGAGTACCCAGAAGTCTCTCTCAAGCTTTTAGAAGGCTGTACTTTCATGACAAACACAAAACACCGAAAAAGTAGTTAACTAAAAAGGTCTCTGACAGTAAACTTCAAAATGTGCTCCTTTCCTTGTAACAGCCAATTTCAGCACCTGTGTTTCGGTCCTCTTTCAGCAGCTGCAGTAACCAGAAATTTCAATTAATTAAACTTGACCATCTACCCCATAACCTACACCCACACACCATGCTTCTGAAGCTGTGTGTGTGTGTGTGTGTATAGTAGTCAAGAAATATCACATCTGGTGATTCTAGAAGCTAAACAATCACGCTCTCCTTCCCATCCAGCTCCCAGGAAACGTCTCGCTGAGAACGGTGCTGCTGTAATGAGGTTCAGCCACAATGCTGTTGTGACGAGGTGCTACTACCTCTACCCATAAAACTTGAATATTTGTCTTCTTCCAAATGTAGAAAGGAAGAGTTACCCAGCATGTGTTTCAACTGTGAGCATGGTCTTAACAAAGCAAAAGGTGCTATGTCTGGCTTATATTACTCTGCAAATGGTACACACTTTTTCAGTTAACCATCATCTGACCATTTTGTTATTTCCAATATGTACAATACACCTACACAGCACTTAAGAAACTACAGCCTCTCAAAACCTCAGGATAAGCGTGTGGACAGGGCACACATTTGTGCTCCCATGTGGAAATGTCACAAGCTATCACCCTCACAGATTGCCAGTAAAATACACTTGGCAATTACTATCATTCATGTCCTCTACAACAGTGACTGCAACAGTGAGTCAGGTACAGCAAGAAAGGCATGCAAAATCTCTCCCTCTCATGTACAAAGATCAGCAGACTCTATATAGGATGAGGAAGTGTGTAAGGGGAGAATGATGCATAACAGTAGAAATCTGCATCAAATCATCATGGTAAATAGTCCACTATTAATGATGTGAAAATGATGGGTAATTTATTCTCAATTTTTAACCCAATGTAATATTTACAAACCTCACTAAATGGAGAACTACTACTTTACATGGAGCAGGATAGGAGCAATACTACTGAGATACAGGGGTGACTCCATCAACAGCTTTCTAGCCACCTGGATGTACACACACATCTATACCCAAGAATGGACACATCCAGATATGCACAAATGAAGCACAGAAATATTTTCAGCACTAAATTATTTACATTATTTAGTGCAGGAACTTTCAATATCCCAAAATAATACATTTTTCTATATTCTGTACAGAAGGGATTTCATCACCAGCAATTTCTCATAAATTCAAATATGACAGCAATAAGGGACTGGGAGGGGTATGACCCCCACCACATATGATGCTGGAGTGAGGACAGCTCAGTCAGCATACTGATTAAGCTATCAGCTGGAGTATCCAGGCCTTGAATTCTGTCTGAGGCAGTGACTCGTCACTTTGCGACTTTGTCCTGAGTGCCTCTATATCCTTTCCAGTCTCCGATCCAAGGGGTACCAAGGGTTACTTGTCAGCCACTGCATGAGGCTGACCAGTTATGTTCACCTAGTGCCAGGGCTACGCATTCATGCAGCTATAACAACACTGTTCAGAACACCTTCAAGGCACACTGACTCAGCAAGCATGGGGACAACTTCACCTTCACTTTTAATACAAAATGCTGATGAAGACATAAAAATGACTTCATCGTCAAATTTGGTTAAAGGATGGTAACATGACAAACAAACCAAATGTACAGGGTCCATGTCTTCTGAGTTGTCAAGGGTCAAAGCATCCTAGAACTAAGACTCAGTGACCCCTGAAAATGAAGACAGCATGCTCTTTCTAAATGGTGGGAATCACCATCACTGCTAGTCAGCGTAACATGCCAGAAGCCATGAATCCTCAACATCAGTGCTGTGAAAACCTTAAATCTCAGAAAGCAGAATGTGTATTGCAGTCGGCTGGGTTATGACACTGTGCAGTCTGGTACTCACTTCATGTGAAATTGACACTTACTAACACTGTAACTGCCAGTTGCAAGGTTGAAAGTTCATGATGAATCAGCAGTCTAACTTCCTTTTAAGTAAACCTGCAAATTGGACCTTGCACTTTAAATATGAACAAGCAGATCAGCGTCTTTTGATGCTGTGTAATTTGGTACGAAGATGTCAACAATCAGATGAACACTACATGTCCCTTGTAGGATAGAACAGATATACGGAAGGAAGGATCTGGCCTATGAATGAGTCACTGGAAAGAAGAGAAAAGTACGCAGGAAGAACTGTAAGAGGAGTGAAGATGGGGTGAAGTAGGTTCTCCTGCAAAGTGTTGGCACCTATATACCAAACTGCACGGCGTTACATGCCAGAAGAGTTGTAATCTTAATACTCATTGCTGTCAGCACTTCAAATCCCATATTAAAGCGCTTATTTTATCTAAAAAAAAAATATGAAGCAACTGCATGCTCAAATTATCACCAATATGAAAACTGAATTTCAATTATCACTTCTCTGTACACGTATTTTACTTTCGCATACAGCTGACATCCTCACCTCACAAAAACTCCATGGTCTTGAAACCCTGACAACTTGGGAGGCCACGGCGTGAAAACGGGCCAAGTGCCACAGAAGAAGATGATAATTTTACTCATTTGTTTATAACATTTATTAGTCACGTGCTGCACTTCTGAAATATTAATATATCCTGATAATGATGAAAATTATGCATCTCACAGAGAATACTCAAACAAGAACTCAGCACATTGATGCGGCAGCCTCAAAATGGCATTTCTAATACGTACGTATGTACAAAGAGACAGATACTGAATGAGTCCCCAGTTTTAACCCAAAATAAGAAATCGGCTGCTAAAGCTGAAGCAAAGAATTTTAAAACAATAAAACCTACTCTACAACGAAATCGGGCTCCAAAACATGTGACCCTTCTAACGAAACTCTTTGCCTTGCTTTTGACTCACATGCAAAATTTATCCCTTTCTTAGAATCTTCTGTCAGGCAGTTGTTGCCAAACATGTCTTGTGTCCATGGTTCTAAGGACAAGGGACAGTACCAACATAGCACATAAAACTGGGGCCCTTCAAGCTAACTGGCAGCCACCGTGGAGGTACCTAATTCGCTGGTTCAGGGGAGGTGCTTTGGATGGCAATGGATCCAGCTTCCAGACCTTTGTTTTCTGTTCAGAACATCAGCCAACGCGCAAAATGAAAAAACCTGGCAATGCTGACACAGTCTGACCACAATCTTATTGCACTTGCGTGTGCAGGCAGCTTGCTTACAGCCAGGCATATGGGAGAGGAGATCATAGCATGGGTGGCTAGAGCGAGGGAATATGCCTGCGGCAGTGTCATCTCCCTCTCTACACATGTGGCTTTGTGTTCTTACCTCAGTACCTCACTTTAATTCCATTTAATGCCTCTTCTGACATCCACTTCCAAATGTTATGCACTATCATGTCTCTGACGACAGATAACACACTATGGCTCACTCTCTTAATGCCATCACATAATACAATTATTTTGTGAAAAACAATGTTTTTGTTTGGTTAATAGCAGGCAATACAGAAGGATCGGTGTCCTATAGCTGCTTGTAACCAATTAAGTTGACACCACTCTTGTACCTTCTGCAGACAGGTCTATGTAGAGTGAATGGAATCAGTTCTCTGAACTGCCATAAGGTTGTTATCTGACACTACTACAGTCCAGTTAAATAACGGAAATCCTTGTATGCTGCAACATGCAGCTGGGGCTAATACCTTCTCTTGTGGACTATTTACTTCACCCACATCAGTAACGGTGATAAGGACCATGTACGTAAGGTAAGAGGCTTTACTCTTCCTTACAGCAGCAGTATGATGACAGCCACTGGAAGGGGACTTTAACAGCTTTACAAGGACAATAAGGTTAACGCTATGATAATCCTTACATTAATAAATTTTAACCCATATCAGAGTCAGGGAAGGAAATGGCATGTGGAAAAATCTGAACTAAATATGCTTACAGAAAACTGGAACTTGAGACATCTGACACAGAAGTCCTGCAAGTTACTTCCAAACAAACAGATCCCTGTGTACTTAATTTAAAATATTATGCAAATGATAAATTAATATGTACATGGAAGCTCATTTACATAATTTCATAAACGAATTTCAGCCTGGAAAACAAAACTGTGAATACACCCACTCCTAATGAAAGCAGAGAGATTTCATGAAAAATGAACACATGAAACAGTCATTTCTTTTAATATTAATAAATACACAATTTTACCTAAAGTTGTAGGTAAATATCGAAACTAATTCAGTATAAATTTAGACTCCGGTTTTCTAGATATGACACGGATCATACCAGTGTTTCAGAGCAACATACTGCTTCCATCTGCAGGACAGATGTCCCTACTACAGAGGCAATAGGTTGCTCCTGAAACACTGGTAAGCATGTATAACACTATGTGGTGTCATAAACTAGACAACTACACACACAACTTTCATTGCTGTCAAAACCTCAAATCTCATCCAGTTCCTTCACCATGTAACAAATAGCTGCAGAAAATCCAACTCCAGTTTCCTGACTCACCCTCCTACAAAACTGGTTCTTCATCTGTTTCTGAGCTTAGATCATCAGAATTGGGCTGCAGTCCACGGGACTGAGACTGTTTCTTGTGGCGTGTGTAAGCGCGGCTCTCTTCACCTGTGTGCCGGAAACTAATGAGAGGATGGAGTGCAGATCGAAAGCTCCAGAAAAGGCGAGGAAATAATATCTCCTGTTGTGCCAGCAGTTGTTTTGTGCGGTGGCGCTCCTGAAAACAGTATGAGAACAAAGTGATGATCTGCGATCTGAACTTCAGAATGTCATTCAATTAGGGGAGCAGCATATGTATCATTTCTGTACATTTTCTTTTAATTTTAGTAAGACTGCAAACGGTGTACTCTGTGACACAGTGCACAGACTCTATCAACATATTCTTTACTTCCAGGATGTCACAATTTCACAGCTCAGGTGTAAATGTAATTTTAATCACGTCTGTAAAAAATTATTCGCTGCCCTGCATCAACTTTCACAAAACCCACAAATGCTCAATAGCGATGCATGTGGATCTCTTACACAGAATTTCACCAAAACTGGACAGTACATGTGGAAAGTGTGGACAGAGATTCAGTTATGGCTCAAAGCAAAGTACACCTTTCACTGAACAAAACTCACAATAATTCAATAAACTTTACGGATATCTCCCATACTGCATCTTATTCCAATAGGATGAGAAGTGTAGAACATATGGGCAAAATTTGATTGATGACCATACATACAGTAGCCTTCCGTACTCACTTTTGGTGCCTCAAAACAAGCAGGACAATTTTCTGGAATGACTGGCAGGTCCCTACTCTCAGCAAACTGACGCAGGGATTTTTCTCGCACGTACACAAATGGGCGAATCACACGCAGGTCACGTTCTCTGCGGGGAAATGCCATATTAACAATACTAATAATAATATAACTTAGTAATAATCTACTCAGTCAAACAGTTTCCTCCATGACACAATACACACCTCAACACTGCTGTTCCTTCCCAGTGTATAGTTTTAGCTTGCTATGTGCAATGTGCCTGTTACATGAAGTGCTGCCTTAATACCCGTATGTTACTCCATGGCCTCTTTTATCAGTTGTTTATTCCTAGAACAACTATCCCATGCCATAGTTTGTATGTGTCAAGACACATCTGCATTCCCACATGAATCACCATTTCATGGTGCTTAACTAAGTGCAATATTTTTTTTATTTTTTAAAATATCAACCAATAAATGCACTTACATTGTCACAAATTCACAATAATGTATTAAAACACCACACTATACTCCCACAGCTTTTGGATCTCGCTGGTCCATCATCAGGGAGCATACCAGTTGTTGCACAAAACAATAATGTTTGGTCTAATTGTACATGTCCAAGAACTGCTGGTAATTATGTGCAGTTCTTCTACCTGTACCTCCCAAATACTAGCCAGAAGTGCTATTACTTGTGCCCACGTATTGGTGTCCACAGTGTCACAGCCAAAAGTACTCTCACATCTTATGCTTCCTTTTGGTGTTGCAAGATGAAAAGAACAAGGGGAAAAAAGTGGTGGTGCCTTACCATCATCATCATCATCATCATCATCATCATCATCACATCATCATCATCATCATCATCATCATGTGTGAGTGTACCTGATGTAATAATGTGCCTTCATAGTTCTGAGTCTGCCATTGTGAAAGGTAGACATAAGAAAACTCTCAGCAAGATCATCGAGATGCTGTCCCAGAGCCAGCACATTATAGTCATGTCTGCGTGCTGCTGCGTAAAGCCTGCCTCGTTTCATTCGGCTGCAGAAACTGCACACCGATTTGCATCCCTTCTCCAGCGTTGCTGCCTGATGTAGGATTGCTGTGCAGAAGATGGTAAAAACTATCAAACTACATTGAAGGCTGTGAGTTTTGGGGTTTCAACAGCAGTGCAATCAAGCATTCCATTCTTCTGTGATATGACACTGCAGTGATGGGGAAGTGGTTCCTGATGTTTCCAAGGAACACATCATTCTTCATGAACCATGAAACCTTGAAGATGTTCCTTCAAAACACAGGGACCCACTTACCCACTAATGAAGCCTCACATCCCAGACCAGGATCACCCAACTTTAAGCCTCTTTAACAGCAGAGAGGCAAACTGATTAAGACTTCTTGGATTTGTCCTGCTTTTTACACCTACTACCCCTCATAACTGGCACTGTTTTAATTTACTCTGTTGCGTCTCCAGGTAAAGGTACTCTCAAACCATGGTTTCAGAGGTTTCATTGTCCACCTGATGACAGAAATTTCGAAAACACAGTGGTCTTTTGACGACTGGAAGAACAAAGTCCAGAACACCAGTCCTACAAAAAGGGACCGTGTAGTGGGGCAGTCAAAGTGGCACATTCTGCTTTGTTTAGTATTCAACTTGATGTATTACTTGACAAGCGTTCAGCTGATGCTGAATAACACAAACAACCAAGCAAACACTGTGAATTAAAGTAACCCCATTGAAACCACGGAAACAGGTCCCATGGATGGTACTAAATGCTTCCCATGCTCTGCCTACTGTTATAATTCCATTTTGGGTAAACACAGGGGCAGCAGGACAGGTTTCTCTCTTCAGCACATTTTTTCGCCCCAAACAGTACTGTTCTACCAATGCCTCATATTCATCTTCATTTTAATACTGCTCTTATCAGAAGATAAGTGAATGAAGCCTGGGAACCTTTAAGCAAAACAGTGCACTTTCAGATAATGGGAAGTACAGGATAAAAAGTACTTCCACATTGTTCCCCACCCCCTTTCCTCCAAAATTTCAAAGTGATAGACATGTACTGTGTATACATGAGTTAACAAAATATGTCTTACATACAATTTAGTTAATCACATCTTACCTACCTTGCTCCTCATAAAGATAGTGTACACCCAGAGCCTTGAGATACGGTACTAATGGTCGTGGATCATATGCGGAACTGCCAGGGTCTACAGTAGCTGCCCCAAGCGTAAAATTAATCCCCTTTGATTTTGCATAAAACTGGTACTGATGGAGGGTGTGCAGGAGACTCAGTGAGTCTTTGCCTCCCGACAGGCATACCATCACTCGATCACCGTCACGAATCATGTCAAATTCTTGAAGGGCCTGTCCAAAAGTACCAATGAATATTTATAAACTATGTCACACCTAACACAGTGTTACATCTTACACTAAAAGAAATTCTTGCAAGAAATTAAATGCTCGCTCTCGTCCTACACAGTGGGCACATCAAGGCCATCCTGATGCTGTGGCTTCCAGAGGTACAGTAACTGCATCTATATTTCAACTAATTTCTATGAATTTTACCTGAACCTTTACTTTTAGATTACATGTGTTCCATGGTATTATCATTGTACAACAGCTTTAAGGGCCATTTCAGCAAAACTGAATCAACATACTATAAAAGAAGCTTACATACCATCTATCTC
Source organism: Coptotermes formosanus (assembly GCA_013340265.1). Taxonomy (NCBI): domain Eukaryota; kingdom Metazoa; phylum Arthropoda; class Insecta; order Blattodea; family Rhinotermitidae; genus Coptotermes; species Coptotermes formosanus. The sequence continues at coordinate 1,581,814 of BLKM01000661.1, read as the reverse complement.
CCAGAGACTTGACAATTTTTTCAGAAGATATATACATATTTATTACTTTTTGAGGTTTATTTAATGATGCTACCACTATCTCAACTTGTATAGCATCAAATATTAGGACAATAAGTAAACAATGAAGCTCTGTCTGCCATGAGGGGCTGCAGAACACCCTGACAAACCTCTGTCACGAAACCTCCTGAGTGGGACCTCCTGAGTATGAAGCAGGTGTGCCCACCACATGACTGTGATATTTGGCAACATGTTTCATCTTAATGACTACATCACTATAATCTTAATATTTACTGCTCCAAGAACAGCAACTCTCATGTTTATTTATATAGCACTTTGTTTAGCAGCAAGGTTCTTCTGAGGGCATATTTTTTACTGAGATATAAATCTCTGTTTTCCCAATAATTTAAGTTTGACACATTTATTTTACTTTTCTTTTCAGTACATAGCACTGCATTTTCAGGCGCCACTGTTCAAAGGTGCACAACTCAATAATACATACAAACAATTTTTTACCATAGACCACATTAAAATTACTTTTTGTATGTTACCATTCTATCTATTGGTATAACTGATCCACTGGCCCATCCTGTTCCCCAACTGTTTCAGATACATGATCTCTACTCCATAATGTTATGAAAATCTGTTATGTAAAACCATACCTCAACAGCTGGTTTCCAGATTGACTTTGGTGGGCAATGCCATCTGGTAACTTTGCAAGAGGGTTTAATGGCGTCACTAACATCCTGCTGGGCTCGGGTCTTCTGTGACATGAAACATGCTCCTGATGCACAGTCAGATGGCACTGACACAAGCTGGTGCTCGGAAGTGCCCAGGTTAGCACCACCTCCAGTATTACTGCTACTGCTGGAATCTGAGAAGTTGTTCATCTTACAAGCATGTCCACTTGCCAACTCACTGCCTGTTCTTTCAGATGTGCCATGTGATGATGGATCAGACTCTTGAAAAGTCAAATTGATTCCACTGTCTTGAGAACTAATGCTATTTATTGTAGAACGCATCTGACAACACTGCCTGCTACTTGCTGTAATATCTTCTGCCTCCTCTTCAGTTTCAGTGGCTCTAGTTCCATTAGCAGCAGCCTGACCTGTCTTAGGCTCTACACTGAATGTGTGTATAACAGTTTCATCACTTGAACATTCACTTGACTGGGTTCTCTCCCCACTCAGCTCCCCCAACTTTGTGTTGAGACACGCAGCAATACCAGGATATGACCCAGGAGTATCAACAGGAGAAACTGCACAAGAAGACTTTTCCTCGTGACTCTGAACGTCGGGTGAAATAAGGACATCCACTGCATTTACCATTTCCCTGATCTCTGACTTCACCTCACAAGCCATTTCCCGGGAAACTTCCATCAGGTATTCAGCTATGTCATTTGCGGATACTGAATCACTTCTAGCACATTCACCAGAACTTGAATGCAGTTTGTCCAATGAAGAATTAGCAAGCTGTTGATGGAAACTACTGCAAGTTTCTCCTGACGAATCAGTACTCTCTGACAGAACATCTTCTACTTTTGATATCACTTCACGTATTTCCGATTTTATTTCTGTGGCTAATTCTTTTGTAACCTCTTTTACATATGCTTGAAGATCTTCTGGACTCTGAGCTGAGACAGATGACACTGTGGGAGAAGAGCGACCCACTGTGCTACAATCAGTAACAGACGAGGCACCAAACTGTAGTAAGTTCATGCTTGGTAATGAATCCAGCTCCAGAGAGTGGAGGTCTGTCTGACTACTGCAGCTACACTGTTGCTGCTTCAAGTCTCCAGCACTGATAATTCCAGCACCTAGCCTAGCCACTGTCTGTGGACTCAGAATTCCAGGAGAAATGCCTGTAGATGAACCAAGACTATGACACCGTGTCCGTGGTGGATACAATTCATTTGTAATAATCTCAGTCATTACTGGAGGTGGTTTTGTCATAACAGCAGCTGGATTCATCGCCTCCCCAACAGCAAAACGTACAGGGCCCTGACAATCCGTGTGAGACTTTGGTTCATATTTATAGAGACATCCCTCACTTCCACTGCTGATATTGAGCACTGGAGGGTACACAGCAGAAACGTTCGACGCCATCGTGCTTTCAGATTTAGTGTGATCAGTACACGGCAAACTGTTGTGACGAGCAATACCATTTGTATTGGTTGGATGAACCTCTGTGACACTTCCACGTGAACCGCAATACTCGACAGGATCAAATGGAACGTCATGTTTAACATTCTGCGAGTTACCCAAGAGTAGATCTTGTGCCTCACTTGGAAGCATGAACCAGCGTAAGCGATTTGTTCTTTCATCAAACATGACACACTGATCTGCCAAAGGATAACGCTGTGCCATCTGGAAATGGAAAAGAAACGCAAGATATGAGGTTTCCACAGTGGTTTTTGTTGAGGATCCAGATCTTCTATGATGTGATGCTATGTCACTGAGTTAGTGTTTCCCTGTATTTCTTGGACCCCTCAACCCTTGAAGATGAAGGCACTACAATACTTGAAACATCTGGAAACAGTGGCCCAGCAACAGGGAACCACTTCTGAATAACACAGCATCATATCTCTGGAAGACTTAATTTTCTGGCATGCAGTCTTGAACAGATTCACCACCTCTGGTATAAGGCTATGGCATCTGCTTTAAGTATAGGAAGTCCTTGCTCAGCCAGCACAGTTCGGTCAGTAAAGGCTACAGGATGGACAGCCAGGGTTTGATTACTGGTACAGGAAGGCACAATTCAGTTTGCCACCAGATCCAGACAAATGCTGGGGCCCAGTCCACCTTACTTTCTGGTGGTTACTGGGGGCTCTTCCCCATGAATAGAGTGGCAGATGTGTGAAGACTCCCGCTCACCTCCATCTAGTGATGAGGTGAACAGTGAAGGCAGCTTCCGCTCTACCTCCCAGTGCGTCAGCATGGAATGACGAAGAAGCACGGGGCCAACTTACCTTTTCAGTAACATCCCAGATTTTTGCATCTAAACATTCATACAGATTCACACACAGTGTGGAATCCAAATGTATGGTGGCGCCATAACAGCACAGGACATATTACAGTATATGCTACTGAGCACTGAAGGCTTTGCCATCACTGCAGGGCATTGTAAAGAAAATCATGCAGTAAAGGCATGATGTCTGAGACTGTATTTTAATTTTTGTGGCTGTTTTTGGTTATAAAGTAGCAACATCCCAGTCACAGAAGGCATATGTATCAACTGGTGTGTCATAAATCAAAATAATCTCATGTTTATACGCACCTTTCTTGCCTTGTTGAATATGTTCCTGGCAGTCTGGAGACAGTCTGCATAATCCTGGGGTGGAAATGTGCCAATTCCAGACACTCTTCTTTCATTTACTGTCATCTTCCCATCAACATAGTGGATTGAACCAAGCCACTTCCTGTCTCGAAAAACCTATGAAAATCATGTGCATAATATTTAAACCACAAAAAATTATCTACAAAGAATCAATTTCCTTTATTTCTTGGCAACAGCACTGTCTGATTTTCATTTAACATGACTTACAACATAATTTCAGTACTCTAGATTTTATCCATTGTCTAGGTTCCCTGGTCCAGTGATTTCAAACAGACCTCAAGATTGGAATGTCAACAGTTTACATTGCAGATCTGTTCTTACATTTTCAGTGATGATTATGTGGAACACAATGAAGTGAAAATATATTAGGTGAGAGACAAGTTATGAAATTTACAATGGGCATAATAATTCTGGTATAGTCATTCCCTTTTCTTCAACAAACTCAGAAACAGAAAGACTTATGGAAAAAGCATACTGGACTTAAAGTGTGAGTTTTGTCTTACTGCACAACTTTTGTTCACACACATGAACATTTAGCCACTTACACAGATGAGCACAGAAACATATGTATGGAACTTACTTACTTACTTTCATTCATTCATTCATTCATTCATTCATTCATTCATTCATTCACTCACTCACTCACTCACAAGCACACACACACTTTTGACAAGAATTGTTTTGATTACCCCACACCGAGGTACAAAACATATGTGAAACAGATGACAGCAAATATCTAACCTACAGTACTGACAACAGCTGTACCCATAACAGCGTCTGTATCATGCACATTTGCCCACAGTGCGACTTCAACACTCCACAAACATGAAAACGCATGCACATGCGTGCGTGCGCCAGCCCGCACACACGCACGCACACACACCTGAATGAAAAACTAGGATAATCAACTGCACTAAGATAACTTAACCACTTACTGCAATGATATTGATGTTTTAGGGTACAATTTGATGTCCCCCTCAAAGATGACCCAGAAGGGTCGAAGCATATAGGAGAGGGAGCGAACACAGTGAACATTAAAGCATAGAGTGTGCACTTGTTTGGTGTTTTATTGTTTTATGTTATTTAATGCACAGAAACGAAAACGCATTAAAAAAGAGAGGGAAAAGTTACTGGATGTATTTTTGGAACATTTAAAAAAAGAAGTTACAGTTATAAGTTACATCACAAATTAAACGAAATAAAATCAGAAGAATACCCATAAATTCTACGTACTGTGTTCGTGTGATGCCGCCATTCACCAGTTTCAGGATTCAGGATATATTGTGGAAGCAATTTCCATGCTTCAGTTGCCACCATCTTGAGAGCTTCAAGTACATAAGCTACTTCTGAATCTGACATGAAGAACGGCAAACTAATGCGAGCAAAGCCAGGTCGCAGCATCTCAAAACTTGAATGTTCTTCTCTGCGTCGAAGGTGTGTACGATCTAAGCGCCTGAACACAAATTCACATACTCAGTGTTCTTGCCACAACACACAACAAAAATCAAGTGAATTCCTGCAAGAAAATCCTTCAGCTCTGAAAGAAATGCTCCATATACAGGCATGAGAAGCACCTAATACCACGACACAAGAACTCTATTATTTGCAACATAAATATACAGGCTAAGAACACTGTACTTTCCAAAAACAGGTGTTAAAGACAGATTAATAGGAATATACACACGAGTTCCAAAAATAAGGTAACATGCAATCTGATGCTGAGAACTTCTTCATGACTTCTGTGTGTATATGGCACATGGGTAGCAGAGTTATGAAGCAGTCAACAGGTACCTATGCTTTGGTCGGCATTGCAGCATTTTACTTTGTTAATAAAATTTACCAAATTACCTCTTAACCGCCATATTCATTGTGTGCACAGTCAGTGAAACTGCTGTTTAATAGCTGTAATGTATACAAATAATCAACTGAAGGTTTACTGAGGACATCATAGCTGGAGATGGGAATTATCAAAATTTCCCTTTGCAATTTGAATGGGCTTCATACTACCTGTAACACAATTTATGTTATCAGATCTTAACAACAAGCATCCTCATTTCAGTTCCAGAGATGTTTTAAGTGGATCCCCAAGCATGTACAAATGCCAATCTTCTCATGACCATCTATAACCCAGTTTGGTTTCTGTTGGTCTCTTCTGGCCCGTAAATCTGGTCTAACAAAGTTGTTGTTGGTCTTTTAATAGACTTCTATTTCTTCATGTATGATATTGCTATAACATTCTGTATTACAAAAATAGACATAATTACTTACGAGTCCTCAAGCAGAACTGCTTCATATTCTTGTGCCAAATCTTCATCTATTCCTAACAGGTCCTGCGCATATGGACCAGCACACGCACAGCCTCCACGTGCCTGTATTCCAAACACATCGTTCAGGACAGTACACACGAAGTTGTGATGCAGAAAAGTTCCACGGGGATGGCGCACCATAAACGAGAAGATGGGAAGTCTCTTCACCGACTGTGAACTGGGGCCCAGAAGAATCAGTTCTGGGATGGTGCGAATGTGAGCCAGGACCATCCTGGGAAATACAGTAACTGTTATAAAATGTGACGTTCTCACAGCACAAACATCAAGACTGTGGTCTTCTACAGTGTGATCGTTACACAGGGTGGTACATGGGTACCAACATTTCAGAGAAACATGCTGCTTCCACCCTTAGGGTGCAAGATTAACAAATGGGTTCCCATGAAGTGGCAATCAGTAAGATATAGAGCGAAATGAAGGGAGAAGTGCTGTGTGAACTGTAAAATTTATGGTGCCCACATTATTTCTATACCCCAACAGGGATGTGCCCAGAAAAAAATAAATAATGGACTTCCACATTTCCATTCCTTGTGATTTGCAAACAAAAGATATGCATTCACCTAGATATTTTCTCCTCACGTGCCATGATAGCTTGCACTCCTATTGTCTCTTTGAGCTGCATTACAAGGCCAGCTCGAACAGACTCTACTATAGCTGCAGTCCCGCCCTCTTCTCGAAGCTCTGTGTCCTGGAGGTAACGGTGGTTGCCCCGTGTCACGAAGAACACTGTTCCACCTCCACAGCCATTTGGTGCCACGTTCTTAAACAGAGCCTTCTTGGCTATAAGAATGCCTGCAAATAGAAGCAACAAACCTTCACATGCGGCATCCTTTTGTATTTATTACTTGGATATAGACAATGCAGAGCAGTCAAACACAAATAGTTATTAATAAGACAAACTGCTTGGTTTCATAAATGTAGCTACATGTTTTAGTATGTTGTTAAGCCATCATCAGGCTACAGTGAAAAACAGTGACACTTATATAACATCTAATTTTAATGTTATGGTACTAAGTATAGCAACTACAGTAAAACGTAAATATACAGCAACCACAGCACCATTACGAAGGAGGGTCAGCCGAAGACATGTGGGCGCATTGGGCAGGCCAATAATTTGGAGCCCTTAGAACTGATATTCTTCAAACTTTTTTGATCTAGGACAGGACTTGTGAATGCTTCTGAGGGCACATGAACAAACAGTGGATAATCTTCTGTGGAGTTCTTTTGCACATGGAAAACCTGAGTGTACCAGCACCATATTTCTGATTACTCCTGTGACATCTCAATGCCCCTTACAGGTCGTCGCCCAGGGCAGCTGCCCATTTCGTCTGTCCCTCAGACTGGCCCTGTTAGGAGATAAGAGGTCAGCTGCACGCCACAACCACTTTATTGCCAAGGAAAGAGACCCCAGTACCCACAGGATAGGAGTCAGGGTGGGCTGTACTGCTAGTCTAAATGTAGTGTTGAAGAAAAAATCTCTGGCCCCATTGGGTGATCAAAACTTGATGTACAATAAACAGAGAAATATAATAAAACTAATAATCACCAACAAATGCACAACGTGTATATTATCTTCACTATAAAAACTTCCTACATGTTTCAACCCCGCTGGGTCATCTTCAGGGAGAACAGTTTCATTACACTACGGCTGCACTTATACAGATTATTACTTTTATGCGATATAGTGCATGGATGTGGAGCATATCAAATTAGAGTAATATAAGCAGTCAGTATGGCACTAACCTGGTGTCTGTACACCACCAATAAATTTATGTACTGAAAAGAACATGGCATCCTTGCATACAGCTCTCTCATCTACTCCAGGCAGGAATGGATTCATATCCAATTTAACATAGGGAGCTGAAAGAACAGAAATTATTTGTTAACAACATGAGATTTGTGGTTTCCATAGTGGTAAAAATTTAGGTTGTGGTCTTCTGGAACACGTCACGATGTAGTGTCAGTTGGTTACCAAAATTTTGCACGAGGCTCGGTTCTTCTGCGACAACACCATGCTGGTGATGCTTCACAAGAACGCCAGTCACCACACACCTTGTGACAGTATCACAGCCTAGCAGACCCAAATCTTGAACTATATCACTGTGGAAACCTCAGTTTTCAGATGATCCTGCTGCCTGTACCTTCAGAGAGATGAATGAACCAATAAGCTGCTCCCACATATCGGCAAAATATACGACTACAGAGTGTCGTAACCCCGAAGGTCACAATCTAAATTATGATTCTGCTGAACCATTCTGTTACCTAAACAAAACGTGCTCACGCAGTATTAAGCAATAGTCTCTGATTTTGAGGAGTGAAGCTTTTATATTTGACTGACAGAAAGCCGCAACATACGCATTTACCACTCAAGTGGTGGTGGTGTTGGTGACAATGACAGTTGTCTTGTTGTACAGTAACAGTATCCAAATAACAGCACCTGAACATGGGAAGACATTTTACAAATACATAGGTTTATTACATTAAGGTTCAAATTTTCTGAGATGTGATGCTGCATCACTGGCGTAGCGGCTCCTGACATTTTGAAGGAACGCAGAGCCTTCACCTTCAAGGGTCAAGCAGTCCAAGTTCAGTTACCTGCAGCAGCATAATCCCAGAAGGCAAGAGCACCATACTGATGCAGCAATAACGTAGTTGCTACATCATCTGCAAGAATGCCCGTTATGTTAGATGCTGCAGAAAAACAGCCAATCAATTGCCGTCCAGTTCCTTGATGCTGCTGCAACTGCTGTTCCAAGTCATCCAAATCAAGCAAGCCATCTCTTCTTTCAGCAATACGCACAATCTGAAAGAACAAACACAACCAGTGCACACAGGTCTATAATGACTTCAAATTCTGTTACCAGTACAGTACTATCACATCCATTTACAATGCTTCAGTTAAATGATGAGTGACATAAAAGAAACAACACTGATTTTAAACAGGTATCATCCTAACCATTAATATGCGCCAATGTTATTTACAGGCTATTCAATGTTTGATTCGATCTTGTGTGGAAGAGCTTTCATAATGGTACTGAGAGGATCAGATGTAACTAGAAGACATCTTGAGTAGGTTGATTTTGGCAACCTTTCTTGAGAGTTTCTGCAAGTGGTGTCCTTGGAAGCAGTCTTAAGTTTTCACGTTCTGCCGATTATAAAGCTGCCTGATGAAATGACCTTATTCACATATTAAAACTTTTACGCATGTTAGCTGGCAATGAAACCACGGACACATGGTTATGCATAGCTTCATTGTTTCATGTGCAAATGTATCATGGGCCTCTTCTTGTACATGTACATCCTTACGATAATGTTCACAAAATAACTGCAAATTGGTTAATCTAATATTCTTTTATGTCAGTTACTCTTCCTAATAATGATGGCTCTTTAAAGAGGTAATAAACTGTACTCACTTCATTCAATCTTACATTTTTTGCTGACTTTACCTTGCTTTGAGGTCTGGACTGAATACCGTATTTGCTCAAATATTATATAAGACTGATTTCCTGATTCATCATCTGAAAAATGGGGCAAGGGTGCCTTATAATTGCGCAAAAGTTCAACACATTCTACAGAAGTATTATCCTGAAAATTAAAGATTGTTATGGAGGGTATCTTATGTGTAGGGCCACCTCACACTACAGCAGCTTGCCTTAACCTTTTAAAGCCTAGTGGTAACTTTACATACGACCAGGTTTAACATTAAAAAATTCTACGTGGTGCCCACATTGCGTTTGTGTGTTTTGTACGGATCTCAGAACAAACAGCAACTTTTGCCTTATAAAACATTAAGAGACTGGTTTTTATAACCGAAGTGGAGAGTGTTTACAGCGCGGTATGCACTGAGTCCTTATATAAAACAGATACGCTTCGTCTTTAAAGGGTTAATGTCATTTCCTCATCATCTTCAAAACCCCTACATTTTACAACAAAGGTGACAGGCCACACAAAGCAGGCATTTCAAGATCTGCAGCTATGTGTGAAGTAAGGATAAGCAAAATTCAAATGGTGTAACATCCACAACCCACGTGTCAGACTCCACATACACAGTGGATCTGAGCTTCTGTACACGTAGGTGTAATATCACAGCTGCTAACATCTCATGTGAAACAGACAACACTTTGTCACACATTTTCATATGCATGTTCTCAACTTCATCTCTTATGAGGTCCATTTCTTACTGAGACTCCTTCAAGAAATATGATTGTCCTTCAAGGCCTTATTGAAGATAGACATGGATTTTGGCACAGTACAACTGTAACAGCAACTGATGACAAACAGCACGATTGAACAGGGTGAACAGATAGTAAAAAAAAGGTTGACACTGACGCATTCATTATCAGATTTATGTTTTTACGTTATAGACGTCTCATCTGCAATAATTTTGAATATCAAATGGTGATGATGTATTTTACTCATGTTGATGTTTGTACCCATGTTAATTATTTTTAATTATCATATTTTAGGTCACAGACGTATGTCTTTTGCTCTTTGACATGTTGGGTTAGTTTAGGGCAAGTCCAATTATGTTATGTTGACTTACATCTAGTTACAGACACGCATATAGTGAATGTGTGAAAAGGGGTCAAAATGGAAGATGTTTGTCCTAATGGCACATTTTTGATATGGATATTGATTTTGGTTATTGCTGATCTGCCACAGGAAGAACTTAAAGCTGGATCAGCTCCTAGGACAAGCAGGAAGCTGTACACAGCAAGCTGCATATTTTACTGTTTCCAGTGTTCTGTATGTACAGTTTTATTTTATTTATTTTATCGCAGTTCACATTAAAATTGCTTTTCATAAGCCACCATCCTATTTATTGGCACACCCTATTCGGCAATAATGCTGGATAAACGAAATTTCTACTCCACATTCTTTCCCACTTCACTTTTCACTGTTCACCTTGCCATTCAGTATTATATAATCTGTGGTACTGCAATCATTAAACAATAACCGTATGTCAATAAAATTCTGTGTGCCACATACCTTTGCACCCTTTTCCCGCCAAGGAAGAAGGTTTGAATGATGTTCACAGGGCCCAACAAACACAACTGGTTGCTCAGAGAGGTTAAGTGCATGTATAAGCTTATGGACAGCACCTGTGCACCCATGACCAGCAAAGATCACAACATCATGTTCGGATGCATGAACTCCATTGCGGAAAATGTCCCGTGCCTCGTGCCTAAATAACATACACAATAAAAATCATTTTACAAATGTTGAAACTGTTTAGAATCATAATTATGGTACTGTAGGCCATGTACAATCAAAACAGACAAAATACAAAGATAAATTAGTAACTAACAGAAGAAACGACACAGCGCCAAAGGTTTTGAACATGAAAGTAAATTCCCAAAAAGAAGACCAAGACTGAGATGGGAACAATAGATTGTAACTGATAAAACAAACCAGCACAATACATAGTACCTGAAACATGTTATTTACAGCTTACAGCTGCAGGGTATCACTACTCTGTACACCAGTAATTTCCAGTAATACTGATTGTTCTTCCCATGGATGGCTTTGCAGGTCCAAAAATGAAAACGTGTGGAATAAATAAACGCCCCTGCTGCTTTACCCCGGCCGAATAAGCACGCTGTACCCACTGAATAAGAGGCTAAGTCGGTTCCCCAGCCAGACTGTATGTTTGGGAGACACGACAATAACCCCTCGCCTCGCATGTAGCCCCAAGGATAAGAATGCGTGAATATGGGCGACGTCACATTCTTTTTTAACGAAAGCAGTTATAAAACGTGATCACATAATAGCGTTTAAGTTATTCCAGAATACTTTCATATATCGCCCCATAGTTGTGGGTCTTTATATTCGAACACAGATGTAATGGCATTAATAGCCTGTACGGCTCTTTTCCTTTTACAATTTTGACTTTTTAAAAATCAAGGGCCAGGGTGGGCAGGCACCTGGCTTTCCCACCCCCGTGCCTGAGACCATGTGCATCCTCCCTCTACGTCCTCGCGGCACTGTAATAAAGTACCAAATAAGCTTTTACCTTACGATGATGTATGTTTTGTTACTTTTGCTAATTCGACGGTACGTAATACATAGTCTGGCTACCGGATGGAACACAGTCACTTGGTATGTAACTTTTTATTTACCTATTCACCCCTGCTGAAGCCGGTGAATGTTTTACAACGACATATTCTTAATCCAGTAACCATGGCACGCACTACGAGAGCTAAACAAATGTTTCCAGAATGGCGCCTAAATGAACAAATACCAACGAGCAACGCGCAGCGGTATATTACTACGCTACTGCATGTAGTTCCTCCGCCACGCGTTTCCAACATAACTTCGAACAGTTTGGAGTAATATTATGAAGTGTTGCTTACCAAGTAAAAGTTACAACAAGACTACTGAGCTGACAGGAGAGCCAAACGGCGGTATATCACATAAAACTGTCAGTACTTTATTTTTAAAACCATGCGCAGGGAACTGTGCACTGCACGATGCAGTGTAACACGTATGTTGTTGTTGTTAATTTTACCGTTTTCTTCGCTCTGTCAATTCCTAACATGTGACACATATCGTATTTTAATTTCAGAAACAAATTCGCTCTTTAATTCTCGCGGAGTTGTGAGATTTACTACTGCAGCACTACGCATTCACTCTCCGCTGCACGTTACCGAACGCCGCAAAGATTTGCGATTCGTTGCAACCCAGCAGTTTAAAAAAACAGTAACAATTTATTAAGAAATTTATATTATGGCAATAATTAATAGCACCAGAGCGGTTCGACAGAGGAAACGGTCGGTAGCCAGGATCGGGCCCTGAAAATTGTAAACAAAGTGTGGACAGGCAGTGTTACAAGGGGACAACATTTCTGTCGGGTTAACAAACTTCCGTAGTACATGGGAACAAAACACATGCCACTCGTATATTCGGACAGTTTACTTCGATACAGTGTGTCACCTTCAACGGCCAGTTACTGCACTGCTGTTATCGTTTCGTTCCGTAGTCCTTCCCTCTTCCACCTGCTCACAGCAGGAGTCGAGGTTGTTTTATTTTCACTTGATCACACTCAAGACACACACCACAGTCGGCAGGACTCCTCTGGACGAGGGATCGGCCCGTCGCAGAGACCCCTACCTAACAACACAAACACTGCACAAGAGACAAACATCCATGCCCCCGGTGGGATTCGAACCCACGATCCCAGCAAGCGCTCGGCCGCAGACCTACGCCTTAGACCGCGCGGCCACTGCTGTTATAATGTCCTGATTATAAAAACACGTTTGGTTTATGTAAGTCTTGTCACAGAACAACAGAGAGTTTGCTGCAGAGTTCGGGGGGGTGCGCCTCTTGCGTGAATTCACGCTTCCGCCGCGGTGTAAATGAGATCTTCGGTCTTCTGAGAATTTGCGTGGCGTACATTGGTAATCGGTTACCGACGTTTCGGGACAACTTATCGATTCCACCATCAAGCGTCAAGCAGTCGATAATTACCTACCAATCTACGCTTCCATAAGAGTGAAGATGGGGGGGGCGCCCCCCCCACCATCTTCTTCGTCCATCAGGTATCAGACATTTAACACGTTTTGATCGGCGCGGTGCATTTTGCAGAAGACACGTCTACTCCTCTAGGTCTACCTGTTCTTAGGCGCGTTCGCAATAACAAGTTGAAACACGTGACTACTACTGTCGCCACCATCTGCCTGTCTGTAACAGCTCAGCTGACATGATGCAGAAGAGTTCAAGTCAAAATGTCGACACTTCTTTGTAGTATAAAGTGTGTTGCATATTGGCACACAGGATCTCGGTGGCAGCCCGCCTGCGTACTGCGTTATCCTTCGTTAAGTACGCAGGCAGGCTGCCTCCGAGACACTGTATACAAAGACCCACTACACTTACACAGCTATATTAAAAGCATTGCCTACATTTTAACTGTTTGACTCTTTTACATCATGTCTACTGTGTGCAAAAGTTGCTGATTTAGTTTTATGCAGTACTGCTTTGATTGGTTCCCTGATGACGATCCCTTGTGGATCGAAACATGTAGTTTATGTGCCATTATAACAAGAATATCGAAGACAATACTGTGCATTTTGTGGGCCTGAGTGTTGCGAATTAGTACATTTAAACATTCCTTACAACTGCACATTCCAGTTTCCTGGGATGTTGCGCCACCGTATCGTTGCTGATATCAAGTCGAGGCTTGCACCTTCAGTTGCAAGAGATGTTATACGATAACTGTCCGCCAGTCAACACGGCGCCACATCCCACAAGACATGAACCTTCAACAACACCGCTGTGAGGATCTCAAAATCTCGCATTCCCTTGTAAACCGCCGATCTAGGCTGGTCACTCCAAACCATGTTGGCTTCACGTGCGTGTTACCAGGCGCCTGGACACCATTATCACTGTGATGTGATCTTTATACAGACTGTTAATGTTGCCGAACTGGTCTGCGGATGTGAGGAGGGCGTAACCTTTGTTCATCCAGGGCGCCATTTTTCATTCCCGTCCCTGATGATAACGGTCCCTAGTTTACCAGCTACGTAAAACCTTAACTAACACGCCTGTTTGCACATTGCCTTCCCAGGATTTTTCAGGCGAACAGGGAAGAAATATCATTACTTGTATCTGTAACGTGTCTAGTGAAAATTCAATTGGGGGGGGGGGGGGAGCCTCGTCTCTAGCCATAAGCAATACTTGTCACACACTCACACACCACAGTACCTCAGGGACACTTAAATCAGGTGGCTGGGCCAGTGCCTGTTATTTGCTACGCCGTAAAGGTATATGGGAGGAGTGGCGGTGTGTAGCTCCATGCATTCTCAGTATCGGCACTTCATGTGAGTAGTCAGATTTCCCATGTTGGCAGATTTCCCATCGGGAAAGAGCTGCCTGTACCCGCTAAATACGGGGCTGGATGGGTCCCAGAGCCGGTCTCGACGTTTCGGAGAACACAGAAACCTCCTGCCTCTGCCGAGAAGCAAATCACGTTTTATATGTAAGTCCTTCAACCCGCAGCCTAGTAACAATACCGACTGACCTGACACGAGTTTCAGATTATGCAGGCCACGTAACATTCTTCAGCAAAAGTCGAGACTATAATATCGACTGGCACACAGGCACGTGTCGCTGCCTCCTTTTGCTGCCATCTGTCGGCTGTAGAAAAAAATGTCTCCCAACCCCATCACGCAGCTTCCCTATTAATTTAAAATTACGGTTCGAAGACGTCAGGGCGTGTCCTACAGAACGCACCGAACAGTTCTTATTTGCAATTTTCGTAACTTCTCAGGTGCTTAGTCGCCGGCTTTGTTTCCACGGCAGTCCATGTGGGATTTATGGTGGGCGAAGTTGCAATTAGTATTTCTCCGAGTACTTCAGTTTTCCCCTGTTAAGTTACCATCACGCACGCATTTGCCATCTGAGGGATGGACAATGGGCCCAGCAGAGGCCGCAGTTATGCAGGCATTGTCTCACCCCATCCCAACTAACTACAGGCAGCACAGTCGTTCTTGAGAAGCTACTAGTTTCTCAGCTGGTCAAGAAACCCCTGAATTTTGTGAAACCCCAAGATTCATTACAGTGTACACAAACTCCCGCCTAAGCCAGATGAATCCAGCCAATGCCCCTTATCCCATTGCCTTATGAACCAGTTTCACATTATCAGCCCATCTACGCCTAGGTCTTCCAAAGGGTTTCTTTCCTTCAGGTTCCCCCCACCAAAACTCAGCATGCATTTTCTTCTCCCCCACACGTGCTACATGCCCCGCCCAACTTATCCTCCTTAATTTACTCACTCTGAAAATATTTGGTGAGCAGTAGTACGGACCATACAGTTCCTCATTATGCAGTCTTCTCCACTCCCCTGTTACCTCGTCCCTCTTTGTCCCAAATATCTTCCTCAGCGCCCTATTCTCGAACACCCTCAGCCTATGTTCCTCCCTCAGTGTGAGAGACCACATTACACACGCCATGTGAGCAAGGGCGCACCCGGGGGGGAGGGGGTGACGGGTTGCAGTCCCCCTAAAAAACCCCAAACCAAAATTTAAAAAACACGGATTCTGTAGATATTACGACGTCAAAAGTTTTACGTGATTTACCCTTCAGCCAAAATCAGCCACTGAAGTCAGCTGACGACTAGTACATTAGAATTTTGAAAAATAAATTAATAAAATTAAAAAAGAAACAAGAAGACAGGCCACTGTGATTGAGTCGTGGAACATGTAGTTATATTCGTATGTGTATACACCTGCAGATGCAGACAGCGTTATGTTGTGCTTAGAGCATGATTTTTATAACATAATTTTTAAAATCAAACATAAATTATATATAGCCTCCGGGTCAGCCCCAGCCCCTCCCCCCCCGCCCCCAAGAAAAAGGCCTTATTACGCACTTGAATGTGAGTAAAATGTGTTCGGACAGAACTGCACAGCCGCCCGCGAGCGTGCACGCAAGCACTACACGGAATACGAGAATTGGGTCATGGAGAGTCATGGAGACCGACTGTTTGGCTGTTTGTTTAATTATTCGTCCGTTTTTACTGCCCAGACTCATTACACTAAACGTTGTTCATTGCCGTTCATTCAGGGACGCGACGCCAGCACGTCTATCACTGTGCACGCTCGCTGACACCACGCACTTCGGCGAAGCAGCCGAACCCACGACTTACGTCACCAACGCAACAAGCACCACCGCTTCTGAACTTGCATTTGAATTTCGGCTATACACCGTCTTCACCGAAGCTTTTCTTAGACCCTGCAGGCTAACGACGGGATAGTAGAGGATCATTATTTTATATGACAACTGTCGGTTGCCACTTCCATCTGGGATCGTTTAGCGTATAAACGTATCCCACACGGTCGGCCCCCCCCCCCCCACATCCGCCGCGGAGTAGCGGCGGGAAGCGACACACTACAGTTCAGGTTAAATAAGAACCTTGTACCTCTAACAGGCCACGACCGCTTCCATCTATACTCTTTTGAATTAAATACTACATTACCATTATTCGCTGTCTAACTTGAGCAACGGAGTGTCGACAAATCGACTCTTCCGTATTCAGGTCACGTGGTTTGGCGTTCTGGACGGTACAGCTGCTTACTGATCACTAAAATATGGGCCTGCACAATAATAATAATAATAATAATAATAATAATAATCACTGGCGATGATCAGGTAACGGAGCCGTTACGTTCTTGGGCACACGATGTTCAATGATCGGAAATTCACATAAAAATTAACGGAAGTACACACTAAACCCTACCGCTCACACATCCCCTAAGAAAATAATTAACAAATGCAGAACATGAAAGAACTAACGCAGCCAAACGTACTGAACTACACGCACATATCTGCAATAAGCGTCCGTACTGAGTCCACTGTCACTGGACACGGCGCGTCATCAAAGGTGCCGACGTACTAGACGGCCTGCATATACGGAGGTTATTGCTAACACATTTCTTAAGCAGTCGCGGACAGCCGATAAGGGGTGGTCTTCTCGCAGACGTGCGGAGGTGTTGACAACTCGTCACTGTCGCGTCACAAAATCACAACATGCTCGCTACCATTCAGTACAGAATCTTTTTTCATGTGTGCTGTTTAAAAATAAACATACAGAATTGTAATATATTCTGCTAATTTTTACTGCCGTGAAACTCGGTCACATGGGCAGGGCGTTCGACGACAGGGTGCCGAGGAACATACCTGGAACCATGAGGGAGAAAGTGACAGGAGGATGGACGGAACTGCATACTGAAGCGCCGCACGATTTTTGCTACGTGCCAGAAGTTATTAGGATAATCACTTCAAGAAGCACGAGATGGGCCGGGCATGTAGCATTAATGGGAGAGACGAGAAATGCATACAAAGTGCCGGTCCGTAAACTTTAAAGAAAGACGCCACTTCGACCTTGGCGTAGATGGGACATTGGAAATACAATTAAAGAACTAAGATGGGTTAGAAGAGGGGCCTACCAGAATATCTTGCGAACCATCGTGTTCCGAAAAATGTTGGGAATTTCCACACTAACTGAACAAATGAGATCTGCGTTCTTCTGGGACGTTACGCAGCGTTGGGTGGTAGTTCTGTACCGACGTTTCGGGACAACCTATCGGTCTCATCTTCAAGGGTCAAGAAGTCCCCAAACGTCGGTGCAAGCTACCGCTTAACTATAACAAAAAAGATCCAACTTACGCACAAATATGGTCTGTTTGTTTATCTTTTATTTGTCTTCTCCCCGACATGTTTCGGCAAATAGCTATGCCATTATCAAGGGGGCTATATCAAAATTACATAAGATGTGCGTGAATGTGACTGCAAAATATTAAAATTTGTTAAAATGTTAAAATCTTCTATAAAATTTTTGTTGCACTTGTGCAACAAAAATTTTATAGAAGATTTGCATTTGTGCAGCAAAAATTTTACAGAAGATTTTAACATTTTAACAAATTTTAATATTTTGTAGTCACATTCATGCACAGCTTGTGTAATTTTGATACGACCCGCTTGATATTGGCATAGCTACTTACCGAAACATGTCGGGGAAAAGATAAATAAAAGATAAGCAATAATACTGTGCATAAGTTGGCTCTGTTTTGCTACATTGATCGTAAGCACGAAACTGAATAACATAACATTTACCACCTACTGTACGTGATATCCCAAGAGCCCAGATCTTATCTGCCTTGTGGCGGAAGCCTGAAATCGCGCATAGCTGAACACCTGCTAGCGCCCCAAAAAGAACTGCGATCGTTCAAACGAATGTCGCGCGGCACTCAGCGGCATACCACTGCGCCGCTAAACACACTTCCTCCGCAACGGCAGAGCGCGCAATTGGAACACAACTTTGGTGACGTCAGAACAAGTTCCAGCCATCCGAGTTTTGTTGTCAAGGAACCGATCGGCTTGTAAGTGATAAGAGTCACTAATTCGCCACGACAAGTGATTTGCCTTATCAGCTAGCTCAATAAGTGATGGTCAAGGGTGCCATTCCTGACAAAAGTAAGAATTGTTCCCCATCCAGATTCCAATACAGGAGCGTCCTGGTTCGTTCCACAGGAGGAGTTTGTTGAAGCCTGAAGTTGCTCACTGTGCCGAGGCAGCGACAGCGTGACGCTGGTGACGTCTCATGGAGCAAGTTCCGACGAGCGTAAAAAAAAAATAATAATGCCGTCGAACCCGGTTATAACGACATCGGCTTATACGACACCTCGTCTATAGCGTCTGGTGTTCTGCGGTACCAATTAATTCCTCACGGTTAACCATAACATCATACTCCTCGGTTATAACGACACAAAATATTCAGTCCCTTTCAAGACGTTATAACCGAGTTCGACTGTAATTTATTAACGTGCTAGTTTAAGGGCACAATGGACATATACATAACTAACACAAAATATTTACAACACAGATTACACAAATCAACACAAAAGAACAACACAAAACAATTAACAAAATGGACTTATGGCTGAAACTGACAGACACGTTTAACAGGCGTGCACAGGGGAAACGCTGTCTTACGTTGCATCTCTTGTTGAATGCAAATAAAACGCAAGATTCGTTAACGACCACCGCGCATTGTATTAAAACCGACCTACGTATTTTTCAATGAGAACTAAAGCCTGTTAGAGCAAAGGAAAAACAAATACAGTCGAACTCTGTTATAATGCAATGAAAAGGACTGAATATTTTGTGTCGTTATAAACAAGTATTGTTCCAACCGGGAAGTGTAATGTTACGGTTAACAGCGAGGAATTAATTGGTGCCACAGAATTGCTCACGCTATATACGAGATGTCGTATAAACCGATGTCGTTATAAGCGGGTTCAACAGTAATTTCGAGTTACCCAACTACTCTTGGGAACACAGCCATCACGTAAGTAATACACACTGCTCGGTCACATGAAATGCTACCTTTGTATCTGTAAATTTGATCCGACAGCCGTCAGTGTAAACTGTTTAGTCGAGAATTACTTGAGGGCTGTGCGATACACGTCTAGAGGCCTACACAGGCTGCCGCCAATTCACTCACAAACACGCGAAGAATATCTAAAACCAACTTAAATACTGGACATCTCCGTTGGCGTACGCACACAGTGTACAAAATTCTCAATTCCTTGATGGAAATAAGTCACGAGCAACTTTTTATTTTCTTATTTTTATTTTAAGATCACTAAGCTACCGGTTTCGGCCAATTATGGCCATCATCACCGGTAGCTCAGTTGTCTTAAAATAAAAATAAGAAAACAAAAAGTTGCTCGTGACTTATTTCCTTCAGGGAACTTCGGATTTTGTACACTGTTTAAGACAAACGTTTTCATTTTTATTAACATCTAATTAACATTTTTGCACGTAGCATAAAATATGTGTTAACACGATTGTCATAAGGACACTCTGTGAACAATTCATTATCGACGTCCTAATAAAACGTTCACGACTAACACAGCAGTATCTTCAAATCACTGTCGGTACGAATGACGTCTTACGGAAAAACCCTGGTTCAATTAAACTGTGAAAAAAACGGTACATCTTCGCGAATAATGACAGAACTGGAAAAATGGTACCGTGTCACGCACTCCACACACTTTATCCAGTCTTTATGTTTTTAATTTCAAAATATTAAACAGTTTTACAGCACACGCGTAAATTATTTCATTTACCCCCGTAACAAAAGTACGGCCACCCCTGCGCCGATTTTCATTAAACCCACAAACTGTCAACAGCATTAGCAAACGCCACTCAAATCGAGCAAACAAATTTGCCCCTAAGCAAGCATGTCTCTCATTGCTCGGACTGTAACGGGACTCACAGCCACTCAATAAATGTCTGTAGGCATCTCCTGCACCGATTATCCCCCCCCCCAGTGAAGAGGGGGGGACAAAAAAACGGGCGAAATTTCATTTACGCCCTCAAGTACAGCACGACCCCTACACCATTTTCCACGACAGTCACAAATGCTCAACCGCATCACGTGGAGACTGGAGACCTTCCGTATGGAATTTCACCCAAATCGGTGAAGAAATTTGGAAAACACGGGCCGAACATCACTTACGCCCTTACTTAAAGTACGACTGTGACCGAGCCGATTTTCACGAAACTCGGCGCTTCATGAACAGTTTTCTGTAACAGGCTGCACGGAATGCCATGGGAAGCCGACAAACGGCTCACTCGCTGATATATGTCACAGACGGACAGACCTGGTGTCCACAAAAGGCGTGTTTTCACTCTGTAAAAAGACTTTTTAAAGAACACGGGGCATATTTATATGTCACTTCAGGAATTTGCCTGAAGGGACCAAAGAAAACCACGGAACACATCGCCATGACAAGCAGCGCTCCGGTCGAGGTTGCAAGTTCGGTAACTTCCTATGCAAGGCAGAAGCGTCACCACTTGATCGAACTTTCTGGGCGGGATTCATTCAGTCATTCTGTAGTCTGTCCTACGACAGGTCCATAGGCTCCTCCAGTGCGAGTTCTCCAAAGAGTGCCAGCTATTGCTTCCTCTTTTAACTTCCAGTATCTCGGCGGGATTTGCGAATAATAAACTGGGAATGACCCAACTGGACGCACAGTACAATCGCCGTCCACATACATCTGCTGTGACTACGAGAAACGACGACGAACGTCACGTAGGATAGCATGCGTCCTGCGTTCCGAGATCAGAACCCGGTTTATCACACATTCGAGAACAGAATGAGAAACTACAGCAAACCTGCAAGTGTAGAGCTACTGCCAGGAGAAGGAAAGGCAGTCCACTTGCTTAATCTAACACTTCGAACACTAAACAATGAAATTACTTTTCTATCCTATGCTCCACGATTTCCGAAAGAGCACTGCTTGTTGGAAGGTTCACAGGCTTCGCCCGTTTGTCCTTCTGGTAAGAGCAACATGTAGATGAAGATGAGTTTGAATCATGTTCCACCAATACTCCATACTCAACATCTACACGTCACCTATCTTTAAAGACTAAAACCAATCTGATTACATTTAAAGATCCAGTCCGTACCGCGTAGTAAACACTGTCTCGGTTAGAAAAAACCAATCAGGTAATGCTGTATAGGGAAATAATCGCAGTTTGTTCTGAGATCCACACAAAACACATAAACACACTGTGTGGGCAGAACGTAGAATTGTTGAATGTTAAACGTTATGGTACATAAGAGACCACTGGCTTTACGGGGTTAAGCAGCACGCCATGAAGACGTATTGGGGGAGTGTAGGTATAGCGTCACGCATTAATGACTTTTCGACAATAGGTGGCGGTGACTGGTTACCTTCACACCCCACCTGCTCCTCTATCTAGGGAACAAGAACTCTCGGTGTACACTGAATAGGAAGACGCATGGATCCACGATCTGTTCTGGACGCTGCAGATCCTGTAGCTTATTCACTGTACACCGTACCAAAACCCAAAACAAAATGCTGCAGCCCAAACTACAAAGCATGGCCAGTGTTTCGGCTTTGAGAAGAGGCAGGTTGATTACAGCAGGATTAAAATACATGCAGCACACAACGGGTCTCTTGTCAGCCGCGCCACGTGCAACAGCAGCACCGAACCTTTCCAGTCTAGTTCGCAGACTAATTTGGAACCACGTGACCTCTGCCAACAGCACAACATCGATACAGGTCATCACAAAATCCGTCAGCCAATGGCGTCGGTTGTGTCGCGCACTACGTCACTCTAGCCTGAAGAAAAAAGTCAAAGTACTTTTCTGTCCAAGTCTCCCCGATTTCAGCAAGGGTGCTGCTCTTTGGCAGGTTCCCAGGCCGTCAGCTCGTCTTTTTGGTAACAGCATTGGATGCTTGATACAGACAGGGGAAAACCGAAGCGCTAGTAGCAAAACTTGCCCTAATGCCACTTTGTCCAGCACAAACTTCACATGGACTGACCTAGGATTGAACCCAGACCTCCGCTGTGCAAGGCCGACCGACGCCTAACCGCCTCAGTCATTGCACGGCCCGCTCAGCCTCACAGAAAACACACTGCGGCTCCATTGCGAAGTCCAATCGGTTAATACTACTCAGGTAAATAAAACTCAGTTTTTTTTTCCTGATAATCACCTGAACCATGCCATCACACTGTGACAGCAATGTTAAAGTTGGTGATGAATCTAGTTACCACTATGCTTTGGCCAGTTAATGGGCGATGAGAGGTACGTACAGTTACCATTGCGCTTTTACAGGTTAATGTGCTGTTCTGTGGACTGCTGCGAGCATCCCGTAGACCGCCGAAGATGAGAGGCAAATGCGGTTACAATATTCAACGCGAGATCGGCAGGAGCAGCATCAGGTCCGTGATCTCGTCGCGAGAATGCATGACAGCTACGTAATATGAGGGGTCAGAATAATAAATCGTCCAAAAACGAGGCGAAGTTAGAACATATGCCCACAGCTGCAACAAACAGAACTTCAGCACATTGGAATGCCTTACGCCATTCACTTTCCGACCTTTGATCTTCCACTCTCCTATTCAAATACATAACATCAACCGTTCACAGCCCAGTGGTTACTATACGTACCACCATGTTTAAGATTCACAAATCCTACATTCTGCCCACACAGTGTATTTATGCGTTTTGTGTGGATCTCAGAACAAACAGCGATTATTTCCCTATCCAGCATTAACTGATCGGGTTTTTAACACCGAGACGGAGTGTGTTTACTGCGCGGTACGAGCTAGTGTACACGAATATTATTTTATACATGCAACTGACGCGAAGCCCGTTGTGGCCACCCCTGGTACAGCACATGCAAAACTTACCGGAACAGCGTGGACTGCAAGGAAGTGATACTGGTTGTGGTGTGCGTGTTCCCATAGCTCGGTAGCACTTCTCTGAGGATGTAATCTTCGATGAACTGCAGCGACCTTCCTGATGCAGTGTAATCGCAGTACACAACTACAACACACAAAAATAACGTCCACACGTCACGTCATCTCCTTAATCGAGCATTCCCAGTACCCACATCAGCATTCCGTCAAAACGCAGTGAACAGCCTGATCCAACCTCTTTCCTCTGCCCCGTAACTCAAAGACACTCCACTTCCCAGTGTTTTATCTTCTCTCCAAGCCACCCCTGGTAATTTTTTGTGAGGCAGCAGTGCACCTGCAGTGTCTCGAAGCAGTTCCTCCTGCACCAGGGGCGTAACTACTGTAACAGGACCATGCAAAGCACAGCGACCCACTAATGTAGGGGACGCAGGAGACTGTCGTCAGTTGTTTTTAGACTAACACCCACCACCCACTATCCAAGCGAATTCTAGCGTATTCGCGGGAACTCAAATTAGAAGAAAAGGCGATTTCAGGCTTCCGCCGCGATGCTGATGAGACCCGCGCTCTTCTGGGATATTACGCAGCGTCGAGTGGTAATCCTTTACCGACGTTTCGGGACAACGTATCGGTCCCATCTTCGAGGGTCAGGTATTCCAAGACGAACGAAAGGAAGACTTCTTGACCCTTGAAGATACGACCGATACGTTGTCCCGAAACGTCGGTAAAGGATTACCACTCGACGCTGTGTAGTACCCCAGAAGAGGGGTGATCTGAAGAAAAAAGATTTAAATAAGTGCAGATTTATTCAGAAACCAAGTCTGTTTATACAAAAGGTGGTCATGCGCCTCATGGGTGCGACAGGGTCCATCGGTAGGTTTTGCAGTGGGGCCCAAAAATCCCCGCTACGTCACGGTCCCGCATTTTGTCTGCTATGTCACACAGGCTGATAAAAGCACTGAGCAGCTGCAGCAGATAGCAGCGTCTGCCCATGCGCGTTACATACCTCCGCACGTTTCCTGACCAAACCCAAGCTACGCCACAGTACAGCGAATTGCAAATACAACGCATCCTCCTCGCTTGCTCACGCCGTTTTTGAATTTCAGCAGCAGGTGGAACCGCTGCATTAAAACTGAAGAAAGGTAAAGGCAAGTTCACCCTACAACAGGCCATAAAGGCCGAGAATGGAAGCAGAGGTATAGTTCTACTCTTTCTCCAACCTCGGCGCTAGATGGGGTGGGTGGTCAACGACACGCTTCGGCCGCTTTAACCCGGGAAAGAAACCCAGTTCCCATTGTACAAAAGGCAGGGTTGGCTCCACGACCGGACTGGACGGGAAGTGCACTCCGAAAATAATCAAGCAAGCTTAATGCCTTATGTCACCGTAACACTGTGTTAGTATAAACTGTGTTATAGTGCAAATCCGCGGCGATCTGCCGGGTTGCTGGGTAGGTGGTGGTACTGTCTGGGGCGCAAGGCAAATGTGATTTTTCGATTATGGGTCATGGACAAAAAGAGCACCACGGGGTTTAACGCACGTACAACAGCAGCAGCAATCTCACTGCGCTCGGCCGACGCTGCTGCAGCAGCATTGACACTGGCGCCGCTCTACTCTATATAAGTGGCTTGTCACGTAAATGTGTCGTCGGGCAGCGGGCAGTTTCAGCATCCCCGACGGAAAGTGTGCGACCCAATGTCAAGTTTCCACTTTACGCAGCACGTAACTGGGACTTAAGCATTACGTGTTTACCAAACATCTCTAATCGTGATGTCAGGCTTCCGCCGCGATGCTGACGACATGTGCCCCCACGGGGCGGCCCCCCCCAATAGAAAGTTGCGTAATACCCCAGAAGAGCGCACATCTCGACTTCCCTAGCACACCAAAAGATAGAAGTTCTCCCTGCATTGCATTCAACCGGTGTCAGACTGCTGCCACCGGGTCAGAACCCAATTGCAGTAAGAAATAATAATAATAATAATAATAATAATAATAATAATACCATAAAGACAGATGGTAAGTGCGGTAAAACTCCACATATTCTTAATCTCGGCACTATATGTACAGGAGAGGTCAGCTTTACACCTCAGCCACTTTACCCCTGGGAAGGAGCCCCCCCCCCCGAACGCACTGCAAAGGAGGCCAAGTGGGGACCCACATTCGGGCTGAACTCGAACCCAATATCTGCCAAGAATGAAAGCTGACTGGTACAGCCCAGTCGCTAAGCGGAGCTGCTTCGAAACTAACCGTTTACAGCGCGGTGGTAGCAGCACGCACCGCCCACTGCAACACACAAAAACTCCACGTTTTCGATACAGCGAGTGTATTTATCGTGTTTCTCGATGTAAAAATGAACATCGATTACGATACATCCCCAAATGATGGAATTAAATATCGTCAATACAACTACTGTGTGTTATGTACTTCATTACGGCAACATGTTTCGACCTAATATGGTCATCTTCAGGCCAATACTATAAAATGCACAAAAAACTACTGTGTGCAACTGTATGAGCAGATATTAATAACTGACATTTTCAATTTTTACATTAAACAAATATATGCTACTATGGCAAATCTGTTTTGATAATAATTAAGACAAAGATGATTAAAATATGATTCAAAGTGGATTGGTATGTCACGCTTCTACAGTTCGCAGTGGCAGCACAATATGCAGCATAAAGTGCATGGCACATCACCCTGTTGCCCTGTTTACACTTGTGGCTGTTTGTCCCTGTTTGTTACACTTCCTCTTTTGGACTGGTCGTTACTTATGTTGAACTGCCATGTTAAATTGCCATGTTAAGCACGCAGTGTTGAGACTTTCATCGCTGTGCGGGTGATACCGACTCCAGCATTGATCGGTTGGCGTTTGTATCGAACACGGTGTGTTTACTGCGCGGTACATCTGCATTTTCATATACGGCGTTATTTACATCAGGCTCCACCTATCCCGGGTGCCAGGTCGCCGTGGCGACTGTATTTTTACGATGGCGACTAATATTTTTGGGTCCTCAGCAGAAAACTTTTCACATCACCCACCTCGCGCCTAGAATTTTGCGGTGACACCTGGAGTTATTTTTGGAAAGTGTGAGCAACCCTGATCCACACAAAATTCAGGCTTCGCAAGGTAAGTACAGTGAGGGTCAGCGGGAATGCGAGACGTAATTACAGCGCCCGCGACAGATCAGCTGAAGGAATCTGTTAACGGAAAGTTTCCGACATAATTTGTTACAGAGGCAGCACGTGTACTGTGTAACAATGCGCTCCGCTCAGCAAATATCCCTTAACCTTTTAGAGCCTAGCAGTAACTTCACGTACCACCAGGTTTAACATTCAGAAATTCTACGTTCTGCCCACACAGTGTATTTATGTGTTTTGTGTGGATCTCAGAACAAACAGCGATTATTTCCCTATACAGCATTAACTGACTGGTTTGTATAACCGAGACGGAGTGTGTTTACTGTGCGGTACGGACTGGGCCCTTATATATAAAACAGATATGATTCGCCTTTAAAGGGTTAATTCATATTATGCCCCACACTCCCGATACAGAAGTAACAAAAACATGGAGACTTTAATGTAAGGATGTTTAGCGCCTTTCATCTGGTACGTACAAGGATGCGAGAACTGCAGCATTAAGTAAGCAACTAACTCATTTGAACAGAGTCCTTGTTGATAAGCTACAAGTTGCTCAGCAAGTCAATAAATTCGTCTTTCGTGGAACATACGGATTCATACCGTGTTCACAGGGGGCCCCTTTGGGCCACTACCCACTGTCACAACAGTTTCGTCTACATTTCTTACACTCCGGCGCTCAAGGGTAAATTTACATATTAGCCCCCCCCCTGTACACCCCACCCTCCTATTCAATGGCTACCGGTGGGTGCTTTCCCTGAGGGTAAGACGGCCCAGGCGTGACGCTAACCACTCCCCTCCCTCTAGAGAATTCCACTCCCCCCCATATGCCCTAATGCTTTGTGCAGCAATAGTAATAAACGTTACCTCCCCTTCCAACCTGCGGCTAGTTCCATAAAGTACCTAGTCATTTGCCTGACTTCAGGCTTTCGCCGCGGTGTATGAGATCTTTCTTGAATGTTACGCAGCGTAAGTTGGTAGCTACCGACGTTTCGGGACTATCTATCGGTCCTGAAACGTCGGTAACTACCAATATACAGTACGTAACATCCCAGATTTCAGATGCCACACGCGCCTAGTAACCGGCCCATACCATCACGCCTGTCTGGATTGGCTAACAAAATCTGGTGAAACTCTTCATTACGTAATCTCCACGCCCTCCTCTTGCTTCTACACCCTTCACGTTTCGTCTCGTTTCGTCGTCCTTCCCTCTTCTAACGACTCACAGCAGGTGTCGAGGTTGTTTACTTTCACTTGATCACACTCAGACACACACCACAGTCGGTATGACTCCTCTGGACGAGGGATCGGCCCGTCGCAGAGACCTCTACCTGACAACACAAACACTGTACAAGAGAAAAAATCCATGCCCCCGGTGGGATTCGAACCCACGATCCCAGCAAGCGCTCGGCCGCAGACCTACACCTTAGACCGCGCGACCACTGTACTCCCTTCCCTCCAAGCATTTTCCTCGGCCCCTTGTTCTCAGACACACTCAATCACACCAAGCCACACATCCGTACAAAACATCATGTGAAAGTACCGCCAAACTGCCAGCCTTGCAACTTCATGTGACGTATTCCCCCTATTGACACGTTTGCACAAACATGGATCTACAGAGCAAACAGGCTTCGGTGTTTTTATGCGAACTCCACAAATTATTTCAAGGCTGTGCACTCAAGACGTGCGTCTCGTCTCGGCCATTTGCACACACACATGCAGTTGGAACCAAAACCAGCCCTGCTCGAACACATCCTTCAGCGCCTCTTCAAACCTGACAGCTAACAGGCGACTGTGTTTATATAAATACGCACATACAGCGCCCGAGATTTGTGCGTCTTGCAGCTCTGATAATGAAGACATGACGCCGTGCCCATTGGTATATAGTTACCGATGTTTCGGAAGGGCCTGTTGTCTCCATCTTCAGGGTCGTTCTTTGACAGTATCACAGAATGGCTATGTAACATATAGAGCATAAAGTTATGTAAACGGGCAAAACCTCCTGTCGGCCCGTGAACGCCTCCCTGATGAAGACCTGCACGATCAAAACGTGCAGAGATCTGCTATAAAGCCTTACGGAACTGACAGTGTACTGAGTATACTGCCCGACGTATACGGCGGCACGACTGCTCATTCTAACCCTACCGCTTCATTACGTCGTACGTTACTGCGCGTTCCCTACGTACCGTACGGTTCGAGACGCATACACACCGCAGGAAAGTCTGAGTTTCTTTAACCTTTTAAAGCCTAGCGGTAACTTTACGTACCACCAGGTTTAACATTAAAAAATTCTACGTGGTGCCCACATTGCGTTTATGTGTTCTGTACGGATCTCAGAACAAACAGAAACTTTTGCCTTATAAAACATTAAGAGACTGGTTTTTATAACCGAAGTGGAGAGTGTTTACAGCGCGGTACGCGCTGAGTCCTTATATAAAACAGATAGGCTTCGTCTTTAAAGGGTTAATGTTAGAGTCAACTATACAAAATTGAGATGAACTGCGTTCGTAATGACTCCTATAAGCAGATTTAAATGATTTTCACAAAACCAGCTTATTGAGTGCTTTAAAATACATGGAATGGTAAATGCAGACGGATCTTTAACCCTTTTAAGACCGAAATCGACCTGCAATATACGTAAAGATTCAGTTCGTACCGCGCAGTAAACACACTCCGTCTCGGTTATAAAAACCAGTCAGTTAATGCTGTATAGGGAAATAGTCGCTGTTTGTTCTGAGATCCACACAAAACACATGAATACATTATGCGGTAAAATGCAAAATTCCTTCACCTTACAGTACTCAGGACATGTATTTACCACTGGGCTTTAAAGGGTTAACGTCTGAACTGATGTCACCTACGGACGTTAACCCAGTCGATCAATGCCCATCGCGTGTCTTTTGTTCTAAAACAGACCTCATTTGTCGTATATTCACGTAAACACATGAAAACTATTACGTCGCATTTCTACAGAAAGCTTAATTTTGGCTCCAGAATATGTGGCGCCTGAGAACAGGGGGCGGCGGGGGGGGGGGGGGGGGTGTCTGGGACGTTAGGGGCAGGCAGTAACAGGAGAATGGCAAAAATTCCATACAGAGGAGCTTCATAATTTGTAATCTCCACTACATATTATTGTAATTAAATACAACGAGATGTACGAAGTATGTCGCGTTCAAAAACCGACGTGAACAGCCAACTTGGTAGACCTAGATGCAGATAACAGGCTAATATTAAACAAACATAACACATGTGGGTCAAGATGGGGTCCTATTGTGATCTCTTGTTAACATGGGAATGGACCTTAGAGGTGCACGAAACGAAGCGAACTTTCTTGTTCAGCTGACAATCTTCCTCCAAGAGCCCTGCTGCATGGAGTCAGTTTGGGTTTTGAAGTTAAGAAGCTGGCTTCCGATTAAATCCAATATTTACACTCATTCAAAGACAGGGCGCACAATCTGCTGCTGGGTGCCTCCAGTGACATCTGCTTTCTCAAGCACGTACTTGACGACAGGCCTATGGCCCACGCCACAACACCGATCGAAGTGACGGGCCCTCTACGATATTCGTGTAAAAGTTTCGTCGTATAAATAAAATACTTGTGGATCAAACTAGTCGATGACGCTGCAGATACCCACAACTACTCCACTTCACAGTGCGTATAGTTCATAAAAATAACATTTTTCCCATACACTACACCAACAGTATCTCTTAATGAGAAGAATTTACAGACCATCCCATTGTAAACGCACGTATAAAACAAATGTAAAGCCAGAACCAATTCCACGCGTTGTTTACGAAAGATTTCCCTGATGATGGCAGAACAAAGAACGAAACATATCGCAAGTAACATGTGAACAAGTAAAGGGAGGTTTTAATACAATCCTTCAGAACAGAGATGGTGTTTTGTAACTTACCTGCGTTACACAGACCTACCGCCATCATTTACTGTCCCACACATGTACCAGAACACGATAATGTTCCGTCCTAGAAGGCTGAAGGACACTACATAAGAAGAAAAATAAGACGAGAAGAAGAAGAAGAAGAAGAAGAAGAAGAAGAAAAAGAAGAAGAAGAAGAAGAAGAAGAGAAACGGGGGGAGTGGTGTGCAATGAGGGGCACTATATTTAAAGACGAAAATCTGCCCGACTTATACATAATGAAGCCGTACCGCGCAGTAAACACACTCCGTCTCGGTTAATACAAACCAGTCAGTTAATGCTGTACAGGGAAATAATCGCTGTTTGTTCTGAGATCCACACAAAACACATAAACACACTGTGTGGGCAGAACGTAGGATTGTTCAATGTTAAACTTGGCGGTACTTAGAGTAACTACTGGGCTTTAAAGTGTTGCAAATCAACTCGCAAAGCCTTACGGGCGTTCTCAGGAATTAATTCGGACATAACATCTTAAAAACCTGATTAATATGTACCCAGCAGCACACACAATAAATACGTACATCAGCACAGCGCAGCCTTGCACTTAGTAAATATCCAGCACTGCTCTCGTTACAGCAGATGCTGCAGTATTCTCCAGTCTCATCACAGTTCTTAGAAACGCCCGAACACAGTGAGAGAGAATCAATTTCTTCAGGGGCCCCAAGCGTCACGCGGGCTGTAGGTGGCTCGCCCGTCCCAGTACAACGTTATGTAAGAGAAACAGGTCAAGGAAGGCATAATTTCCTTTGAAGTACTTTGTGGTTACGTCGATTTTAGTACGGAATCTATGTAATTAGAGCCATTCTGCATGTGCAAAGTCCAAAGTCAACACAGAAATTTCCTCCACGTCGCGTTAAGTTCGCGGTTTGTAGTTGCCTGCATTTACACACAGCACTTGACAGTACCGAGGGACTTGACAACTGCATGAACCGCATTTGTTTCTGGTTTGTGTAACGGATGATTGATAGGAATGGTGAAGAACGAATTACAAGGTACGTGGAAGTGGTCGTGACGTCCTGGAGATATGACAATGACATGTACCTGGAAGAAACGAAAAAAGCCCAAAGACACCTCCGTCAGAGCAGTCGGCGCCCCCGCAGAGACTGAAACTGGGAAACCTCTCGAATACAAGTCAGAATTGTTACTACTAAAGCTGACCTGCTCGATTAGTCCCCTTCTTAAGAAGCTACTAGTCGCCTATCTATCCGCAAGTCGACACTACCCAGTCAAAACCAAATGAACCCCGTTCACATCATACAACCCCATTTACTTAGTATCAACTTTAATATTATCCCCCAATTTACGTCTAATTCTTCCAAGTGGCACCTTCCCTTCAGGTTTCCCAACCAGAATTTTATAATATTAAAGTAGGTCCCTGTCACGACGGCATGGCGCGCCCTCAGGTTGTGTACTGAGTAGACAGCCAACATATCGGGCGTACGGCAAATACGCCTTCAATAATAAATCGCTGCCAAACGACAAGGGATGATTTTAAAGCAATTCATCCCCATTGTGTTCTCAATACAACCAACCAAAGGTACAGTACTTTCAGTCTAAACACAACTGTTTATTTACTGCACAAAACAGCTACATGTTTCGGCTATAAAGCATAGCCATCATCAGGCTGTCTGGCGCCTAGAATTTTTAAGTGGCTACTAGATGTTTGGAAGATTTGTGCACCCCTGCTCAAAGCAGGCATTCAAACATAACGAAACATTCCTCAAAGGCGCCGTGCAAAGCGCCATGATACGCCGATCACTGCACATAACAGACGCTAGCTAACGATTCGTGCGTGTTAACGCGCTTTGCACAAGGGCATTATACATCTGCGACGAGTACCGGATCCGCCATACAATTGTTATAATACCGAACGCCACGCGTTATGACTCATCCTTCGATGCCGTAACATGCAACAAGTAAGGAAATGTATGCACCGCGCCGAAGTTCTGGCATGATCATTGTTACTTTTAATTGTGACATTTAAGCATGCTGTCAATTAGTGACATTATACAGCGTCGGTAACGGATGAACCCTTTGAAGACTGAGAGTAACCTAATTACAGTTAACGAATCAGTCCGTACCGCGCAGTAAACACACTCCGGTCGGTTATAAAAACCAGTCAGTTAACCTTTTAAAGCCCAGCGGTAACTTTACGTACGACCAGGTTTAACATTAAAAAATTCTACGTGGTGCCCACATTGCGTTTATATGTTTTGTACGGATCTCAGAACAAACAGCAACTTTTGCCTTATAAACGTTAAGAGATTGGTTTTTATAACCGAAGTGGAGAGTGTTTACAGCGCGGTACGCACTCAGTCCTTATATAAAACTGATACGCTTCGTCTTTAAAGGGTTAATGCTGTACAGGGGAATAATCGCTGTGTGTTCTGAGATCCACACAAAACACATAAATGCACTGTGTGGGCAGAACGTAGGATTTGTGAATGTTGAACCTGGTGGTACGTAAAGCAATCACTGGGTTTTAAAGAACGAACGAACGAACGAACGAACGAACGAACGAATGTGGAACACTGGTGGAATGATTGTGACGGGGAAAACCCGAACTATTCGAAGATAAACCTGTCTCCGCTCCGTTTTGCTCGCCACAAACACCACACGGACTGTCACTCTTACCGTCTCTCGAGTTCCAATTCGTGAATTTTAATTTTTGATGATGTTACAAGCAGCGTACAGTTGTCGATTTCAAAGAAGACAAATAGATTCGATTATTTTAAATGCATCTTCGCACTTTTTAACAATAAATATATAGGACAGAAATTATGTGGCAAGTAAATTGGCCTAAGTATTTAAGATTTAATGTATTATTCATCCTACTAAAAATATTAACCGTTTAAAGCCCAGTGGTTACTTTATATACCACCAGGTTTAACATTCAACAATACTACGTTCTGCCCACACAGTGTATTTATGTGTTTTGTGTGGATCTCAGAACAAACAGCGATTATTTCCCTATACAGCATTAACTGACTGGCTTTTGTAACCGAAACGGAGTGTGTTTACTGCGCGGTACGAACTGGGCCTTTAAACATAATTCAGGTTAATGCTAACGTATAATTGAAGTTAATTACCAACTACTGAGTGTTAGCGAATATTCACTCACATTTTTGACAACTCGAAGTAATGGGCGAAATGAACAACCACTATTAAAGCTTCGGTCTTCTCTGTTACTATGGCACTGAAAAAAATAATGTGTGAGTAGCCGTATAGACGGGGCGTTTCTTTTACCGCCGCACCGACAACGGCAGTTTCAACGCAGGGAAAGCCGCGTCTACAACTAGGTGACCGCTTGCCTGAGTTCAGTGACGTTTGTAAAAGCATGTAACCTGGTCCATTCTTCACAACAGGATGCTCTTCGGGCATTTTGCATAAAGTAAGAGCATAATACTCAGGTTTTTTTGAACCGCAAGTCTACCGGCGAGAAAACAAATTGTCTGACATCAAACTTACGGCGCCATTTCACGCATTCCGCAGCACATTAACCACATACGAGGTTCATTAAAATGCCTTTACGGTGATAAATATACAACTGTTATCTACCGATTTTATTTCTATTTCAAATTTACTGTTCCCAGCAGCACGCGTAAAGTTCAAAGGTCTCTGCGACTGTCCACCTACTCGCGCTCTACATATGTTTACAGCGTTACAAACAAAGCATTTATTATTTACGTGGGACGTTCAAACACTGGGCCATAACATCGGCATCAATACAGCACGCACACACACACACACAGTTGGAACGCTGCGTACATGAAATGCGCAGCAGAAAGCTTATGCTATTGGCTGATTCACATCGCGTTTACAACGCCCTAAACACTCCTTAACAAATATTCCATCAGGCTACGTGCTCGAAACACGATTTTGTAGGTAATGACGCCGTATAATTTAGCATGTAGGTACAAACGTTTCGGAAAAACCTGCTGCCTCCAGCTGGTATGTGGGATATGGATGCAACATGTTGCTCTGAAACGCCGATAACAAAGGCACTTCCACACGTTGCCAGCACCTCCAAACAGGCTAATCCTTGGTTTTGTACAGTTCCATTTGTTCAGGGCCTGTTTCCAGTCCCTCCAGGCAAATGACGCAGACTGGACTCCGCAGAGGCCACGTCCGCTTCCTTCCAAACCCCTTACAATTCAGCATTCATCTACCACCCTCTACCATTCTTAGCTACATAGTCTGGGTTGACGGCAGCATCGTACAATGAACCAGACGCATTTCGTAATCCTTGCGGAATCGCCTTCACAAAAACTAACACAGCGTCCACAGTGGCCACGTTTTTTTACGTTCGGGCGCAAATCAGCTTCTTCAGACGACCATCAACCCGTCTTTTCTATCTGCCTATCCGTATGAAAGAACGCAAAGTCCACGGGACGAATTACCGTGAAATTTCATATTTGGGACTTTTATTAAATCTGTTGGTACACACGAATTTTGGTTAAAATTGGACAAAAATAACAGACACTGTACATGAATTCCTATGTAGATTTTCGCTATCGATATTCATAATGCAGACCGTGTTCTCTGTGAAGTACAAACTGATGCCGAAGACAAAACTGACAAGCTGAACCTAACAGTCAATTAGGATCAACCCCAAATCTGTTGACACGATACGGAGCAAATTTAGGAGGGACAGAAACAGCGTTAAGTCGTGCGTACAGTCCCGAACTTGTGTGAAACCAGAACCAACCGTTTATCAAAGTATGAAATATCCACATGCAGACAGCGACACATTCCCTCGACAATAACCCTCCCAACACAGCGACGGCAAATTCCCCACTGCAAGAGTCGCACTGTAATGGTCCACATCCTGTACGACGGCGGCAGGACACCTACCGTCACAGGCCTGTCACAGAACTTCCGTGCATTCTGTACCAGCTCACACACCAAGTCGCGGTCCAGCGGTTAGCATTCCTGATTTGTACTCGAAAGGTCCCGGGTTCAAATCAGGAGACCGGCTAGCTTGGCAGGTTTTTCTGGTCTTTCGGAGTCCTGCAGGACAATTCCTGGACAGCACCTCAAATCAGGCCACGATCACTTATTTCAAGGTCATTTGCAATTCATTATTCAACAATCACGCTACCATTGGGCGCCATGTAGTCTGAGAAGATGACAATGTCGGTAAACATACTGTAACTTAGGTTAACTGCAAATTCTGATCTACGCCGTTATTTGACCTCTGTTCCTCTAACCCGGTGTTCTTCCGACTCTTTTAACTACTTGTAACTACTCACAGAAGCATTGCGACTAAATCTGAATTTTTGTGGAACTCCTGTTAAGTACAATGCCATTTTTGGGAGCAACCATGAAATAAAACTTTCAAATTTTCATTTAAAGAAATCAAATATTTACGCACATTTATAAGAAATACTTAATACTGTTTAATGTCAGTTTTCAGTGTCTCAGTTCACGACGCTGTCAGTTGCTAACATTATACAGCGCAGACGGTGATCAATATCAGTACCAAACGCATATACAGACACCTACGAGTTTTAAACCTTTAAAGACGAAGCGTATCTGTTTTATATAAGGACTCAGTGCGTACCGCGCTGTAAACACTCTCCACTTCGGTTATAAAAACCAATGTCTTTATGTTTTATAAGGCAAAAGTTGCTGTTTGTTCCGAGATCCATACAAAACACATAAACGCAATGTGGGCACCACGTAGAATTTTTTCATGTTAAACCTGGTGGTATGTGAAGTTACCGCTAGGCTTTAACCCTTTAAAGACGAAGCATGTCTGTTTTATATAAGGACTCAGTGCGTACCGCGCTGTAAACACTCTCCACTTCGGTTATAAAAACCAATGTCTTTATGTTTTATAAGGCAAAAGTTGCTGTTTGTTCCGAGATCCGTACAAAACACATAAACGCAATGTGGGCACCACGTAGAATTTTTTAATGTTAAACCTGGAGGTATGTGAAGTTACCGCTAGGCTTTAAGCAGCGTGCAGATCAGCTGACTTACGGACATAACTGTCTCACAATTTCAGTAATCTCAAACTGCCATTAATATTGAGATCCCAGAAGAGCGCACATCTCATCAACATCGCGGCGGAAGCCTGAAATCAAACCCCACTAATGTTAATCGTTCTCCCTGAATATGGTCGCCGCGGGGCCGAAACATGTAGCAAAGGTAACCTCACCAGCGGACACGATACACTGCATAAGCTCCTGTAGGACGAGATCCGCACATACGGTCGACACATGTTTGTGCGCATCGCCCATACAGCTGCAAACAACTGCTACACCAGGAATGGCTTCCTTTCAATACTTCTAATATTATAACCTGGCGATTTTATGGGTGTCAACGTTACGTATTTCAGAATTTCAGTGTTTAATATTTTAATCACTTCCGTAAGGGCGACACAATAACTAGATTGGCGTGTTTGATGCACATTTCTTTGTACTGAACGGCCCCTGATGGCACCTCGGTGCCGAAACATGTAGGCGTTTTATAACAGCTCATGAATGTATTTTATTCAGTACATGAGTTGGTTGGTGTTACAATCTCAGCAGTATATTTTATATTTATTGGCATTTCGTTGTAGTGATGACCAAGTAAACACTCCTGTCTGCCTAATACAACCTTCAGCTCATCGTAAGTCTATCGTCAGGTGTCTGTTCCCTGCTTTGCAGAAGCCGTATGCTGTGTTGTGCCGTGGTTCAGGTGGCACTAGCCTCGTCTGCGGTGTCCCTTTACTGCTGCTGCGGTCTTGTGACCTTTCCATTTTGTTTTAGTGTTTCCAAGCTATTTCGAAGAGGCTGTTATGTTCTCCGCCCGACTGCTCCTCCATCAGGGTGCCACTACGTTTATATATGTAGATTTGCGTATTTTCTTTTATGTTCGTATCCAATCCTTTTGGGGTTCGCGATTTTTCCCATTGTATGTTCCATTGTTCCAAAACTCTCCCTTTTTCAGGACATGTGCTACATTTCCCGACCGTTCTTGTTTTGGATGTATCTGGTGTGTTCGCTGTATTCGATTCTTAGTTGACCTAATAACCTACCGATGGAGAACCGTTTTCAGGTCCAAACGAAACCCACAACGAAACGTCCACTGAGACAGCAGCAGACCTCGCAAGCCACGCACATGGCCTTGGTGGGAATATCATTGGATAAGGCACCTGACTTTCGTGGCCATGTAAATTCTTAAGTCTGGTGAACTTGGTGGCCATGCAACTGGTTAAGTCAGGTGATACTGATGGCCACGTAATTAAGTCAGGTGACCCTGATGGCCACACAACCGAGACACCACGGACATATTTGTCATGGAAGCAAACACGCCAACATGTGGGAAGGAAAAGTTGAGTACTGACTGCACACGTAGGCGTAGTGCGAACAAAATCCAAGCAAACCATGTTCGAAGCTGCTGCGTAAATTTATAATTACTGTCTAAGGCCCAAATTTGGTAGCAGCTTATAATGAGAAAGACGTCACCTTGCGTCAACTTCTTGGACAAAGCACACATACACACACCAAACATTTCAAACTGTCAATATTCCACGTGACAACGCGGTAAGTATGCTGAAACTAGAAGTATTTACTGACGCCTTGCTGTTTCCTTAACAACCGTTTCGTCCGGGAACCCGCAGGTAAGCCATATTACACAGTTTGTGCTTCCTTAATATTTTTCCTTCCCTATTACGAACAAACGCCGAACCCAACGGCGGCGCAGTCTAAGGCGTGGGGTCTGCCGCCGCTCCCTTGCTCAGACTATGGGTTCGACACCCGTCGGAGGCATAGATGTCTGCCCGTGTGAGTGTTGTGTGCTGTCAGGTAGAGGTCTCTGCGTCGGGCTGATTAGTCGTCCAGAGAAGTCCTATCGAGTGTGGTGTGTCTGTGTGAGTGTGACCGTGAAGCCTCGATAACGAGGACGCCCTGGTCCACCAGCGGCTGTTACGCCACGAAAAAAATGACCAACAAACAAAATCAACGTTTCTGGTATAAATATTTGAAAGGTGGTATAAATGGAAGTTTCTTTTTACAAAAGAACAAGCCCACGTGTCAGATCGGAATATGACTTGTTTGGCATGTCCTGTTTATTACTTGTAATGCAGCAAACAACACTAGAATTTCAGTCCGAAGTCCACATCTACGACGTATACTTATACAGAGCATGACAAGGACTTCGCACACGAGGCTTCCTGCAAAACAAATAGAAAGTGTTACACCACATACACACTCAGACCTTCACTTTTCGAGATGTGCGTCACAATGAAGTGAGGTCACACACTTCTCAGTGATGTTATTCGTAACGACGATGAACGGCGTACTCAGGTGCACTCACGACACGGAGTGCACTGCACGGATCAGTGCATATCTATCATGGCGCACACACACGACGAATACTACAACATGGTGTCCACCATCAGCCCCTGTATTGTCAAGCTGTTAACTGGCGCACACTAATACGTGCTACGTTATTCTGGCCGTCGTCGTCCAGACGCTGACGTGTTTCACGCCTGCAGCAGCGTCTTCGTGAGACACAAGTGTTAACGCGTCGGTGCTTGTGAATGACAGTCGCCCACGCACTGTATGACACCAGCCAACAAAGATGCCATATTTGCAGCTGTGGAACGACAGCCGTAAACAAGCACGGGCGATTACTCCGTACTCTGCGAGTATGTATACTGCTATCCACGTAACATGGTACCTGCGCTCCGTACCATTGCACACAGCTCTACTCGGCACGGTCCGGCTGCTGCTTCGCTCACAACGGCACTGCGCTATGTTATACCCGTTCCAGAAACATCCGTGCTGCTGGGACTAGACGTGCATCGTCTGTCTTCACCGCAACGTTCGATTGCCCTGCAAATAAAGTCTCTCTTTGCTACGAACCGCTTTGTTACAAATGTCTGACACTCCAGTTCGCTCCATTGCTTACAACACTGCAGAATGCTTTCACTCACCACACAATGTTTTTGGAACGGAGTGAACACAGTTGGAGTTGCGTGCGCTGTGCTTCCCCCCCCCCCCCGGCCAGCTTGCCTCTTCACCCCCGCGCTACAAGGGATCAAGTTATCTGACGAGGACAATATGTCAGCCATGGGTGTCAAAGCGACGTGCAAGTACTGCAGTCGACTCTTTGGCTCATACTCGAATCCTTATTCAGCATATATTTTAAACACATTAATACATTTTAATTTCTTATTTTGAGTGTTAGTCCTACAAAGTTTCAGCAGCCTTACTTGTGACACTGACACGAAGTGACCATGTCCCGAGCGAAGAACTGGTACTTGTGATTATCCCTTATGATGCCATCATGAAAAGTAATCACAAACAGGGGGCCTCTGGATCCTTCCAGGCCCACCAATGCGGCATCATATCCCAGAAGGAGTCCCGAAAAGACTGGGAACTGACTGCGCAGGAACAAGATCAGCACCTCACTTTACTGCCTCGCCATGTGGATGGAGAAGTGCCAAAATGTATACACACATTTCCTGTAGACCTTAATGTCTGCGACGTGCGGTCAACTGGATAAATTATTAACACACCATCAGACTGACAGCTGTGCGGGAATGACCGACCCTAAGTTCCAAATTACATGACTCACAGCACAGCTTCCCCATTTACAATGGGCAGATTGGCATACTTAATAGCCAATTATATACACAGTTCGTGACAGCAGAACATACATCCTTGTGCTGCCTGGAGATGAACTGTGCCAGGACTGGAAAACATGTCCACTGCTTGAGAATACGGTATTACCTCTTGTTCGTGCAACGAGTGTCAGCCCCTCCTGCTACATGAGGGTGGATGTGGCAAGTAACTCTGAGGTACTACTGAAACACCTGTCTTAACAGTCTGACAAAAATAACGAAGATACAGACAGGAATCTATACTTTAACTCCGACCTTCCTGGGATGCGACGCCGAATCACACAGCGTCACATCCCAGACGACTTGCATCTTCAGCCACACCGCTGTAAGAACCTCGAATCTTGCAAGAAGTAGGAAAGCTGAACACGATCGGACCGGAGCGTTCGATGTACCATATCTTGAATAACTAAATATTAAAACATGGCTTTAAATTATGACATTGCGGGGATGTAAACCCTGCAACACAGCTGGTTTTTTTTTACGTTTCGGAAAAACTTGCTGCCACCGCCTTCAGGGTGACAATTTGGTTCAGGCAGACGGTTCAACACGGTGTAACATGCTAGAGCACTGTCATTTGAGCAACACCCGCCGTTAGAAACTGAAAACTCTATAGAACATGTACGGAATTCCGTCACTCACATTAAAGGGCATGAAGATATACAGCGGTGGGACGAAGAAAACCTACGGACCGAAAAACCAGGACGTCATGTTGTTTTGCGTTACACTGTTGCCGCAGTCGGCTAGCTGCAACGTGAATACATAAAACACTGCGTAACAGGGCGACACATGCGACGAGGTGAAGACGCTGAAACCTGGCCACCGGCAAGCGAAAGTGAAACAAAAACAGCGCTTGGCGGCAAACAGTCTCGCCGACACGGCGGCATCATGTGGCTCGGCGTGGGGAACATCCCAGCACGCACTGTGAACCAAATCGGCGCCTCACCGAGCGCCCGCGCTTATAACTCACTCACACACACACAGCGTACAGAAGTAGGTCAAGCTCGAGAGAGGCTTAAAGAACTCGCACATAATAGTATGCGGATTCATGTGCAAATATTCCCGCTTGTACACACCAATTCGGAGTTTCTGAACGATACTGGTGGCTCGCGTTCACTTCATGTCGCTGTCTGCACCTTGTGCCGCACTGGGTCGAATGACTGGATGGTAAAGAATTCGCAAGAACGTGTAAGGCCAGGTTGTGGCATAACTCAAGGTATCGTTATGAGGCGTTGTTTACTAAGTTAAAGAAGAACACCTTACGTAGAGACAACCTCCGACCGCCCGCGTGTAACCTAGTACCAATGACTAAACCACTTGATATCTTCGCTCTTCTGGGATGTTACGCAGCTGTTATTGGTAGTTACCGCCGTTTCGGGATAACCTATCGGTCCCATCTTCAAGTGTCAAGCAGTCCGCTTCTCGTTGAACTGCTTAACCCTTAAAGATGGAACCGATAGGTTGTCCCGAAACGGCGGTAGCTAACTACCAATCTACGGTGCTTAACATCCCAGAAGAGCGAAGATCTCATTTACACCGCGGTGAGAGCCTGAAATCATGGCTAAACAATCGGTCGCATTTTCATGAAATTCGGTACATGAATTTTTTAAGAAATGTTGTACAACATGCAGAAGTTTTGTGAAAATCGGCCCATTGAGAGTCATACTTCACGTACGGGCGTAAACGGGGGCAGGAGCCCGGCGCTGGTCTTTTGTGAAAATAGTAACTGTACTTCTGCGAATTTTACTGAACACTTACGTCACTAGCCGCCCCCAGGGGCCGCGCGGTCTAAGGCGTAGGTCTGCGGCCGAGCGCTTGCTGGGATCGTGGGTTCGAATCCCACCGCGGGCATGGATTTTTTCTCTTGTACAGTGTTTGTGTTGTCAGGTAGAGGTGTCTGTAACGGGCCGATCCCTCGTCCAGAGCAGTCCTACCGACTGTGGTGTGTGTCTGAGCGTGATCCAGTGAAAATAAACAACCTCGACACCTACTGTGAACAAGTAGGTAGAAGAGGGAAGGACTGCGAAACGAAACTTACGTGACTGCTTGCAAAGGACTTTGCTCCGTCAGTTGTTACTGTGCAGACTTTTATGTCCCCTGCGTGCATTACGGAATAGGGCTTAGCGAACACTTACTGCACATGCGCAATCACGACTATAAAACACTGCGGGGGAACTGAGAGGTACGAGCCAGCAGAAGTCGCACAAAATCATGAAAACGAAAATGTTCCCAATATTGGGAACGGCGCAGCCCTACATGGAAAATATCGAAGGCTTAAACTTGGCGGCGGTCGGGCTTACGACCGTTCAAGCGACTAACCTGACGTTATAGCCTAGACTAAATAAGGTAAGGCACGCTCTGCTGTACAAGGCCTGGACTGATAGGGACCATGTACATTGTAAATATGCACCAACTAACTAACTAACTAACTAACTAACTAACTAACTAACTAACTAACTAACTAACTAACTAACTAAGTAAGTAACTAAGTAACTAACTAACTAACTACATGGAGCAGAGACCTTCTTGAGAAGCTAACAGTTCCCCAGCTATTCAAGAAATTCCCCGCATTTTATGGAACCCGGAGGTTCATTACCGCATTCACAAGAGCCCGCCACCTGTCCCTATCCTGAGCCAGGTCAATCCAGTCCATGCCCCCCCCAACCCACTTCTTGAAGATTTATTTTAATGTTATCCTCCCATCTACGCCTGAGTCTCCCAAGTGGTCGCCTTCCCTCAGGTCTCCCCACCAAAATCCTGTATGCAGCTCTCTTTTCCCCCATACGTGCTACATGCCCGCCCATCTCATTCTTCTCGATTTGATTACCCGAATAATATTTGGTGATGAGTAC
Organism: Coptotermes formosanus; assembly: GCA_013340265.1. Taxonomy (NCBI): domain Eukaryota; kingdom Metazoa; phylum Arthropoda; class Insecta; order Blattodea; family Rhinotermitidae; genus Coptotermes; species Coptotermes formosanus. The sequence goes on along the minus strand of BLKM01000661.1, from coordinate 1,538,882 downwards.
AGGTCATTAAGTTCCTCGTTATGTAATTGTACGTATGCACTACGTTAAAAAATGTTCACTATCCTTGTATACAGAAACGCGTAAAATTGTAAAATCTATAAATATGTATAAAGGACAGACTAGGGCTCAGGACAAAGGCCAGACCTGCTCTGCCGTCGGGGAGGGTGCATCATGACTAGTACAAAACTTAATGGTCAAATCAAAACTAATATCTGGTCACGGGCCTCCAGGGGACTCAACGCGAAGACAGACTTGCTGGCTAATTGCCAGCCGTAACGTGACTGTGGAAGGTACGGCATTACAATACAAATCGGACACTTTCGGGTGAACTGCGTAGTGCCTAAACAACACCGTAACGAGGCCGGTACAAACTGAACACGCAACAATCATCGAACCGCGACCGTGAATGACAATCGCGATGACGTGTACACATCACGTTTTGACACGCATCTCCTCTGCCCTGATGACGTGCAGATTGGCCCTATTAAACTGCACTTCCAATCCATTTGTACTGAACTTCCCTCAATACCACCGAACACCGATCGCCCTCAAGTTGACACCACGAAAGCAGCAAAATTTTCATTTGGCCTTCTACAGCTTATGCATGCCACAGATCGTGTTATACATACAAAATGTTGCCCGGACAACCGGAACAGATCAGACAACTTGGCACAATTAAGCGTATTTATCACACTGTATCCAACGGCGCTTCAAGCAGCTCAAAGAGTCAAATGGCGCAACTTAACTTTATACAACGGTTCTAGTTTGTGAATAAGTGATTAGTTGATGACAGTTCCGCCAGATGTCAACTGCTATGAATCAGTGAAGAGATAAAGGAGAACTGTGGTGATTACGAATTAATAAACACCAACTAATGCACTACTGAAACAGTTTATAATGTACAAACCCCTACATATGTTTCGAAGAGAAAATCGTCATCCTCAGGGGGTCATTTATTGGTGTATAAGTCCACTTAGGCGTCCATGTGTTAAAAACACACACTACAAGTTAAACTCGCAGGATATTGACACTGTACACACGGATCCTTAAAAATGGTTGTTACAATAAACACAAAGTTAGACCACAGAGATGCCACCGTATTTTGTGCAGCACTCGTCCAAACCTTCATGTACGTACTTCCGTCTGTAGTTCCACTTCGACGTTCTTCATATAGCTAATCGCAGGTGTGTGCGCGCGCGTGTGTGTGTGTGTGTGTGTGTGTGTGTGTGTGAAGGTAGACATCATGGGGTACGTGTACAAACGTCTACAGGCAGGTTTGATGGTGTTGTCCTGTGATGGTGTATGTTGTGTGTACGGCGAAGTGTTCCCGTGTATATAAAGAACATCCAAGTGAAATCACGGACTGAAATACGCACACGAAGATTTGGACAAGTGCGCAACAAGGTCATATCTCCAGGTTTTAACTTTGTGTTCATTTTAACAACCATTTTTAAGGATTCGTGTGTACAGTGACAAAACGCTGTGAATTTAAAAAATTGTAATGTGTGACCTTAACATACGGACGTCTAAGTGGACTTACACACCAATGAATGACCCCGGTGATGATGACGATTTTCTCGTCGAAACATATGTAGGGGTGTGTACACTTTCTAATATGAACTGCTTCAGTAGTACACTAGTTGGTATTTATTCATGATGAAAATGCATGGTGTGAATGATAAAGTGTGGTGATTAGTTGATGGTACATACACCAGGTGGCAACTGTCATTATGAAGCAGCCAAGGGAGTGAAAAGGCACATACGCTTCGGTCGGCATTGCAGCGTATTACTTTGCCAACAACTATTAGGCTAAGAATATTTCAAATATATGACATGAATATCCAGTGGAATTATGATTTCATAGTAACCTTTAAGGGCAGGAATAGATACGAACGGACCAATTGAAACAGTAGCTATGGCGATCACAGATAGAGACGCCGTGCAGTACCACATGAACATCACATTAACACGTCATATTACAGGACCTTGGAGCGTCGATAAATAACAGACTGGTTTCTGCTGGCTCAGCCACTATCCCGGCATATGTTGGAGGGTCTGAGAAAAAGTGCGGACACCCACAGTAAGAATAGCTCACCATGGACCGAGATTTGAACCACGGACGTCACCAATACGACGCGGGAGGGCTGATCACGCACGCATTGTGACCTTCGGTAGCAGGCAACGCACGGTGATAATGAACTGCTCTGTTGCACAACGGCGCAGTGTCGTGACGTGGCGTGGCGCGCGCGCGCGTGTGTGTGGAAGGGGTCGGTGTATTTCTAAAGACATCCAAATTCTGGCCTCTGTTCTAGAAACACTAAAATACGGGCGTGGAAAGTTCCTGTACTCTGACGCCTTATAGTCACAGTGCAGAAACCACAGTATTTACTGCTGAATCCCCCGCTGCGATATGCAGTACTTCAAACAGCAAAAATTCAAGCCGTTGAAACGTACGACAGGCGTTTAGCCAGTGAAGCCTTCTTGTCACAAACTGACAGGCAATCTGCCAGCATGTACGCAAGTCAGCAAATACAGTCACTGTGGCAACCTCTACGTACCGATATGAACATCACCGTATTACGTACTACAATTATGGCTGTATATCATGGGATACGCCGGAATAGCTCAGTTGTCATAGTGACTAGGCTTCGACCTGGAAAAATTGAGCATCCTGGTTCGATTCCAGGCAAGGGCACAAGATGTTCTCTTCTTCAAAGCGTCAAAACCGGCTCTGGGGTCCAACCACCCTATACTACTCAATCGGTAAAGGAGGGTCTTTCCCCGGAAGTAAGGTGGCCGTAGCGTTTGGCTTATCATTCGCCTCGATCGAGTGCCGAGGTTCAAGAACAAGTGGGGCTATACCTCCACCCAACTTAGGCTGTCATATCGTGCACAAGAACCGCTTTACTTCTACCTTATACTGCGATACAATAATTGGACACCATCAGCTTGTGTTTCGGAAATTATTCTGTACTGACAAGTGCAATGCTGGATTTCGGGCTGACCTGACTTCGCACGCTACACCTGAGGAAGAACACGAATATCCTGTCATGATAGCCTGCCCTTACGCTGAGATCTGAACTCGGTACCTCCTCGATACGAATAACTTACTCGCTAACGATTGGAAGAAAAGCAACTACCGCACGTATCGGTTCTGATAGGCGTGTACTGACTTTCGGACTGGCCTGTACTTTCCACAACCCAATGATTGGTATTTTTAAACGCTCTTCAAACACTCACCAGCTATTGCAAGCAAAGCATATGTCTTACGTAACCTAACCTAACCCAACCCAACCTACCTTGCGTTCCGTTTGGATTCCGGTCACCTCGTACATGCAGCAGAGTGTGAATGTAATGTGAATCTGTGCCCTGGACCGCCGATATGGGGTTCGGGCCCCGGTGAAAAAAGTTTTTTCGGGCCGCCAGTAAGGGTCGACGGGCTAAAATTATTTTACAATAAACCAGGAAAGACCGACTGTCAGTTGCGTAGTGGTTCGCACTTGGTCCTCGCGATTACGGGCCGTCTGACAAGTACAGGAGACGTAAACAACAGTAAGAACCGGTTATGCAGAACAGCAGCCAACCACTCAGTAACAGTGTGCCAACAGATATTAAACACCACCAAATCATTATCACCACGACAATTAAAAAGCAAGGGAAGAAAACTTCCCGAGAAGCCATACTAAAACCAAGAAAAGTAAGAAGGAAAACCAAAGCTTAAGGGAAGTCAAAATAAAGAAAATTCTACAGAAGCGAGGGTCACGAAATCCAGACGCGCATACCAAGGCACGCGTAAGGAATCAGCACAAGGAACACAACTGAAGACAATATTACGGTCAACATCATTAACTACATTTTCAATGAACCATTTTACCACCCAAAACTGTTTACCGTTTTTAAAACCATTTTATAACAACTGATTACTATTTTATAACACACAATTATGTATGAATCTGACGTGTAAAAGAGAAGGCCTTCTGCCTATATATGTACAGTTTCTGTAACAACAGGATAAGAACAGAGCCTGAAGACGGCCCAAAAGGACCGAAACCGGTCGCTCCTACTCTTCAGTAAAACCACAAAACGTTGGCTGCAGGCGGTTATTACTTCACATACAGTTGATATACGCCAACTGGGACAATGAATGTAAAAAAAATCTTTTTGGACTGTTTGCCCTGTGACGTGAAGGCACTACCGATCCCTTGAAACGTCGGGAACTACTTAGCCAATGACACAGCGTAACATCCCAGAAGAACTGAATCTGCTGCAACACCGCACATTGTTGTTTTCCGTCTCTGTCAATTTGTACACCGCATGTTCCAAAAGTGTCGTACGCGGATCCCAGCGGACCCGCGACCAGTTCCCAGGGGACCCGTGGATACATTTCTGTAATGACTGCTCTAAAGTTCACTTATTTTTTAATTAAATGTATAATGTTTTGTTAAAGCAATCGCAGAACTTCTTTAATTGGCGATATATTTATTTCGTATTACCGTTAGAATACCTAATGAAGACCCCTCCAGTACCCACAAAGCGAGCGCCAGTTTAATTAACGTCAATTCATGCACTGCATTGTTACGTATGCTACCGGTATGTATTCGTAGCTATCTGAAATCAGTTTTGAAATACAAATTTTTAATTCTGGATACCTATTATCCGGACACTATCTACATGAGCAAGGATGGGACGATCCGTGGTTATTTCTCGAAGTCAAAAAAGGTCCACGAGCAAAAAAGTTTGTGAAGCCATGGTGTAGACTGTTTGAAACATGTTACAGTACCGGGTGTTACGTAGCACTATGCTCAGAGGCAAGGCCAGTAAAGACTTTGCGTCAATTCATAGAAGTAACATCTAAGAATCCAATTTCTAACTCATAATAAAGATATTGCTTCCCCACTGCAAGCAGCAGCATTTCAGAAACACCTAAATATTTCATTCGAGTTTCACTACCCCTTAATCTTAAGTCACAGTCTGGAATGCAGCGAGTATCTTTAACGTGCGACTGCAAGCCGTTGGGTGGACGACAGCGTCGAATGATATGATGACTAGGGAACGATGGAGAAGATATAGCAGCGATGATAATGGCTATAATTTCAGGCACGGTTCCAGCATTTCCCTAGATCAGTGATTCATAACCTTTACTGCAGATCCTCCCCGTTTGGTTCCCGACGCCACACAGCAGACCATTAAAGCGGGTCAGTTTTTGAAACCCAAAATACAGCATAACTATAAAATAAGACAGAATTAAACGTATATTTTAATTCCACAGCAAAATTAATAAAATATTTTTCATATCTCGCACCCCAGGTTAGGAGCCACTCGCCTAGAGGGACTGAGGACGACCACGACATCTTCTGGCCAACAACCTACGACCACGAAGCCAGGGTGCTAACAGCTTGACCAAGACATTCCGTAATGCGGATACGAATGATGCAGAAACAAATGTTTGCAAAACAAAGAGACCAGCCACAGAAAACATTTGGCGCAATGCCTAGCAGTCTTATACTGTGAGGGCAACAAAAAGCGATGAAAGGCGTAACATAGACACGGAGGAGGAAGAATTACAGTAACACATGCCGAGAAACATTTATGAAAGGAGACGGTGGCGCAATCGTCATTTCTGCAGTGTTAAGGCGGCTGGACAAACTAACCACACAACTGAACGAGAACACGAGTGACGCAACGTCCTACAGTTCGGAACTGTACAGCGCAGCCGCATTTTATACGAGGCATACAATCCTGTAGACCTGGCATAATGCAAGACTAATCTTTCCTTACGAATAAATGTAAATCAGGGGGCATGCCTTCTCGGAGCGCCTAAGCCTACAAACATCCAACCGCAGTTTTGCTTTTAAACATCCTTTTAAGCACAATATAAATAAAACAATAAACGATTATTTAAGCACAAATTTTATTAATTAATCTAGCATAATGCCTCAAAAAACTGACAGACCATCATACTGCGACAGCACTGGCGCACAAGGAGATTCAGCTAAGTGGCGCCGCCACGTGGCAGCAGCGTCAACACAGTTTACAATTCACTCGGCCTGTCCAGCTTCGAAATTACGTCGCTCTTGACATTTTTTTTGATTCGTGTTGTTTCAAATTTTGCACACAAAGTCACAACTTTATTAATATTTTTGTATACCGCACGGTTTCAAACTCGCATACAATGCGACCGCACTGCCACGTCCAGTATCCTTATGGCACCGCAATACGACGTTCTGCAATAATGCTTTAAAAGCCTGCTGCCCGATATTCGGAAAAGCATTGCTTTGTCTGACAGCTCCCAGTGTCCCGCTTGTCCTTCTGACAACAGTATTATTCAAATAAATATGAGTGTAGAGCATTGGTGGAATGATACTAACAGAACAAAACCGACGTACTGGGACAAACACCTGCTCCATTTCCACTTTGTTCACAAGAACGCAGCCGGACCGTCCAGCTGATCGTTCATATCCACCCAGTGACGAGGTTTCGTACACGTGGAACTGTAACTCCACCGCCGCATACGCCATCATTGCGTGGTGCTCATTAACCTTTTAAAGCCTTGCGGGTACTTCACGTAGTACCTGGTTTAACATTCGAAAGTGCAACATTGTACTGACATTACGTTTATGTGTTTTGTACAGATCTCAGAACAAGCAGCAACGCTTACCTTATACATAATTAACTCATTGATTTTTATAACCGAGGTGGGGAGTGTTTACAGGGCGGTACGAGCTGAGTCCTTATATAAAACAGATTACATTTCGTCTTTAAAAGGTTAAACACAGGGACCGCTTCACCTTTACTCCTTACACAGACATTAAAACACGCATACGTTACCACCCGGCAATAAACAGAAGGTGAGGTAAGCCGAGGGCATAACTGGTCGACCTAGACAAGGGATGTCAAACCTATGGCTGGCATGCCCACAGAGGCACGCGGTACGAATTTCCTCGCCACATCAGCGTATTTCATGCATTGCCCATATTTCCAGGTGAAAACGGAAGTCAGAGCAAGTCAATGGCAGCAAAGAAATAATCCTTGCCCCTGCATTACACCGCTGAACTCTGAACTCTTTTAGATTTACGTTCACACATACGCGGACGAATCAAACGCAAATTTAAAGGTGTCAAAAAAAAAAATTGAGACCCTACTGTGCAGGGGACGCACCGCAAGTCATCAGAATTGGTTACAAGCAAGTACTGTGTATGCCATTTGGCTACACGTCGGCAAATGACAAAGCTGCACCGAACCTGCCCGCACTGAATTAGCTCGCAGAAAAATCAGTGTTGTCACTGGACTCACCTAGTTAACAGTGTTTATACCACTGGTACGGGCTGCAAATCCGTGGCCCACGGCCACATTTGCATACTCTGTATATACTGTAAAAACTGCACAACAGTTTAGGCAGTGGGGTACATCACTTACCGTTATTTTTCCACGTGCGACCCGCAAACCAGCCTAAAATAACGGGTGTGGTCCTTTGCCTTAAAGAGTTTGGAGGCGCATGGTCTAATAGCACACTGGCCCACGCACGCGTGTCCGATGCGTGGCTGACATACCGTACATGCCCACTGATACGACACCTGCTGTCCATATGCGACACTACGCAATGTGTCGGGTTTTTAAGTCTGAAGACTCCATAATTGGTTAAACGTCACTTATAAAACAATGACGTCACTCGATCTGTTTACTTCAAGCCACGGTAGTTTTCCTTAGTCCCAGTACAGATCAGTTATCGCTTCCGTTTGACTCGACAAAGCTGACATGGCACCACCACGTGGAAACAACCGGGCCTGCCGGGTGACAGACGCACAAGGGGCATCCTTTTATTAACCCTTTAAAGACGAAGCGTATCTGTTTTATATAAGGACTCAGTGCGTACCGCGCTGTAAACACTCTCCACTTCGGTTATAAAAACCAGTCTCTTAATGTTTTATAAGGCAAAAGTTGCTGTTTGTTCTGAGATCCGTACAAAACACATAAACGCAATGTGGGCACCACGTAGAATTTTTTAATGTTAAACCTGGTGGTACGTAAAGTTACCGCTAGGCTTTAAAAGGTTAATTCTCCTGCGGTAGCTTACAAGGGTTGGTTACAGTCAACTCATATGATGCGGCAACTCACCATCCAGGCCGATCTACCTTTAAATTAAAGGGTCATTACTTTATCTGAAAAGGATCGGTCGCCACTTCCCGTCAGCTCTTTTGTCGTGTTCATGTGGTCCAGCCAGCTAACCGCCCACAAGTGCGGCGGAGTGATAACGGGAAGTCACAAACAACAGTCGTCAGATAAAATATGGACTACAGGCCTACACCATTAATTGACTGGTCTGTACAACCGAGACGAAGTGTTTACTGTGCAGTATGAACTAAGTTGCTACCGCTCACCACAGTGACTGGTATTTATTATTGTCGTATTATTGTCCCGGTTATCTAGCGATCACGATAACTTCTCAGGGTTTATACGCGGGAGGTCGCTGCAGCGTCCTCTATCCAACTCATTCACCAATTTACAGTTAACGCTTATGCTTTATTTGAATGGTTACACATTTTATTACATCAAGAAGATTACAATCACGGAAATGATGACGACACCTGGAATAACTGTCCTACTCCAATCTTAATTTCGCACTTTTTCTCGACCAACTGTCCGAAACTGTATCACACCAAACTTCCGAACTGTCCTCCCCAGCATCCAAGAGCAGAGTCCCCTAACGTCCGTCGCAATTTCAAAGTCAAATTCCCGTTTTTTGTACCAAAATAATCCTATTGGCCGAAACTCAAATTTAGAAGAACCCCACAGGCCGAGTTTAACTTTTTGAATAGCTCAACTTGGTTGGTTGCGCTAAATTAGGCCAGTAGCCCCAAACATACGATTAACGAACCTTTTGGGGTGTTGCCCACTAGCACTTCCCATTCAATGAATTATTTCTTCAAAAGTGTCAAGCCTCGGGTTTCCCTAAGGAACGCCAAGCTGCAAAACTCCGCGCAGCGGGACAGCTGACGGATGTCCTGCTGAGCCTTGGCCGGTCTGAATGTGTTAGTTGCACTCACACCCTCTGGCTGTCTTCCCCAGCTACCCTATTCACCGAAACAAGTGTAACTAACAAAAAATTATCTTAGTAAGGCCTGTTCAGGGGTTGAACCTGAATCGCCGGTCCTATTCAGGGTTTGAACCTGAATGGCCGATAACAGAGTCTTTAAATAGAATTCAAGTTAATTTTTGGCCTTACAGAGTTAAAACTGCCTTCGCAATTCAAAGTTCGTCTGTGAACTGTCACTAGGTATGACATTAAAACTGAAGACATAAGCTAGCTTTTAAATCCTGACACTGAACGAAACTGCATTTAAGGAGTCAGTTCGTACAGCACAAAAACACACTGCATCCACATTACCAAGGCGATGTGGTTAATGGTGTTTAGGTATATACGCGCTGTTTAGTGTGTGCATGGTACAAAATACATACACACAATGTGTGGAGAGAATTCACAGTTTAAAGGCGAATATCGGTTTGCGTGGATATTTCAATCGAACAAGAAATCCAAGAAAGAATAGCAGCAGGAAATCGTGCATACTTCGCAAATAAAATGATGTTCACTAGTAAGCAGATTTCAAGAAAGGTCAAATTAAAGCTCTATAGAACAATAATGAGACCAGTAGTTACATATGCATGTGAAACTTGGACACTTAAAGACAAAATTGAACAAAAACTGATGGTGTTCGAAAGGAAAATATTAAGGAAAATATCTGGACCAATTAAAGTGAGCGAAGATAGATGGAGAATTAGAACAAATGATGAATTGGATATTCTTATTAAGTACGCTAATACAGTTATATACGTCAAAGCCCGAAGAATCAGTTGGCTAGGCCATATTGAAAGAATGTCTGATGACAGGACGGCGAAAAAAATAACAAATTGGAAACCTATAGCTCCAAGACACATCGGAAGACCAAAACTAAGGTGGGAGGAAGACGTCAGGAACGACTTAGAAGCGATGAAGGTCCAAAACTGGACGAAACTCGCACAGGATAGAAATAAATGGAAAGGGATAATTGAGCAGGTCAAAACTCACGCAGAGTTGTTGAGCCTTTAGAAGAAGAAGAAGACCGGCTTGCGTGGCCGTTGTGTCGTTCTTACGTGCAGTTCGGGTTTAAGGTGACCAAACCTCTGGCAGGCCTGCACTAGGGCATAACAGGAACACAGAACGCTGGGAATTTGCAGAAAAGTGGGGTGCAGTGGAATACAATTTTGTTTCTTCTCAATATCTGCAAACACACGTGTCAGAACTAAACGAACAGAATGTTTTATACCCTTTCACACGTATCATCTACAACAACCACGCTTTTACTTTTCCAGAAACCATTTTTTTCGAGATATACGTAGAGATGAGAACATGACATCCGGATTATACGAGATATTTGGCACTTAATGCTGTGGCACTGTGTTTAAAGCACGGCTGTGCAGTCGGTACACAAAAGCTACGACTTCGACTCCCCACTCCACGATTTTTCAAACTCCGACTCCGACTCCTTCATAAAAGCTCAATATGTATTAATAACGGTAAATGGTATCACAAGACGTTTCATCGCCACCACGTGAATCATCAGGCTACTGTTTAGACTTATAACCTATATTTAAGTATAAGTCTAATGGTTACTGTAGCTGTCAGGGCTCTGGAGTTGGAGTATCTAGTTAAGGTTTTAGACTGAGGTCGGAGTCGGAGTCGGTACATTTTTACCGACTCCGACTCCACCTAAAAATTCCTTCCGACTCCGACTCCACTTAAAATTCCTTCCGACTCCGACTCCACAGTCCTGGTTTAAAGCAAAGTGACTTCCTACCGCTTCAAATAACAGAACGACAGTGGGCACAAAATTGTGGTATTGCAGCAGACCTGCTCCGCGCCACCGAAACTGTGGTGTAACTCACTGACCGGTACCTTCCACTGCCCCGCGCCACCGAAACTGTGGTGTAACTCACCGACCGGTACCTTCCACTGCCCCGCGCCACCGAAACTGTGGTGTAACTCACCGACCGGTACCTTCCACTGCTACGCGCCACCGGAACTGTGGTGTAACTCACTGACCGGTACCTTCCACTGCTCCGCGCCACCGGAACTCTGGTATACAATAAGGCCCGGCCATTTCATAACCCTGGACTTTCCTCTATTCGACTACAGATTATCAAAACATGGCGTCATGCGTCGTCATTCTTATGCAGTCAGCCTTGGCTGGTGAACGTTTCCTTATGCAGATGCACTGCTGTGAAACATGTTGGTAAACAGACTACGCGGCCGGCCTGCAATTAGAGGATGAAAATGCCACAGTTTACATTACGGTATTACCAGTTCAGTCGCTCGTTTATTCTAACGTCATATAACGGTGATTCATCACGCCTGGACATTTCTTGAGGGCATAATTATTTTTAAGCGCCGACAGACCGAATGGAAAATGCCATTTGAGTGACTTGACCATAGGTACAGTATGTACACCGCTGTATGCACCTGGGTCGAACTGAGATAGAGTGAACGCAAACAATGTTACAAAGTGAGATAAGGTGGAAGTACAGTACGTTATAAACCACACGCAAAGCACTTGTTCTTCGCACCCGGAATACGACTGCTTCCGTTGTCAATATCACAATATACAGGGGCATTATTTTATCTGACAACCGTCGCTAGCCACTTCCAGTCCGATCGTTTAACATGCAAAACTACCACGTGGTAGGAATAACGTCTTTGTTAGAGCCAAAGGAAAACATTTCTAGTCCCTTCTTTAAATATGGTCAGTAAAAACTTCACGTTAACTGAAACACACGGAACTCAGACGACGGCTCACGGCACACTGGAACAGCGGTAAGCGCGCTGCCTGCCGTCACGTGAGACGGTATGGGTGAAGGAGTGACGAGAGTTGTCAGATAAAATAATGCTCCTGAACATGAGAAGTGAATGAGGCTAATGTAATACTGCTGATGAACTGAGAGGCCCGTAGTCTTTTCTTTTTTAGACAGAGGACAAAACAGACTGAACTTGCGTCGTCTCCCATACCCTCAAGCACTGCACGCTGATTGTTGCTCCCCAAATTCTAACGTTATGACAGTTAACATGCTCGAAGAGAAGCGAAACTGGCTTCGTCATTAAACGCAATTTCGGCTGCAATATTTTCGTCACCTTCGAGACCTGAAAGAACGTCGCAGCAAAATGTGCTACGAACCTCGTGTTTGGCTGTGACATGTTACAACAGTTGGCATTTGTAACTTTAAATCTCGATCCAGTTCACAGAATTTTCTGCACTGTCGACTGTGGCAAACTCTATCGTTTGCTTGTCAGTCTTGTTTATTTTCTTGAACTGCGAACAAAAGCTGCTCGAACTGCAATCGCCTTAGCTTCATTGGTCATTTACCGGTACTTTCCCCCTTACCAATGCTGCAAGCCTCGGTGAAAAACTTGCATCACTTACAAATAATTACACAGCCTATCAAAACGCGCTCCGGTTTCATTACTGTTCCTCTTACTTCTTGAAAATGATGGCATTATAGTCGTTCGCATCTCATCGGTCACCCGGTGTGACATAAAAGATGGAACAGCACTACAACTGAAAAAAGAAGTTTATTTTGTACTGTTCATACCGTGCACTGTCAATAATCATATCACACAATACTCCGTACAACAAAATGCACCGTATTGTTTTATGATACTCTACTCATATGTTACAACATCCTGTTAAGCCTTTAAAGACGAAGCAAGTCCATTTCATATATAAGAACCCAGTCCGTACCGAGCAGTAAACACCCTCCGTCTCGGTTATACAAACCAGTCAGTTAATGCTGTATAGGGAAATAATCGCTGTTTGTTCTGAGATCCACACAAAACACATAAATACACTGTGTGGGCAGAACGCAGAATTGTTGAATGTTAAAGCTGAGTGGTATATATAGTAACCACTGGGCTTTAGAGGGTTAATCAATTAACAATATATTCCATGTTACAATACCTTATAAAATAATATTCACCAACTGTCCGCGGTCAGGCTATACCCTGGCCGCGGACAATACACGATACCTCTCAATGGAGGATGAAAGCAAAGGCACATTCTCACTTAACTGTATAAGTGCATCCAACAGTGTAACAAACTACTCTCCCTGAAGATGACGCAGCAGGGTCGAAACATGTAGGAGGTTTTCACGGATAAAGATTGTATGTATTCTGGTGCATTCGTTGGTAAATATTATTTTACATGATACAGTGCACGGCCATGCAACATGTTAAATTCAATCAACAACGAATTGTAACATAGAATATCTGAACACAATAGAGTGCATTTTATTGGACTGAGTGTTGTGTGATGTGGTAATGTCTATTGTTTAGTTAGAAACAAGAGTGGCAATGCGGATTCAGATACATTTTACATTACTCAAACCGTGCACTGTCTTAAGTATAGAATATCACAAACCAACTACATGCACACTTTATTGTGCACTAAAATGTTCGAATTACACTCCGAATGAGGGGGCCGCGGTGGCGCAGTTGGCTGAGGCACTGTGCTACAAACCGGCAGGTCGCGGGTTCGATTCCCGATGGTGTCAGTGGAATTTTTCATTGGCATAATCCTGTCGGTCGCACCAGGAATATTTCCTGCGGGGGTAAACGCGGCCGCTGCGTAGGGCTGACAACCTTACCACCGATTGTCTAGAAATCTGGGAGCCTCAACCTCCTGGAACCCTGTGGGCCTGTCCAGGCCTGTAATGGGACTGCTTTCCCTTTTTTTTTTACCTTTTTTACACTCCAAATGACGGTTCGAAACATGTAGGAGTGTAATTCGAACATTTCAGTGCATAATAAAGTGTGCACGTAGTTGGTTTGTGATATTCTATACGGATTCACATCTCATAACTTGCAATGTAAGTTTCACGCCCAGTTTTGATCACATGGTTGGCTGTACGTTGCCACAACATTGTCAGAGAAACATGCAGCCTCCATCTTCAGGGCTGAAGAAACTGGTCTACCTCAGAGTTACGTGGATATTTTTTTTCAACCAGGAAAATGGAGGCAGCACGTTCCTCTGGAACGTCGGTGTCAACTACACATCTACACGGTGTCAAAATCCATGAAGCTACCAACTAGTCTGCAACAGTACTTTGTACATCGGTCTACCGAACGCACGGAAAATACTTGGGAGGCCAGTTTCACACGTTCGGATTTCGTCACGGTCGCAGTATGACACAAAACTACATCTGTACAAGCAATATATAACGTAAGGGATGTGATGGTGGGGAAGCTACATTTGCAGGGGCCTTAAAAATCAGCACGTTTAAAAATAAATTGCACTGGTTTAAAAAAAAAAACCTTGCTATGTACGCACATGTAACTCAAGGTATCACATGCCCACGCCGTTTTATGAATACAGTTCTTGTACATTCGTCACTTCCCCGGTAGGTGACATACAGTAGATTCGTCACTTCCCCGGTAGGTGACATACAGTAGGTTCGCCAACAATGGCGGATGGAGATTTCATCACCGCAGTCCTGGCACTTAGAAGAAGCAAGAATGTATTAGGAAATGTACACAATGAGTAACAATTCTGCAGTATTCGCCACTCCGATTTAAACATTTGGAAACCCGACGGGAAAATGCTGTGAACACTAAATGCACATCTCGATCTTCTCTACAACTCCCCCCCCCCCCCCCCAACAATTTTAGTCTCCATAAATATTTATCAAGCTAGGCTCCAGTCGCCTGCGCGTTTTCATGTACAACGCCCATTTTTGCGATATCTGAGGTCCTCTCAGAGGTGCTGATGAAGATTAAATGTTCTGTAACCTTAGTGTGTCGTTGGGTAAACAGTTCTGGAGGTTTCGAAAGGTCACAGTGCATTTATCTTCTGGGTGTAGCAGACTAAGACGAGTAACCGCACAGGACAATACGGTGTATAACACAGCGCGTGTAATCTGGGTACCGAAACGAGAGCTACGGTAGACGGCAGGACTGTGGAGTCGGAGTCAGAAGGAGTTTTGGGTGGAGTCGGAGTCGGTAAAAATGTACCGACTCCGACCTCAGTCTAAAACCTTAACTAGACACTCCAACTCCAGAGCCCTGACAGCTACAGTAACCATTAGACTTATACTTAAATATAGGTTATAGTAAGTAAGTAAATACGGGTCGAGCCCTCACGGTCCCGTTGCACGTAGGCCTTCACAGGCCCTTTGTGCCCCCTCACTGGGTCCAAGTCACAAGAGCCCTGTTCTCCTGAAGAAGTTTCAGATGGTCCTTAGACTCAGATCTCGCACGTTCTCAGGGTCCAGGAAAAAGGACCCCAGACAGATATGTCTGAGTGTTGCCAAGGCTTCACACTCACACAGTACACGGGCTGAGGTTTCCACTCCAGCCCCACATTTCCTACACAAGGGACTATCTACCAGCCCCATTATGTGGAGATGTCTTCTCAGGGTGTTATGACCAGTAAGGAGGCCAATAACAACCCTGGATTGTGCCCTATTAAAGGACATTAACGCGGTCCTGGCCGCAGTATTAGGGCCCGAGATTAACTCTTCAGCCTGTCTCATAGTGCCAACCAGTCCCCGCCATCGTACCAAGTGTTGTCTATCCAGCACTGAATTTTACTCCTTATGCATTGCCTTGAGACCCCAACAGCCGGCTCTGGTCCCACAAAGTGGTGGGCAGAGCCCTCCCTTGCGAGCTCATCGGCAATTAATGTAGGTTATAAGTCTAAACAGTAGCCCGATGATTCACGTGGTGGGGATGAAACGTCTTGTGATATCATTTTTCACTTTAGTGGGGTTACCATTGTCAAGTAATACATATTGAACTTTTATGAAGGCGTCGGAGTCGAAGTTTTAAAAATTGAAGTCGGAGTTTTAAAAACTGAAGTCGAAGTTTTAAAAATTGAAGTCGAAGTTTTAAAAATTGAAGTCGAAGTTTTAAAAACTGAAGTCGAAGTTTTAAAAATTGAAGTCGAAGTTTTAAAAACTGAAGTCGAAGTTTTAAAAACTGAAGTCGAAGTTTTAAAAATTGAGGAGTCGGAGGTTTTAGCTACCGACTCCACAGCCCTGGTAGACGGTACTGATCTGCAGTGGCCGGGATATCTGCAGCGCGGGCCGGTGATTACAATCCAGCTGACGGCACTGCAATCCATCGAAACGCTCAGCGAGTTTTGTTTAACGCTGGTGGCGGGTAAACCGCGCGAGGGGGGGGGGGGGCGGGGCGACATCAGTCTCTGCAGCAATGATGTCGTCCGCTCTATGAGCAGTTTTGCGTTAATGGGGGGTGCACTGCGGAGCTGGTGGCGCCGTACGTCGCTGTCAGCCAATGCAACAGTAAGCGTGGTTCCGAGTTCGGGTGGGTACTTGGTTTTACGCAACGCACAGCGCAACATTCCAAAATACTCTAATGTTCGCCTCCCTTTTTGTGGCCCGGTTTTAAATGTAACGTGTCGATATAACAGAGCAAGCGCCCATAACCAATTTAATGACTATTCGTTCAGAGGCTACATGCTGACCGACAGACGGACGGACAGTGCGAAGGTAACACGCTCATTCTTGCAACTTTTCATTGCGAACACGCCAAGTAACTCACAACCCGTCGTTAATGTCCTTGCAAAATCATCTGCGGACGGTTCCGTTGTTTGCGTGATCCCTGCAAAACAGTGCCTCAGCAGTTCTTACACTTGCAAACTCGCTGTGACGCAACGAACGCATACAAGCGGTTTCCAGTTCTCATTCACGCTTGACATTACGGCGCCTACAGGCGGGCAGCTGTGTGTAACCTAGATTGTACACAATTACGCAAACACCGCTATTCACAAGTTAATGTCGTATTAATTAACCTGTCAAAAGATTTAACAAACGGCTTAGAAAGTTTCATCAGACTCTACTAGCCGCGCAGTCTAAAAGGACAGAGCCTTAGGCTATTCGGATATTTCGGTCACTGGTTTGAGTCCCGCTTTTGAAGTATCGTGCAATTATATCGGCTCTGTGACAGTCTGTATATAAGCGGGTAGTAATGCGAACAGCACGCGCACCCACAAAAAGGACAACGTTACACTTAAATGATGCCCAACTCCACGCAAACTGTATTCACTGTGACGCAGCAAGTGGGTTTTTAATTACTATTTAAATAATTTCACGTTTCAAAGGGTTAACAGTCAGAGATTTTGTTAAAACGTAATAAGTTTATGAATTAATGGAGCAGACCTTATACATACCAGGGCATGCCAAGGTCAAATACTGTCAAAGACAAGTGGTTTCAAATATGATAACACGGCAACGGTGTTGTGCGTGACGCCGCACACTGACTTTACCAGAGCGTTCTTTGCTTTCAAACTATGGTACGGTTCCACGGCACACGCGCAACGTAATACCGCACACACCCATACGACAAGCACAGCCTTCCCCTCGTCGATTTTCACAAAACGCACAAACCCTCAATAGAATCGTGAACGGGCCTGTTTTTTTCGAATTTCTTCCCAGCTGTACAGTAACTGTGAACAGTAAGGACAGAAATCTCTGTACGCCAACAAGGAAGGTCTGGCTTTTCACTGCATCGATTTTCACAAAACATACATTCACTGAATAAATTTTTGTTATCTCCCGGACCAAATTTGATCCACGTCGGACATAAAATGTACAAAATAGGGCACAATTTCATTTACGCGCCTTCTACTCACTACCCACGGCATTACGCGGAGACTTTATGTACCGAATTTCATCTAAATCGGTCAATAAAAATGGAAAAGTACGAACACAAATGCACTTACATCCTTAAGTGATGTGTGACTGTCGGTGCGCGCCGATTTTCACCAAACTCACGCTTGTTCGATAACCGAATTTCGTGAAAATCCGATAGACGGCTCAGTCGGTGAGCCTAGGCCAATGACGGACGGAAGTGGACTCCATATATAGGGCGTTCTTCATTTCTTTTTACGTCCTGAGGGAGGCCTCAACCGATCAGCAGGCCTACTGGAAGGACTGTTACAGCCCTCTGTGCGCCCATCGCTGTTACTAAATATGGCTACAACACTGACAAACCAATTATCTAATTATGTGGTAATGCCCAATGCTACGGATTCCCATTACGCTAAACTCATCCCACACAAGTATTCAGTTTTTAAAGATTCAGGTCTTCTGGAATACCACTCCGTACCGACCGGTCGACAGTTACAGATGCCCGACGTTTCAACGCGACCTGCTGCCTCTATTTTCAGAGTCTATGCACTGTCTGATGTGCAGCTGAAATGGGTCACTGCAGGAAAGGAACGGAAAGCTAAATAAAAATTTCATGCGACCTACCACGTTGTGTCAGTTCCTACAGCAAAACTTACCGGCACCGCTCATATATATTAGGTAACTCAAAAGTGTGGCAACTTATAGTGGTATTACACTCATACCTAGTTTCATGAATATCCATTAATAACCGGTTCAAAAAGTTATTTAGGGGCGGCGGACACACGACATTACGTAACGTGTATTAAACACAGTACCGTCTCATGGGAAATCAACATTTACGTAAGTACCATCAAAATGCGCTGCTTAAACATACAACAATACCTGACTGATTCACACTCGTACAAATCCCGGCTGATCATTTAACCGTCATCACAGAGGCACGCAAGTTTGTACATACATAGAAATATTACAGTCCATACAGACTACACTTGATATACTCCACAGCCCCAAAAATGGAATGGTTAAACTGTGACACGCCGATCCCAGTGGCCGCGCGGTCTAAGGCGTAGGTCAGCGGCCGAGCGCTTGCTGGGATCGCGGGTTCGAATCCCACCGGGGGCATGGATGTTTGTCTCTTTGAGTGTCTGTGTCGTCAGGTAGAGGTCTCTGCGACGGGCCGATCCCTCGTCCAGAGGAGTCCCACCGACTGTGGTGTGTGTCTGCGCGTGATCAAGTGAAAATAAACAACCTCGACACCTGCTGTGAACAGGTAGGTAGAAGAGGGAAGGGCTACGAAACGAAACGTGACACACACTCGCACTATATCCGTGTGGCAAAATAAGCATTTTGAAAAATTTACAACTATCTTTTGTTCCCTACAGGAGTTCAGACGTTTAGAATTCTTACTGTAGCAGCGGCAACTAAGACACACACAGTTACATTTTCACTTCACAGCAACTTTCGTACACTGAGCCTTGCCCGGCCACAGTCGAATTTTTAGGCGCGTTTGCAGAATTGCGAAAAGGGACTACCAGTTTCGTCATCAGATCTGCGCTCTTCTAGGGTGTTACGCAGCGTCGAGTGGTAATCCTTTACCGACGTTTCGGGACAACCTGCTTCATTGGACTGCTTGACCCTTGAAGATGGGACCGATACTTTGTCCCGAAACGTCCGTAAAGGATTACCACTCGACGCTGCGTAACACCCCAGAAGAGCGCAGATCTCATCTACATCGCGGCGGAAGCCTGAAGTCACGGATAGTTCCGTCACGTCTGTCTGCCTGTCTGTCTGTCCGTCCGCCCGTCTGTCTGTCTGTACGAAACAACTCGGCTCCAACTACACGATTTTCATGAATTTTGATATTCGAGTAGTTTTCAAAAGTATGTCGAGAAAATACAAGTTTCATTAAAATTTGACCACAATAACGGGTACTTTACATGAATACCTATGTACATTTATGATAATATCTCGCTGAATTCTTCCTGGCATGAGAAATGTTTCAGACAAAGCTGTAGAAAAAAACAAAACACGCACTTTATATTCAATAACTTTTTCCGCAAATCGTGCCCTTTGTGAGATAATATGGAAGAATATGGTACCACCACAGAGGCCACAGATGACAATATGGGGCATGCACTTTGCATGCTGGATAACTAAGGCTACAGACACCCTCAAAATATGTAATACTTTTTGCTTCTCCACGGCAACAATGGTTACGCTTACACGTACACGTACACGTACACGTACACTGCCTGCCTTTGCTTCTTACACAATTTACAAACCAATTTATCAACCTCCCAACTTGAGTATTTGGTACGTCACGTTTTGATGGTAATGTTTAAATAGCGGTTATAACACGGGCTTATCTTTGAAAAAAGCGGTTAAAGCTAGATACAAAGGAAGCTATTCAACCGTTGCATTACTTTACACTATCTCGAGCATCGAAACACAAAAATACATAAGTCTGTAACGTAACACACCTGTTTCTTATCCACTACATCTGTTCAAAACATGTCTGCGTCGATTAATACGTGGCAAGATACATCTCCGACGCCTGCACAAATGTATGTCGATTTTCATTTGAACTGCCCATTACTGGTGTGCAGTTTTAAGCAAAACTGGAATGTATCCACAAACTGCAGTAAAACCCCGAATGTCTGTCATTATGAACACCTATTTGGCGACCCTTGCGTTCTTCACACACGGCGAGACGAGCTAATAAACGCATGTCTGTAACTCTGCTATCCGGGCGAGTCAAAACGGGTCACAGCTAGAGCAAAAGGAAACGATCCCAAAACCTAGCACGTCCATGGACATTCCGATCGCAATGTGCATACACGAAGACAATTGCCTGTGTACCAACATCGCACACTGCGCTAAAATGTAACTTGCTCAAGGTTTGCTGTACCGATTAATACTGATTCAAATGTTTCTTCTTTCCTAACGATTCTGCCCTCATTCTCCACTTTTATCGCCCAGACATTTTAAGTTCCTTTAAACAGTACAGCGTGGCCGCAAAGACAGGAAGTGTGTACTGGGCCGGTTACTGTACTGGTATCACACAAACACTTGTATATGGCGGAAAAATGGTAGAGTTCACCCTAAAACAGGTCATAAAGGCCCACAAGGGGAGCAGGGGTATACCCATACTCTTTCTTCAACCACGGCGCTACATGGAGGGGGGGAGGGGTGGTAACGCCACGCCCCGGCCTCTTTACCCCTGGAATAGAGACCCAGTACCCACTGTCCAGGAGGCTGGGTGGGTCGCAGATCCTGTTTGGACCTTGCATGTGGGAGGTGTTTTTTATTCGAATTTCGACCGACCCACTGCTTATGCTTCGTGGGTCTTCTCAGTACAAGCAAAACGCGCAGACAATACCTTGCATTACCACACGAACGCCACCTTCTTGATCCCTCCCAACTCACAACACCAACCGTCCGAAATACTAACAGCGTGGTCAAACAAGCCACAAAACTGGAAGACTGCCCATTATCCCATATAGAAGGGCAGACAGCAGTCAGGCGATCTGGAACGAAATGGCGTCGCAAACTGCCTGCGCGTCTGCTGGGCAGGCTACACTTGCTACACAGGGCGGCGTTCAGGCAGCGACCATGTCTTGGTCTGGTCTGGGAAGACGAAAGCGGAAAGACGGGAACACAAGACACGAGAAACAAAACGGAAAAGGCTCGGAAATAAAGACAGGAAGGAGGAGTGACATAACGCACATATGCGGCACGCATACAAATGCCCTAACGCTTAAAACTCGTAAAGGGGTACGGAAGGTGAAGCTGTCCCTGTGAACGGCATTAACGTATACAGGAGAGTGTAGATACAGCTCCACTCATTCTTTACATCGACACCGGGCGGAGGTAATGGTAAAGATTACACTCCGGCCGCTTTACCCCCGCAAAAGCACCTCGGTACCCACTGAAGAGGAGGCTAGGCGGCCCTACAGCCTGTCTAGACGTTTTGGAGAAGACAAAAAAGCTCTCTCCCTGCCGAAACTCTAGCGCCGTACAGTCCGGGCTGCAGCGTAGTTACAACACTCGCTGTTCAAACTCGCAACCTCACGTCAGCAGGTACACGTATCACACACAACACAATTCCTTCACTCCTTTACCTTCCGCAACTTTGTCTATATCATACAGTAACACCAGACTGTATCGTCATATACCTTATCTGTTATTTTCATCAGCTGTTTTTAGGATAAGCAAATACATCGTGCTCATCAATTTGCAGAAAAGTTTCCGCGCGTACTTCAATTAACACTTACTTAAATATTCACTGAGAAGGTCGCCACGCCAACTTGCGTAACGATCTACAGACACCCCCATGTACTGCGTTAATGAAACCTCTCACCGTTTTTATTTGCAGCATTTCACTGACCTTTAATCACAGATGAAGGAATTACCATTCTACGATGCGTCAAATCCCAAAACAGCGCAGACCTCAGCCGAACAGAAACTGAAACAACCTACTAACCCTTTAAAGACGAGGCTTATCTGCTTTATATAAGGATTCAGTGCGTACCGCGCTGTAAACACTCTCCTCGGTTATAAAACCAGCCTGTTAATGTTGTGTAAGGAAAAAGTTGCTGTTTGTTCTGAAATTCACGCAAAGCACATGAATTGAACGCGAGCATCGTGTGGAATTGTTGAATGTTACACCTGCTGGTACCTAAACTTACCGCTTGGCTTTAAAAGGTTCATGTAGGAGATTGCACGGGTTATGGCCAGCGCTTTCTCCCTCTGACAAAACAGGTGGCGATGCCAGAGATCAGCGTTGGTAATTTCGGCCTAGTTACGGCGCATCTACCGATCCATAAAGACATGAAGTTGCCAGCGCTGCGTACCGCCACAAAAAGCGCACATATGGTAACGCGAAATCTGACACGCGGTTTCAAGCGTTTCGAATAGACATACTGCGTCCACCTTCAAATGCCAAATTACCTAACTCATCGGAGGAGAGTCTTTCCTGACAAGCTGACAGGTCCTCAGCTAGTCAAGAAACTCCCCGGATTTTATATAACCCACAGGTTCATTACCGCATTCACAAGCGCCTGCCACCTGTCCCCATCCAGAGCCAGAATAATCCAATTCATGCCTCCCCATCCCACTTCTTGAAGATCCACTTTATATTATCCTCCCATCTACGTTTAGGTCTTCAAAGTGGTCTCACACCCTCGGAACTGCCCACCAAAACCCTGCATGCACCTCTCCTGTCCCCCATAACTGACTGCCACATGCCCCACCCATCTCATTCTTCTTTATTTTATCGCCCGAATATTTGGTGAGAAGTGCAGGGAAACGGCCTCCACATATGAGAGTTGATGAAATTATATTGAATAAGCTGTCGCGGACAGCCGAGAAGGGGTGGTTATCCAGCTTGGAGGTTGGGCGAGGTGCTAACAACTCCACATTGCAAAAACTTAGGATGTTACAAAACACTGCACAGTGCGTCAGTTACGTTAATAATCAACATGAAACGTCATGAACCACCATGGTAAAGCAGACGCCTGAATGCCATCCGCAGATACACAAATACAGCAGGCCTACGCCAGTTAAAACACAAACCCATACTGAGAACGGCGAATGGTTTTGTAATGACAACCCAAACCTGGGCTACAACGCATGAGAACGGAAATTCGTGTGATGACTACATAAAACTTACGTTCCTACCCGACGCAAAACCGTAACCGGTAGAACGTCTAAGTCACGGACTGGACGATCCAGGGTTCGATTCCTGGAAAAGAAAGGGATTATCTCTTCTGCAAAACTTCCAGACCACCTCTGGGGCACACCCAAATTCCAATACAACGAGCGCCGAGGAGCTCTTTCCCCAGGGGTAAAGCGGCCGGCGTGTCAGTGGACGTTCCTGATTAGCGACTACAACACAAACCTCACCACACAGTTCTCTAACTAGCGCCTCTACGCCAGCGCCACTTCCCAGTGCAAAGCAGGCCTCGGGCAAATACAAAAAAACACGGCAAACTTATACACAGCGTTGGTTCGCTTACTGCTGTTTGATGGTCTCTAAAACCGGTAACGTACGTACACAAAGCGTCACCGGGCACAAAATGCGTGCTCCGCTTTCCGCTACAACTCTTGTTCAAGTAATTTCTGGGCGATCAACATACAGCGGGTTGGGCTCTACATGCGCGCAGAAAGGCACGTGACTATCTTGCGTAACGCATTTATATATCTCAGCATACGGTAATGTCTCGCGAACAGCATCACGGCATAAAGATGGCCAATAAACCGTATGAAAAATGTGGCAAAGTTCAAACATTTTAGGAACGGCACTAATAAATCAAGATGGCACGCATGAAGAAATCCAGAGAATATGAAATTCAGGAAATGCATACTAAAAATTCGGACCAGAATCTTCTGTCTGTCTGTCTGTTTTCCACCTAAAGATAAAAATATCAAAATATACAAAACCAGAATTTTGTCTGTTGTCTCGTATGTGTGTGAAACTTGCTCTCTACATTAACCCTTTAACGATGAAGCCTAAACTGTTCTATTTAAAGACCCAGTTCGTACCGCGCAGTGAACACGTTTCATTTCGGTCATATAAACCAACCAGTTTATGTTATGTAAGACAAAAGTTGCTGTTTGTTCTGAGATCCGTACAAAACACATACACGCAATGTGGGCACCATGTAGAACTGTTGAATGTTAACACTGGTGGTACATCAACGAACCAGCAGACTTTACAAGGTTAAAGGAAGGGCAGAGGCTGTGCATACAGACGAGCTTCAAGATCTGTACTCCTCAACAAATACCATACAAACAGCAAGAAAATGAGGTAAAGTGTCTCCGTCCACGCAATAAAGGCATCTGTGGGGATAAAAGGTACAGCGCTATCCATTCTTAACCCTTTGAAGACGAAGCGTATCTGTTTTATATAAGGACTCAGCGCGTACCGCGCCGTAAACACTCTCCACTTCGGTTATAAAAACCAGTCTCTTAACGTTTTATAAGGCAGAAGTTGCTGTTTGTTCTGAGATCCGTACAAAACACATAAACGCAATGTGGGCACCACACAGAATTTTTTAATGTTAAACCTGGTGGTACGTAAAGTTACCGCTAGGCTTTAAAAGGTTAAAGACGAAGCGTATCTGTTTTATATAAGGACTCAGTGCGTACCGCGCTGTAAACACTCTCCATTTCGGTTATAAAAACTAGTCTCTTAATGTTTTATAAGGCAAAAGTTGCTGTTTGTTCTGAGATCCGTACAAAACACATAAACGCAATGTGGGCACCACGTAGAATTTTTTAATGTTAAACCTGGTCGTACGTAAAGCTACCGCTAGGCTTTAAAAGGTTAAACTCCCCACTAACTGGATGTGAATGGTGAACTTCACCTTACAGTTGCTTTAAAGGTAAACGGTAAAGTTCGCCCTAGAACATGCCCTAATCCCCGTTCCGTCCGGCCCCTAGCGAGTCGCTATACCTACTGAGCTATCCAGCCGCTTTACCTCTGGTACGGAACCCCGGTACCTATTGAAGAGGCGGGGCGGGTCCCACAGCCGGCCTGCAAGTTACGGAGACAACTTCATACAGCATTTTGGTGGGGAAACCTGAAGGAAGGACAGCATTTGGAAAAGGTACTCGTAGATGGCAGGATAATATTAAAATTGATCCTAAAGAAACAGGACGGGATGGCATGGACTGGATTTGTCTGGCAAGATAACGAACCTTCGGCTTCCATAAAAAGTGGGGAGTTTTTTGACCAGTTAGAAAGATATCAGCTCTTCAAGAAAAGCTCTGCTCCGTGGGATAGGGTGGCTGAAATATTCAACATAGGTGCTTGCGGTTTGGTCAGCTGAATGCCGAGTTATAAGAAGAGAATAAAGGGCACAAAAAATCCGAGATACAGACCCCCCCCCCCCCCCCGTCTTAGACAATTTCAGACACGCAATTTTAAACACACTTGAGTAACTTAAATAATAGCACTTTTAAAAACCACCGAATTTTTCTTGCAGGAATGAAAGGGCAATGAGACGAAAGTGGCGGAAGAATACTGCTGGGCGATAACACATGCTGCGGCCCATCAGTTTCCAGTGCATTGGAGTTTGGATTTCAACTGGTCTCCCTTCTGTATAAATATTGTAGCCCGTATGTATACTCTAATGAGACTCGCGTAAAATTCTACTCGCACCGGACCTTGGGCAACGTAACTACTGCATAAGTCATGGCGTGTCTGTGCAGTTATTTGCATACAACGTCTATCTAACCCTTCCGATATGGTAAAAACTGCACACACGCTAGTCACGTCATCCAAGGTCTGTCATTCAGCTGCGCAGGAGGAAATGCAAGTGTTTGCTCTGCCTTGCTGCTGATGCAGACATGCCGATGCCCTGTATGCAGTGTTTCAATCAGCTACAGTAACTACATGCAGTGCTGCCGTATCCACGCCATCAAAGGGGGTGCATCGTTTGACATCTTTCTTGTAATTAGCGACGATCTAGTTACAGGCTCCAGCCTCCCAGGCCAAAGACGCCAAAGCCTTTGACATTAAAAAACACATCTCGGCGCCATACATTCATCAAACACAAACACACGACATTCTGACTAAAGGCTGATTACACGTACAGCGAAACAAGATCTGAACGCAGTACGCGTGTCGAGCATACCAGTTCTCGGAATACGTTACGTATAGTCATTACTTTATGTACTGTACCACCACGTTTAACGTTCAACAATTCTACATTCTGCACACGAAGTGTGTTTATGCGTTTTATATGCATCTCCGAACAAACTGCGATTATTTCCCTATACAGCATTAACTGATTGGTTTTTATAACCGAGATTGTGTTTACTGAGAGGTACGAACTGAATCTTTAAATACAAATTAATTTTCGTCTTCAGTGAGTTAACGGTCTTTAGTTATCGCCGATACAAGCCCTCAGGAGGAACAGTGAAAATGTCGTTCTTGTTCTGTTACAACTGTAATGTCACTATTTTATACTTTGTACATCATGCATATTATTCTACTTTCAAGTAAAACCAACAAACGCATTTGTTGGTTTGACCTGAAAGTGTAACGTCACTAATTCTAAATCACGGGTCATGGCGGTCTACTGAGCATCACCCCTGTTTTTTATTGAGGACAGCCCGGGTTCAAATGTTGTGCCCAAGACCGACTATGAGATGTTGCACCTTCCTCAGCCCCTCTAGGTGAACACCAGCATAATACGACAAATTATGCAATGACCGCTTCCTTCCACAGCCTTTCCTATTCATTTTGCACCAACCATCCCACCATTCGATGCTGCATAGTCCCAGCAACTGAACGGTGTCAGGTACACTGCTACAGGGCTCTGGTTAACTCAGCACTATACAGCGTCGAATGGAATGGTGGTGTATCCAATAGAGAGGATCTGCAACGAACAGGTCGAGGCCCAACGGAGGTACTGTCCGGCATTTGACAGGAGCGCGTGATAAAGTCAACACAAACACCAGTATGGTAACCAGTACTCGGTCATCTGACGAACGCGGCATCCACGTTACGGCCACACCAACTTACGTGATCACAAACTGGTGTCGTTTGTTACTACAGAGCTCCTGCCACCAAAATGAAAACTGGAATCCTACCATGCGCAGATGACAATTTTCTTTTATCACCATAAACCCCTGGTCACTACAATGAAAATTCGAAGGCCAACCTAAAACAATTACGAATTATTTTATTTTTTGCCGTCATAAAACTTGTGTTACTAAAATGAAACTACTCTCCAAATACAATGTACAGGGTTTTCATTATATGACGCTGCATAAAACACGGCCTACGGGCTGAACCAGTCTAGAAAACCTAACAAGCAAGACACCACCCTGAAGCCGTTGGCGCGCTGGGGGGGCAATACCAAACCTGGTGAAGAAAAAGCATGGGAGCGCGTCGACTGGATTAATCTGGCTCAGGATACGGCCAAGTTGGCTGTTTTGAAGAAGGTAATGTACCTTCGGGTTCCATAAAGAGCAGGGGATTATTTCACCGAGAACTATTACCTTCTCAAGGAGGACTGTGCTCCGTGGAGGTAGTTACTGCATCTCAGGTACTCTGACTCGACTTTCAGTGACAGTATTCTGTTGAGTACCATAACCTATCAGCGCAATACAAAGCGTACTGAACACAGAGACAGTCGTGTATTTACTGCGGCGCCGTTTTCATTAGAGTACGTTGTTTTAGATAACAAATGACACTATATACGTGCGTATTAGCAAATACAAGCTTGTAAGAAGTTATGAATAAAATGAATAACAACTAGGGTAATTCTGGAGTCGAGAGAAGATGGAGTGGAACACAAGCACACCACCAGCAAGCCACAAGAACACAGCCCTTCGGAAATTTAAGCGGCAAAGATGGAAATCTAATGAGATTAATCTTAAAAGGAACCGGGAGTGACAATCGGACACAGAATCATCTGGCTGACAACAGAGGCCAATGGCTGGCTAACCAAATATCAGTTCCAACACACGAGAAATTACATGCACAACTATCAGGTTCTCAATATAAACACTGCCCAATATATTCAACTATTATTCATACATATATACATAGATCAAATTCATGAACAATTGTACGAAGACCTGCTCCCACATCTGCGTAAACATCGATCTGCCAAATGCAGTTACATTCCCTGTTTTTGCTAATGACGTATCGAAACACATGTGCAGACCTGTGGGCAGACCTAACCTTCACATTCTGCTCCGCTTCCCTTCACTAACTCAATAAAATCACGAAGATAATTTCCAAGATAGTAACAGAAATGGTCGACGGAATTTACATGCACTCCTCTGCTTACCTTTACGCCTGCCATAAGGACCAGAAAAGGTTGTGTTCTTTCCAACAACGTTGTCATCAATATACTTTATCAGCTTTGCAGCATCTTCATTCTTTTTGCCACTCTGTGTTGCACGGACTTTCGTTCCTCTCAAGGGATATTCATCTGGTAAAGCATAAAATTTCCTGTTGCCGTATGTCTTCTTCGAATTCATCCTTCTACAGCACACACTTAACACATTTCTAACCTTCAACGTCTCTGCATTCCCACATGAAAACAACTGTACGCTCTGCGCACGAATCAGCACTTTTGTCATTCTCAGGTTTCCCAGTCGCACACAATCACCGTCAGATGGCAGGGAATATGACTTCAAAGACCACCACAAGAAAAAGCTTCCAATTTTGTTCAACCGATTCGGTATATGTAAATAATTTTATTTTGGAATTATTCGAAAATGAATAAACCACAAATTACCAATAAACAGTACAATGATTAGCAGGAATTATAATATTGAACCATGAGCTTATGCTATCTACGAGAATAATTACACCTGAATCAGCACAGATACGATGGCGGCTGAACATCATCAGAAAATTAATTTCTCGGTAAATAGAAGCGACGACTGTGATAATAGTTTAATTTTAGGCTATAATTACTCCAGAATGAATAAAACGATTTTAACAGTTAGTATAATCCTGAATAGGAGCAAAAATGTCGAATGTTGATTGTGCAGCTGATTCCCACAAGTTACAGAACCATGGACTGACAAAACTCACTCTTCTGCCATCTACGAGAAATTGTTTCCACGTAAGTGCAAAGAAGTTACCCGAAATCTTTCCTACTTAATTAGACCGGTGACTGAGCCGCGTTTGGTTTCCACCGGGATCATCTTGACTTTGAGAGTATGAGCAGCTATTACGAATTATTAAAATGACGAATATAAATCAAAATGTCCACTGATGAGTTTATGCTCGATTCGATGAACCACGAGATGAGACGGCTGTTTCTGCCATCTACCAGCAAACTATATCCAAATTTCATGTCTGGCCAGCGAAACTACTACATTCAAAACTATAAAACAAAACCGATGACATGTAACAATGTTTACTATACATGTTTACATTTGGACTAACGTATATTGGCCTACCTAAATATTACATTCCTATGTACAGACATGTTTCACCCTAGCAACTCCTTAGCAACCCACCTTGTTTGTAAATATCTGCATGTGTAAGTGCATACACGCATTTCATAAGTAAAATAATTTGAGATCCTTCACTGTTAAAAATGCTCATGCTACCCGAAGATCACAAACAAGCGGCTGCTATAGAAAGGCGTCGTAGATTTGAAGAAGAAAGAAAATTACGGATTTTTAATCCTAGGCACAGGCTCATTGGTGTAAGTACAGTTAGAGTTATCTTGGCTCCTTAGCTTTATTACAAGACCTATACAAAGTGTAGAAGGTAGTGAGGCTTACCACTCTCTCCATCTCGGTAAGTTTCTCCCACAAGGCTTCACTCAGCAAGAAAATGTTTTAAAAAACAGTGCCATAATTAGTTCTTATGGTCATGTCCATTTTTCACTTATAAATGTGTGTTTAGCATATAATAAAAATGAAATTATCAATAAAACTTACCTCACTGGAACTTATTTTCTGGAGATTCCACTGTATGGACTCCAACTCACAGAAAACTGGAAAAGCAGTGAGCACTGCACTGTCACCACGTAAAATGGTCTGTGACCTGACCATCAATGTAGACCAAATAACCTAATAACCCTGTAGTACTTACACATCCTTATATTGCTAAGTACGTAGTTGTAAATTGTGTAAAATAAAATATGAAGAAAAGTGTTTGGATTTATGTGAATGTCAGCACATTTGGTGTGTTAAGGTTTAGTGTTGTCTGAGGATAAGGATGTGATACATAGTCAAGTTGGGCAGGTAAAAATCTTAAACAGCTTCTGGGCTGCAAAATGTTAATGCTAGTGGATTCCATTATATACAGATAGTTTTTTTTATGTGAAATTAAATGCTGCAAAGTGGAGACTGTCATCTGGTGCCATGCAACAAGTGATGTTTTCTGCTCTGTGGCATGCAGTCCCACATTAACATGGGACTGAAGATCAAATGGTATCATCAGCCATTATGCAGTAATGCTGCAACAAGTGGGTTTTGTTTTAAGCCATACAGTTGTATTCCTTGTGTGTGTAATTTACATGTCTGAGTCACCAAAGCATTTGGATTCCCTCCACAGTTTAATAAATAGTGTCATTAATTCCATCCAAGAGAGAAACTAAAAGGGTTCTTTATATCACTTTCATGGCAGCACACATATGGATACTGAATTATTACAAATCTGTGTATGGATTAATTTCTCAAAATAAGAAAGACACATCTTCGGTAAATGAATGTTTGGAATCAGGAATAAAGAAATACAAATT
The DNA here is from genome assembly GCA_013340265.1 of Coptotermes formosanus. Lineage (NCBI taxonomy): Eukaryota > Metazoa > Arthropoda > Insecta > Blattodea > Rhinotermitidae > Coptotermes > Coptotermes formosanus. The sequence continues at coordinate 1,507,983 of BLKM01000661.1, read as the reverse complement.
ACCTGTATGCTAAATTTACAGTCAGCTGATCACAAAACCTCTTTATTTTACATATTGCAGGTAGACTGTGCAGCTTTGGAACAACAAATTGCAGAACAAAAGGCTTGGAAACAAGAACAGCATAGGAAAGACAGAGCTTTTGATGAACAACGTATCCACAATGCTCAAATAGCCCTTCTCCTTGAACAGAAAATAGAAGAAGTAATGTTTCATCTTGGTGTGAGACCTGCCATTGCGTGTGTACTATAAGATGCAAAGGAATGGTGAATCAGTCTTAACACAACTCACTTTTATTGAATAATTTGTCTATATGTTTTGGTTTACCTACAAGCCAAGACATGTAAGCAAATTATTCAGTGCTAGTAAGTTCTGTAAGACAGATTTACCATTAACTTATCTTTCTAAGTAATGTGTTTATCATCATTAGACATTAAATGTGATGATTCAGTGTACAGTACGTACATCACTCATTTGTATGCACACCTGCATATTATTTGTTCAGTCATAAAATTTATTTATACAACGTAATATATTTTAATGTGGCAGAATTATTTAGTTGAATTTAACAAAATGATTATTACAAGGTTTTGACATAAGAACTTACTTGTTTCTGAATGGTATGTACAGGCTCAGTACAATGTGGGTATTTTGGGGTCCATAACAATAGACATGGTGGATTTGTCGGTTACAATCATACCTGCAAACAAAGTAAATACGTTGCAGCAAAGTCTTCATCATAACTTACTTTCAGAATTATATGTTGATACATCCCATGGAACCTACTAAGCAACATATGTAACAAGTTAGGAATCATATTCAACCCCTCTTCCTGTTCCATACGCAAATGACAAAACCCTACTTCACTTTTCTATGGAATTTATCATAAGATGTGCCTGTACACAAATGTAACATTCATAAAAATAACACTACGTATTAAGCCCATTCATTGTACTCCTACCTCAAAATGTGTAGTATTTTAATTTTCATTGTGTAGTGAAACTTTCATATACAATTTTGACTTCATGGACTTGAATTGGTTTTTGCCACTACTGCCTTGTTTGTAATTGTCTCCTTCTCTCCTCCCCCTGTATATAAACTTAGTTTTGCTAAATCCCTATCATGGCTCATATACTACAGCTCCAGTGTGATGGTTAGTGAAACAGAACATAGTATGTGCCAATTATTGGTCTGTATATATTTTTGTCCACATTAATTGGGTACTTAGGTATTAATAATACTGAGCTATTTCTAGGAAAAACGACGAATCAGCAAAGATATTAACAAATTCCGGGATATTTATCAGAGACCTGAGAACAGGCGTGAATTTGATCTTTATGACCCAGCTGGTCTTAAGAAAAGCCTTCCAGCACGCTTGATGGATGATGACCCACGCTGTGGACCATCTTCTGCTCAAAAGTATGCACCACAGTGCAAGTACACTGCAGTCACAGAAAGAATTCCCTTGGGTGGTGGCATGAACTTGCTGAAGGCTATTGTCATATTCTTCTCTAGCTTCCTTATTTAGCCTACAGCCCTTGTCACAGGCTATCATGTAGCTATGAAGAAACAGCTAGGTTGTGGATGGTAATACAAAGCATTACGCTGCACGAGATACATAAAGCCTTCAGGTAGATATGGAGGGGGTCAATCCACGGGACTTCTTTCTGTGGTCTCAGTTTGGTTACTTTAGTTTACCTATCACATACACAACAGAACTCCAACAACTCTACTGCATGTCCTGATGCCATGAATGCAACAGGGTGTTATCTGTAGCCATGAACAAATTCATTAAGGACAGTCACTGGCAATCTGCACTTAGAGACAACTACTGCATACAAATCAGAAGCGTCACTACTTGAGCCAAGCTGCTCCATACAGGACATAAAATACTGTCCATTTTGTTACATCATGTGCAAAAAAGATATCACTTACTGCTTGACATTGAGGGGGTGGATAGAGCACAGTAAACTATTTTATCCATTTTACTGTATGTAAATTAGATTTGTGTATCGCATCTTTTTAACTGTGCAATCTGAGAGAGAGTGAAATGTCGCTATTTTAACTGTAATGATTTGGGCAAATGTGAATTGTCAGAAACTGGCACACTGGATTGTTTCTTATATGTAATATTGTACGACTTTATATGCAGAATGGAGCATGTGACCTTCGGTGCCCCCTGATGATGGTGGCTTGACCACCGAAACATACAGGGGTGATACTGATACAAATATACAATTGTAAACAGTGTGTGTATTTGTTGGTCTGTCTTAACAGTAACAAAGAATGCACTGCTTGCCCTAATACATTTTTACTTACAGATTTTTTGGTGAAGATTTAGGAAGTAAAGACCGACAGAAGGCCCAGCGTCAGCAGTACAAATCATGGCTAGAACAGCAAATAATAGAGCGTAGAGCTGCTGATAATGACAGAAAAGCTGCGCACAGAGCCTATGCTGAGGCACTGCTAGCACGTGACAAACGCGCTTGTGAACTGGAAGGAATAGAACAGGAATGCCAACGCCAGCTCAGTATTGCCAACATCAGGTTTAACAAGGCTTTGGTATGTTTCAAGTATCTAAAATATTCTTATATTCCTTAGATCCTGTTTGAACAACAGACAATTAAATGAACCATAATTGTGGTTATGGGGATAAATGGTATAAATATGTAAATACACAGAAGTTACTTAGTATATTCCTGCAGTGTTCCCAATGGTCCCTACCACTGACAGGAAGTTTGTGTGGAAATTTAGCAAATAATCACCATATCAAATGTACAGAACTCAGCATAAAAATTACACTAAAAATTAAATGAAAAATACAACTGTTATTTCCCACAATATGTCACAGTATTATGGTAAGCCGCACAAAATATAAACCAGATTAAAAGCTGGTATCAAACTACGATATCATTCTGAAGCTGAAAAGTGATATTTACAAGCCACGCTAAAGCTGAGTACTGATATGCTGATTGCACACTTGAAGCTTTCATTAGGGGATACATGTCTGCTTTTATGTTACAGGCAGAAGAGCAAGCTTTGCAACATATGCTTGATGAAAAAAGAGAACTTGAAGATAAATGGGCAGACATATACAATCACATAACAGGAGATATGCTCACAGAGAATCCTGATGTAGCAAACAGTAATTTTGGTCCTGGTCGCAAAATACCATACCTCTATAAAGGCATGACGCCCGAAGAGCGTGACAATGTTCGCAAAGAACAGCTTAAACAAATTGTGGAAAATAAGGTGAGGAAGTAACCAGGAAAGCACAAGAATTACGAAGTTGAATACTGCTGCGTCTCATACTGTATAAAGATAAAGGCAAGCCATGAAGGCATATATATATATATGTGTGTGTGTGTGTGTGTGTGTGTGTGTGTGTGTGTATGGGGGCATAAAAGTATAGTTGCACTTATTCTTACCTCAGCACTAGATAGATGTGAGTATTCAACTTCATGCTCTTGCCTCTTTACGTGAAATGAAACAGCGCCAGTACTGACTGACTAGAACACTGGGTGGGCCCCAGTGCCAGTCTGGACATTTTGGATACAGTAAAAATCATAATTACAATATTCATATGAAATTGGACAAGCCAGAGTCTGTAATCCAGAACATGACTGTTGTGTCAGACTCCGCACTTCGAAAATTCATTCTTCTGCACTGCTTCTGTAGGGACATTATTTTATCTGACAACTGTCACTAGTCACTTCCTGCCAACTTGTTTAACTTGCAAAACTTTGATACACAACAGAAAACATTTTTGTTACATGTGATGTGTGTCTCTAAGCCAAACGAAAATGTTCCCAGCACCTTTTTTAAATATGGTGAACAAAAATCTAAAATTAACTGCAACATGTTGAACAAAAAGACATGGACCCTGACTGATGGCAAACTGGAACAGAAACAGGCACTGCATTGCCTGCTGTCAGTCAAAATGCTATGCGTAAATTAGCGATACAAGTTTTCAAATAAAATAATATACCTGTACATTCCAGTGAACTTGCTTACCCTCATTCAGCACTGATCAACAAATAAAATATTTCAATTTCAGATATGAGACTGTCAAACTGTCAAATTTTAAGACTGCAGTCTTCTGGGATATGACGCTGTTCTGTTTGATAGTCAGGGAACTCTAAAGATGGCTGAAGCAGGATGCTACATGGCATTACATCCCAGAAGATTTTATTCTGAACTTCCTTCAGTGATATCTCTAATATTTTACCAGTGGTTTTGCAACATAGCATTAACTTTGGTAACTTATTTGTCAGCATTCTTTAACCATCTCCTTCTGGTTTTCCTGATAATCATGTATGTCTGGGAAACCAGAAGAAGAACATGGGGAAACGAAGTTACAAGTCTCGCACTTTGCACACAGGCCAGACGTAAAGCAGAAGCTCAATTGGAAGCAGAATGGCAAGAGATGATCAATGGAATAGATCGACTGGCCTGGCTTCAGGAAAGTCAGCTTACGAGGAAACAGAGGTGAGGATGGGCACTATATAAACAGACTAGCAAGTCACAGTCTTTTTATCATTAAGTAACATCTTATTGTATATGCAGATAAATAAAATGTAAAGTTTAATTTCTTACAGGGAGCTCAACAAAAAAATTCTGGAGCAGAATAAACAATTGTCTAAGGAACAAATAACAAATCGGGAGTATACAGAACGTGTTGTTTTTACAAATGTACCTACAGCAGAGTATTACAACCAGTTTAACACCACAACGAGATAATAACAACTATTTCAAAAGTAAGAAATGTAATGTTCAGCATATCTAAAATTCATTTATGCACCTGTAAAAATTTAGTATGTGGTTTTATGTCTATCACTTTCTTTACAAGACATCTCATTCCAGCTAACAAATTTATCTTCTAAGAAATGTTAGCCTTATACAAAGAATACATATAAATGTAACATAAAAAATTATTTATAAATATTGGCACACATGGGGCAGTTCAGTGTATTTGTATAATACTAAGGAAGCACTAGTTCTTAAGTCATTGTAATGATACTTCGCTACTCTAAGAGCAAGAGTATATATTCCTACGTGGTATACGTACTGTATACAGCGATTACATACATGTGCTACAAACAATTTACTCGTATGCTGCAAATGTGAAGGAAAGGAGTGTTTTAATCCCAGTGCACATATTTAAATTGCAGCATACCATTGTGTTTTTCCATCACAACAATTTACGTATTGTGGGCACATAAGTGCTGAAACAAACCAGATAAAATGCATCTTGTACTGATGTACATGGCAAAAAATATGTACATTTTTGTCATATATCTAATATGATTTTGCCACTTTGGGGACATATATCTTAAACTGCTTTCAACTACAAAATGTTACACTTGTATTACACAGTGAATGTCATTCTGAAATTAGGCCTATGGTGTAAAGGTTCTGAATTGAATCAGCAATAACTCGAGCCGTTTTCTTCAAGTACCCTCCACTGGTTAGCATCACAATGGGAACTCTCCTCTCACGAGCCTTCATAAACACTAGTTCATCTCTTCGTATTATACCCTATAAATAACAAAGGACTACGTCACTGCTGAAAATATAAGCAGAATTAACAACTGCTAATTAAAGCAACACTGCACTGCTGTCATCTGTAATGCTTTCATACCTGTTTCTAACTTCAACTTGCAAGTAACTGTAGACTGAAAAGTTTGAATGTCTATCACTGGTATATACTTTCTGGTACAAAATCTACGATGGACCAGAGCCCTTCTTGAAAAGCTAACAATCACACAGTCTATAAATTCCCTATCTTTCATGGAATCTCAACATGCATTTCTGCATTCACAAGTGGCCACCACTAGTCTCAGTCTTAAATGAATGTAGTCTGCAACATCCCACCCTATTTATTTAAAATCCACTTTAATATTATCCTCCCATCTATGCCTGTACTTCCAAGTGGTTTCTTCCTTTCAAGGTTTACCAATGAAAACACTGTAGTTATTCATCATACCTTACCGGCAATACGATGATAAATATTCTTGGACTGCAAAACTGAAAATGAAACTTTAAATTCAGAATTTCTCTATGTGATGTAATCAGTGATGAAAGTGTGAACGTGTGTATAAAGTACCTCATAGATCAAAATTATTTTAAAATGGTTCGTAGCGGAGAGACATAACTTGACTCTTGCATCCACATTCATTAACACTAACAAAGCTTACACAGTCATATACATTTTATTCACTCAGTTTCATATACCTTGCTCACCTGTGCAGAAATTGCTAACAGACCCAGCCTGTCTCCATCCAACACATCTGTTCCAGCATTGTACACCAAAATATCAGGATGAAATTCTCGCAAAGCTTCTTCCAAATTCCTGGTTACATAAAATTTACAGATAAGGTGGTATGCCCACATTTATTCCTTAATTTTCACTAGTCTGTGCTATGAGAAAGTAGGCCAGAATAGTGTAGTTAGCGTAGTTATTTGCTACAGGCTGGACAGTTTGGGGATCAAATCCCGGTGGGGGCAAGATTTTCTGCACCTGTCCAGATCAGTGCTGGGGCCCACCCAGCTCCCTGTACAATGGGTACCCAGTCACCTTCCTGGGTGTAAAGTGGCCAGGGAGTGGCATTTGCCACCCACCCCCATCTAGAGCCCAGGTTAAAGGAAGAGTAGAGCTATACCTCTACTCCCCCTCTGGGCACTCATGGCCTCTTATAGGGTGACCTGTACCTTTACCTTTATGCTATGAGAAAAGCCACGATAATCAGGTAGGGGCAGTACTGAATAAACCAACAAATTTACTACAGTGTAACCAAAACATGAGTATGGTGAGAACTACACGATGGTGACAATAAGTCATTGGCACCACTGTATACACGAAAAAGTATGCTAGATGTGTGGTTAATACCATCGCTTGGTCACAGGACTCATGAAGATGCGTGACTGCAGTACGATGGAGCACCTGCTCATTTCATCCTCACAGTGCCTGACTTTTCAAACAAACACTTTCTGGGCCACTGGAGTGGCAACGGTCCACCATATCATATGCCACTATCATGGCCACCACACAGTCCTAATGGTACAACACTAGACAGCTGTTTGTGGGGAATTACGAGGGGATGAGGCTGTACACTGCTACTGTAACAATGACAAGTTGTGCGGAGCTGTTGTCAACCTATGAACCTACACAGTATCAAAATCCAGAGGCCTATTATCCGATAAATATCTGTAATTAGAGCATGAATAGAATAGAATAAGTATGGGTTGGGCCCTTACGGTCCCGATGCACATAGACCTCACCGGCCCTTTGTGCCCCCGTCCTAGGCCTGAGTTATGAGAGCCCTGTCCTTCTAAAGAAGTTCCACACTGCCCCCAGACTCAGACCTCTAATGTCCTTAGGGTCCGTATAAAAAAGGATCCCAGATAAATATGCCGAGTGTCACCAGGGCTTCACTCTCATGCAAATACAAGGGCTGAGGTTTCCTCCCCAGCCCCGTTATCTTTCACAGTCCCCCCCAAAAACAGAAGCTCCCCCCCCAGGTCCCCCTATGGAGCTCCTGCATCGAGAAAGATGCTACATCACCAGAGCCCTCTCTACATGTCTCTCAAAGTCCCCAGAAATGAAACCCCCTCCAGGTTCCCCTTACAGAGCCCCTACATACAGGAAGATGCTCCATCTCCAGAGCCCTCTTTACGTAACTCTCAAAGTCCCCAGAAAAGGAACCCCCCTCCAGGTTCCCCTTACGGAGCCCCTACATAAAGAAAGATGCTCCATCTCCAGAGCCTTCTGAACATATCTAACACAGTTCCCAGAAAAGAAACCCCCCCTCCAGCTTCCCCTTATGGAGCCCCTACATACAGAAAGCTGCTCCATCTCCAGAGCCCTCTTTGCATATATTTCAGATCCCCCAGAAAAGGAACTGCCCCTCTGGGTTCCCCTTACAGAGCCCCTACATAGAGAAAAATGTTCCATCTCCAGAGCCCTCTTTACACATATTCAAAATTCCCAGAAAAGAAGCCTCCCTCCAGGTTCCCTTCTCAGAGCCCCACAGAAACAGATGCTCTGTTCCCAGAACCCTTCTCTACCTGTCTCTCACAGTTCCCAGTGAAAGAGCCCCCCCCCCCCCTCCAGGTTCCCCATCAGGGCCCCAATGGAGAGAGATGCTCATCACCAGGGCCTATTCTACATCTCTCTCAAAATTCCCAATAAAGGAACCTCCCTCCAAGTTCCCCTCGAGGCCCTATGGAGAGAGATGCCCATCACCACGGCCTTCTACACATATCATTTATAAAGCCCAGTAAAGGATCCCCCCTTCCAGGTCCCCATTTCAGAGCCCCCATAGAGAGGGATGTTCCATATCCAAAACACACCTTTACTCACCTCTGAAAGGCCTGGGAAAAGAGCCCCCTACCTGGTTCCCCAAATCAGGCCCCCATGGAAAGAGATGGCCTTCCCTAGAGCCTTCATACATCAACTCACTCATTACTCATTTGCAGGGAAAGAACTCAGTCCACCAAGCAGAGCCCCAATGCTTGGTAAGGCTAAAATACAACTGGGAGGTTGCCTGGTATCCCAGAGGGCGCCATTTGTGACAGACTCACCCACTGCCGTTCATCCCATAGGCACGGCACTCACACCGTAGGATTGGGGATTGTTTTTCAAGGTTTACTCCTTTAGATCCGCTGTGTTCTGCACAAACAGAGTCACCTCCCGTAGGTTATGGCTCTTCACCACACACAGATGGTCTTGGGTGAAAAGAGGCTATGTATGATGCATTTATCACCCCTGGGGAAAATGGCAGTACTCTTATTGGACTGGAGCCACCACCCTCCAGCAGTGACCCCAATCGGCTGCCCCATGCCAGGCCTGACCTGGGCCGGTGCCATCGCCTCATGGCAATGACCCGACCGGGGCCCGGACACAGCACTCGTCACCTTGACCCCAATTACAGTATGAAGAACCTACATAACTAAGCATTTAAATGTTGGTAAGGCACATGTATAAGATTGAAAGCATCTACTTTAATATTGACAATTATAAAGCAAAAAAAATGTGTGTACATAATGCCTCCAGACATGGTCTATGTTGACCTTCCTGATCTTTGCGAATCTACAAAGCAGCAAAGAATCCATTTCTGAGACAGAGGCACCAACATGATTGGCAAAGCACAGCCACAGCTTAACATGGAAGGCCTGGTATTTTTCCTGTTCCCAAAGTTTAATATTTGGCAGAGGTGAAGGATTTGACTTGACCCAAAAATCTGCGTACAGGTCTCATTGGATCAAACTCGAAACTCTTTGAATGAGAGGCCTGTATTGTACTTTGAGACCATGTGGCTGCTGAATGTAAAACGTAAATATCTGTATAACAAAGGAAATCTTATATGTAACTGAAGTACACATGGTCTGAGGCTCTCACAACAAATAAATGTACTAATTTTCTCTGACACAGCTGACTGTCTGAGCACATTTTAGCACATTACTTTAGCATGTTTAAGTACAATAATACAAGCACAGAAATCATCAAACCATTTTTAAACATGTGGAGTCTTATTCTGAGTGAATTTTACATAATTATGTAGTATGCAACACTAAGGAATGCAACTTGTGTCCACTGTGCCACACAGCACCTGCTAATTTCCCACACTAATGTCTGAACAACAAGCACATTCTAAGAGTATCTAATACTCTTATCTACTGTCATCAGTTTTGTGAACCTAGTAAGAGAAATACTCACTCTTCCACCTTATGGAGATATTCATTATCTTCTGTGAAGTGTGTGAGTTCAACACAACGCCTGATTGCAGCTTTCGCACGTTTATCTCGCGGATAGATTCCACAGTTATACATATCAAAGATGTACACGTTGGAATGGTCACTGAAGTCCCGTTCATAACCATTCCCCTAGAAATGATAATATACACACTGTACATGAGAAAACAACACTTTCTGGACAGACGTGCATATAAATCTCTGCAATTCATTGCTAAACATGAAGCACACAACCCGGACTGCATGGGGATGAGACAAAGAGTACAATTTATTCTGCCACAAAACTGTAAATGTGTTATAGTGAGAAATGAGTCAGTGGATGCATAAGTGAGCAGCACGCTTTTCTGGGATGTTATGCAGCATTGTGTGGTAACTGCAAGATGCCGGATAACATCCCAGAAGAGCGTGGATCTCATCAACGTTGCAGTGGAAGACTGAAATTAAGAGCCACCAAGTCATCAGTTACTGACATGTTGGTATAAAAAGTGATAACTGGAAAACTTGTATAATGAAATAAAAAAAACTCACCTGATGAGCATCTAGGTCAACTATCATGGCAGACTTCACCCGTCGATGTTCATAATGAAACAGGAACTGTAAAAGGAGAGTAATATCTGCATATGGACAGAAGCCCCCACCTCTGTCTTTGCTACAGTGATGGAATCCTCCCCCCAGGTTGATAGCCCATCCACGCTCAAGAGCTAACTTGCCTGCGAGTATGCTTCCACCAGTCTGGAATCTATTTTAAAGCACAAAGTAAGACTTTGTTGTAATGTGCTGGAATTCACACAATGTCCGTACAGATAAAAACACAGTATTTGGTAATTACTTATTTCAGAGGAAAGAACACATTTTTGGCTTCCACGGAAAGGTCAGTAACTACATTCTACAAAATTTTAAGAAACTTATTTTCATAACTTATGGAAAAGTATATCTTTTTGTATTTCAATGACCATATAAGCCCAAACATTAGTTTTAAATAATATATGAATGAATAATTTAAGCCCAAACATTGCTTCTTCATGGTACATAAACTTCTACCACACAGCTGAGCTCTTAAAAATAATTACATTATTTAAAATCAGGGTTCGATGCGATACTGAATGCAATTTTGCTAAAATGGCAGTTAATGGCTTTTTGCATGACACTAACATCACCACCAGACTGCACATGGATATTCAGTTCCTATTCTTTACCTCACATTAATCCACTGCATGTACACTGCCCTAAGAAAAGTGACATTAATTATTACAGACACTTCTCATCTATGAGTTACTGAGTAAAGTACTTCCACTGGTCTCTAGATGTCATCTGCAGCAACTTCCATTCTATAAACAACACACTATCACAATATCACTCAGAGATGACAATAGAACCCTTTCAAGCAATCATTGTCTACTGTAAAAGTGTGATTGCATTGACTGTGGCATGCAGCAACAGACCATATCATTAGGATTATGGATGTGAACAGGTTAAAAATAAATTATGTAGACTAGAGAAAACAAAATTATGAAGATGCGAGTCTTCTGGAATGTGACATTGTGTTGCTGAATGAGTGGGCCCCATCATTTCAAATGATTAAGATACGTCAGTATGAGTCTTCACAGTGTTGGGAACCATTCACCCAACCACACAGTGTCGCATCACAGAACATTTACATCTTTAGCAGCACTACTGTGCGAACATCACGTCTCACAAGATTGTGAACACGGAACTCCCATAAGGAAGACTGAGATCAAGATAGGTACAACAGCTGAGGTAAGATGCCATGCATAAGGAGGGAACAAGGGTGCACCCAACAGGGGGGGGGGGGCCCACAGTCCTCTCCAAACATCCCAAAACTGAAATTTAAAAAACACAGATTTTGTAGTTATTATGATATCAGAAGTTTTATGTGATTTACCCTTCAGCTGAAATCAGCCACTGTAAATGGCTGATGACAAGTACATTAGAATATTGAAAAACAAATAAAATTAAAAAATATGAGGAGATAGGACCGTGATTGAGTCAAGGTACATGTAGTTGTATGTATATAAATGCAGTTGCAGCCGGTGTTAGGTTGTACTTACAAGTTTTATAACATAATTTTTAACATGAAACATAGATTATATATAGCCTCAGGGTCAGCCTTCCCAAGGAAAAATTCTGGGTGCACACCTGGGAGGGAAGAATGTGGGAGAAACCTGAGGAGGAAGAAGAGAAGGAGGTCTGGCAAGCCAGAAAGAGGCTTAGCTGCTTGATACGCTACATGAAGTGAAAGTGGTGCAGCAAGAATAAATGGAAGATTACTTACCTCATGGGGCGCAAGTAACTTGCTTGAACTAAAAAATTTGGCACCAACATAAGAAATGGAATTTCTGCAATAAGGGCAACATTCCAACTCCACTGGAAAAGAAGAAAAGTTTTATGTTTGAAGAAAGTCCCTTATTCAACCTCACCTAACTACATGATTTCAGAAACAATATGTCAAACTTACCTTTAAACTTTTCAAGTAGCGCGCAGTATGCACAAGCAGTAGATCCTCACGCTCAACTTTGTTGGGCTTTGTTACAGTATTTTCATTCACCAGATTCGCATCCTTCAGGTACTGTAAAATAATAATAATACACAATTGAATGGGAGCATGCAGATGCACATTTGATTGAGGCACTGCGCTACAAGCCAGCAGGTCGCGGGTTCGATTCCCAATGGTGTCATTGCAATTTTTCATTGACATAATCCTTCCGGCCCCACTGTGGCCCTGGGATCAACTAAGACTCTAACAGAAATGAGTACCAGGAATATTTCCTGGGGGTTAAAGCCTGTCAGTTCACAGGGCTGACAACCTTACCACCTTCATGTGCCAACTGTCTTGAAATCTGTGAGCCTCAACCTCCTGGATCCCTAAGGGCCTGTCCAGGCCTGTACAGGAATTACTTTACCTTACATAATCGAACAGCACTCAGGTAATCTCCTCTGTACAAATATCGTACAGACCTTTCATACCCGAGTACATACATTGAATTTTTTTCTACACTGACAGTCTGAGTTTATTCATGTAGCTGTTCTGAATTTTCCTGTTTCCCACCTAAGAATACGTATAAATCCCTACTAACAAATGTACTGTAAATGAACACTGAATACATTTCACTGGACTGCTGATATCAGCCGAGGTACACATGCAATTAGAGAAAATTAACAAGTACTTGTTCCAGCCATTCAGTTATCAGCATTAACAGCACAGCTACATACCCACAAACACCCATTTCTTATTCTCCTGTACTCACGGACAGAATAAATCTATCTGTCTCTAAAAGAACCAATGACTTCCTCACATTTGCGTTAGCAATCACGAAGATATATTTTTAACATATACCTGTATAAACAGCTTCAGCCTCATTATGATTACCAGGAAGAATGCAACCAACCTGAAAAATATGTCCCCATTTTGCTGCATCAAATGGATGGAGCTTCTCAACGCCACCAAAATGAACATTGTACTCTTCTCGATAAATTATTGGTAATTGGTGTGGCTCCGTACTTATGTATACCTGGGACACATGGGGTTCCCTTCAAAGAGAGAGTTAAATGACAAATATCACATCTTCCAAAGTAAAAACTAAGCAAGCAACCTTCTTGCCATTGTCAAAGTTCAAGCAAAACAAATGACAGGCCTGTTGACAACATGGTCACTACTGCTGCAACCTTCCCTGCTGGTATTAATGCCCACTACACCACTCCACTAAATAACCAGGAAGAACTACTTCCTTGTCCACTAATATGGAAGGGAAGCCTTGATGTTTAACCAGCTACCCTCAACTCGACCTCAGCACCAGATGTGGATGGACTAATCAACCTGGTCACTTTACACCAAGGGAAACAGCCCCCCAACCCAGTGGATTACAGCTGTTTTGTGTGTAGCTTCAGATAAGGCAGGTCACCACCACGGAACCGAAACTAAGTAGTACGCATAACTTACCGAGAATGCGACACACGTTTTACACACCAACCACCCATTCGTGTGTCAGAAGCAAAATAATTTAAACTTTAATTGTCCATGTGAACAGCTTTTGTAATTGCTCTGACACACATATTCACGTAGGTATCACTGCTTGTTTGTATTCATTCCTACAAGAAAAAAACCAATACATTTCAATTCATGGTACTTTGAAAAAATATTACGATGCGAAATCTACATAACCTAATTGAATTTGACCGGGATTTCCGTTGGTAAGATATACACCTTAGTTATCGACTTTCCATTAAAAATATTTAAATTATCTTTTTTGTAATACGAAAGAGTTCAAAACAATACTCCTGCCAAACATGCTACACCGTAGAAACAAAAACAACTGAACAGTGACAACATTGGTCACATGGCATCACGACACTTCATCCACGGATATTACATTCTGGGGTCGCGCGAAGGCACGCCATTTAGAGACCGGAGACCATTTGGAGATCCGATTCATTTATTACAGGTCCCCCTGGTGACACCTTTATTTAACCTGTTCAGGGCTCCAGTTTTCTGAAACTTCTAGACCGTTGATAACGAAGCCACTAACTACGTTTCTTCGAAACGTGAGAAACCGGTTAACCAGTGACGCGGCATCGTGTCCCAAAAGAAGGGAGTCCTCAATCACACCTCCATGAGACCCTCAAAACTCGCACCCGTAAGCCATTTAGTTCGTTCACGTAATCGTGTCATTACATTACATTCATACATTCCGTCAATCCATTAGTGTCATTGTGTTATACTGAGCTAATCCACGGTCAACAATGTGATATAGTACTGTGACTGCTGGATTTGTGGTTATCATAGCGTTGTTATGACACCGTGTCGATTGGTAAGTAGTTACCGATATTTTGGAGGCGGCAACCGCTTCTAAGCAGCGATAACTACTAACCACTACACACGGCTGAATGTCCCAGAAGACCCGAATCGTCAGTAGGGGGTCAGAGAGCAGGCGTGAACGAAGGCATCCGTTGAAGTCGAACACAAAACCGTGGAACCGAGACAAAGGGACCATCGCTCACCAATTGATTCATTCGGACCAGTCTGTTTCGAAATATCGCAACTTTGATTTGCGTCACTGCATACGTTATGCTCGGGCCCGGGTTTGATTGTATCCCCACAAGTTATGTAATTTAAAATTCAGTGTTACTTCTGTCTACAAATTGTAGGTCTGTACTTTTACATACTTCCATGCGAATGCATGTTGCAGGGAAATCGCTGAAGTAACAAATAAAAGGCCAATTACAGATAACTCTTTATTTTACGCGATTTCGTTTCGCGCGATTTCGCTTTAACGCGACTTGAAAATTCGCACGACCTTTCAAATTCAAGCGATAATTTTCGCTTTAACGCGATTTGGCATAGACGATCAGTGGTCGCGCTTCTCGAATTTACTCGATAATTTTCAGTTCTGCGCAATTTGGTATAAACGATCCGTGGTCATGGTTATCTTCTGTAGCAGGCTAGCAGGAAGTGACGTCAGTCCACGCCATCAGTCACTGTGCGGCGTGGTTATATTTGTGTTATATCCACGTGGCTCATTCAGTTTTCTCTTCAACAGCATTGCCTTTTCTTACCAATATAATTGAGAAACGTAAATCTGCATCACATAGTGCAATCCAAGTGAAGAATCGGCAAAAGACAATAGGTAGAGCACGATTGAGATGACATGGTGCACGACCACGCGTGGGAGGGGACATGGAGGGGCAACAGGAGAATGGAGTGGGTATCCAGCATGACTCGCGACGCTGAGCATAGACTCTCCAGCACAGTACAAAAGCTACCACCTGAACCGCACGCCTCGGGTGCCAGTAGTCGACTCAACTTTGCCCCCCTCCCGGTACATATTAAATGATCTGTGGTCGTCCCCGCCCGGTCACATGGACTTGTCCGTTTCGCCGAAAGACGTAATATGGTTTCTGTGCGTGTGCCATCTAATCTTAAGTGCTCTATACTGAAGCGAAATTAAGCGTAATACTGAAAAAGGTGAACGATTGATTAATATATGCCGTAATGTTACACTCGCTCATGGTATCGTACATAAAATTCGTGATAATGCTGACAGAATTAACGAAAGTGCTCAGTCAGGAACTAACGTGTTCCTGTAGCAAGGCTACCACAGTCCTACCCGTACCAAAAACTGTAGATGTGAGTCTCTTACATTTTTATTCCATTAGAACTAAATAAATATATTATCTATAAATATATGTATACTGCATAGAAATGTATATATACTGTATACACAGTACCTATATACTCTACAGGTCCGTATGTCCACTAATGGTATAGTCATACACTACATAGGATGAGGTTGTCAGTCCCCTAACCCGAAGTAAATACATTGTTTTAAAAGGGAATTTTGTATTCGATCTGCGCGACGTTTTTCAGGAACGTAACCCTGGTGTAAAACGAGAGTTACCTGTAATAACAACTTAAATTTCTTTTTCGGCTAGCAGTGCTTACAGACGTTCCAGAAGGGTGAAATTTGTAAAAGGAAGTGACATCATGTGAAATTTTGGGCATCGGCCGCGGTGTAGTTACGGGTTATTGCACAGAGTTGGTTGAATTGGTATTGACGTGTCGTTACAGCGTATCGGACCCATCCGCTAGGGGACAAGGTACCCTAAGAGTAACGTGGGAAAGCTTACAGTTCGGCGCCCTAAATGCACGTAGCAAGTCTCACATATTTGACTATTTCATTGGAGCGAAGCTTTTCTTGAAGAACTGATATTTGCTCGGCTCCTCAAGAAATTTACCACCTTTCATGACAGATTCATTGCCATGTTCATAACAGTCGGCCACCGGTCCTGTGCATAGGCAGTTGAATGCAGGCCACCTCCTCACATACACTATTCCTTTAATATACATTTTAATAATATCCTCCCATTCACGGCTAAGTCGCTTCCGTGCTTTCGCCTTTTAGAACTAAAATGTCGTGTGTCTATCCCATCTCGCACTCCTTAAACTGATCAACTTCATGATATGAGATCTGCATTCTTCTGGGATATTACGCATATCTCATCAGCACAGCAGTGGCTGCCACAAATCCCAAACTTCGCGATATTATTTCCATAAACCCAAAGCAGCTCCTACTGCAACCGCTGTTCGTCACGTCATTTAAGGGCTCAGTGGCAACGACAGAAGTTTGCTTTGCGGTTCTATTTTGTTCGTTCTGAAATGGGGTGACGCGTTGGTGCGGCGTTGCTTGATGGGCGAGAGGAGGGGAACTCGGGTATCCTACACACACACACACTGGGGTCTGCTGTCTGTACGGCTGCGCTATTTTCAGTCGCCGCTGCAAGATAACGGAGCCTTGCCATTGGATGCAAACTTAAAACAAGCAGTACAGAGCAGACCGCATGGACCTGCTGCCCTGTTGAACACATGTAACCACATATATAACTGTCGAATTACACATTTTGTCTACATGACTTCCGTAACATCCAACATCAAAGATTTGCACCTTTTGCAATGCCACATTTGTTAGTGTATGAACTCTTCTCGGGCTGATAGCCGTGTCAATTGTTTAAAAACCTCCGACGTTTTTAAACAATTGACACGGCTATCAGCCCGAGAACAGTTCATACAATTTTGTCGCCGTGAAAGCCTGAAGACGTGTAACATTTGTTACTGTCAACATAAAAATCACAATCCATAGATCATGTGCAGGTACGTTTGTCATCTATTCACATACCCTAGACGGCCCTAGGCTAGCTGCTAGGAAGTGAAGCCCTAGGCTAACCACGTACTGGGACCAACACAACCTCCCCCGCCCAAGGGGAAGATCTTATCTCAGGTTTCTGGCGAACTACGAACTTTTACGCAGCTGTTTTCTCTTTAGTGTTTTTAAATGCATTCTGTATCCGAAAATTTCAGTAAGAGCCGCCTCAAAACCATGACAAAGACGTCGCATTAATTCGAAGACTGATACATTTAATCTGATATTTCTTACTCGAATTTCACGCCCTCGGCTGCAGCCTGGTTCCCTATATGGACCGGCCGCTCCTGTCCATCTCCGTTTATTCATTACTGATGGCCACAAACATAAAGAAAACCATATTTTTATGGTCGCCATTTTGTTAATTTTACTGTCTACAAAAGAAACCTTACTTGAACAAAAGAAATGAATGTTTCGAAGACACACGTGTTACGAAACATAGCCCCAGAACACTGTCATGAATGGCTCTAGTGACACGCCAACCCATGGCAGCGCATCTGCCATGTTATTATAATTGACTGTGGGAAATTAAAAGGCGTGGCCCTGAGGCGGCCTGCAGTATCACAACGTTCATGCCAAGTTTCGAGAAAATTCAACTGCTCAAAATTTGAAATGGTGTAAACACAGATACACTCACTTAGGCAGTGAACGGTGAAGTGTTAGTTTACATTTCTGTTTTAAGAAAGCAGACTAAAAACGACAACGTATTTAAACCTGTCCGAATTTTAAAAAAAACACGTAAATTGTGTCCCTCCCACGTTTGCTAGGAGACAAAAGAAAGTGTTGGTTTTAGGAATCGTTATGGATCTTAATCAATGAATTCGCCGCGATCGGGGATCAAGAGGGGAGAGGCGCAACCTAAGCAGACTATTTGCTACATTGATTTATAGCGTGCTCATTAGCCACAGTTAATTCCTGTAAATTCGTGAAATTTTGTTAGAGAGAAAACCTCCATTAATTAGAGTAGTAACATGAATTAATACTTGGGCCTAAGAGGGACGAGGTGACAGGGGGAGTGGAGAAGACTACCTGACGAGGAACTTAATGACCTGTACTCATCACCAACTATAGTCCGGATGATGACATCGAGAAGAATGAGATGGGTGGGGCACGTAGCACGTATGGGGTAAAGGAGGCATGCATATAGGATTTTGGTAGGGAGACTTGAGGGAAGGAGACCACTTTGGAGACCCAGGCATAGATGGGAGGATAACATTAAAATAAATCTTCAAGAAGTGGGTTGGGGGGGAGGCATGGACTGGATTGGCCTGGCTCAGGATAGGGACAGGTGGCGGGCTTTTGTGAATGCGGTAATGAACCTCCGGGTTCCATAAAATGCGGGGAATTTCTTGACTAGCTGAGAAACTGTTAGCTTCTCAAGAAGGCCTCTGCTCCATGGAGTTAGTTAGTTAGTTAGTTAGTTAGTGACATGAATTAAGGGTCGCGGAATGTTGACATAATTGCGTATTGTATAACTCAGAAAGACAATTCGGTGGTCTCCACGTTTAGCAGTTTAATTTCGATGACCTTAACACGGGCTGGCCGCCTGAAAAGCGCGCGGTAGCAACCTGGAGCTTTGGAACATCCGAGAATTTCGTGCGGTGTCATTGCAGTTTGAAAGATCAACACGGTTTGGCGAATTTGTCTTTGTTGCTAAGGGACAGAACTCACCACAACCTTAGCGTTGGCACTAGAAGGCGGGAGAGGGGGGGGGGTGTCAGCTTTACATTCGTGGCATCCTTTAGACCCTAACTTTAAGCAAGAGTGTACACAGCGACTCTAGCGCTAGGTGTTTACCTCTTCCGGCAACCCAAATTTATCTGAACATAATATTATTTTTTACAGCGTATTTTGTTTCCTTTTCGTATTTATCTGTTTTACAGGCCTTGCAGTCTCTTGCTGAAATTATATTATGTAAGTAATTATGTTAATTAACCCTTTAAAGCCCAGCGGTCACTTTATGTACCGCCAGGTTTAACATTCACAAATTCTACGTTCTGCCCACACAGTGTGTTTATGTGTTTTGTGTGGATCTCAGAACAAACAGCGATTATTTCCCTATACAGCATTAACTGACTGGTTTTTATAACCGAGACGGAGTATGTTTACTGCGCGGTACGCACTGAGACCTTAATATAAAACAGATTACGTTTCGTCTTTAAAGGGTTAAACACATTTGCAAGATTTGAGCTTCTCAAAGTGACGTTTCTGACGACGCACGTCTTACGGCATGTGATGTCATGCCTTTGGACGAGCAGTTTCTGATGTTTTGGAAGAAAAGTAGTGCCTTCACCTGCAGGGTCTAGCAGTGAAACAAACACCTTAGCATTGCCAAGCAGTTGTGACTTCTGTAATGTGAAATAACTAAGACATCTCTTTAGCTATACCTATTTAAATTAACTGAAAAAACAAGCGAGTGTGAACTGCTGGCGCACGACTATGTTCGGCGTTCGGCAGGATTGAGGGGGTGTGAAGTGGGATCTTGCAGATGTTTCAGACTCCTTGCATCCCCGCCCCCAGCAACGTCACCGCACTAATGGCTTTGCACATTTGTTGCGGAACAACCAGCATTCCCTTGTACAACCTTGCGACGTGTCCCGCAGACATCCACTCGCTCTGTTAGGTCACAGTCTTCAGTGCAGTCGGTAATAGAACGCCCCGTCTCTGTGCTCGTTCGGGCGCTACACCAGCTGGGCTGGCAGTGCGAGCCTTATAAGGCCTGCCCCCGGAAACGCGAGACGCCGAGCGCCGGGACGCAGGCTAAAATTATTCAAGCGGGTCTGGAGTGCCAAAAAAAAAGCTTAGCTGATATATGGTAATTTCCAATAACATTTCTCCCTTTCGAGTAGTTACCAGTGTGAGACCAGTGTTGAAAAATAACAGGAGAGAGAGAGTGGAGTTGTTAGTTGGGTGTATAAGTAAGAGGAGACTGAAAAAAATATCACGTAGCGATGATGTGTAATATTTGTTCTCCTACCCAAATATTACGCCGATGCCAGTGGTCGCACGATCTGAGGCGTGGGCCTTCGGCCGAACGCTTGCTGGGGTCGCGGGTTCGAGTCCCACCGGGGGCATGGATGTCTGTCTCTTGTGAGTGTTTGTGTGTTGTCAGGTACAGGTCTCTGCGACGGGCCGATCCCTCGTCCAGAGGAGTTCTACCGAGTGTGGTATGTCTGAGTGTCATCTAGAAACCTCAAAAAGGAGGCGGCCTAGGCCCGAGTTGGGCTGTTGCGCCATAGGAAAGGAACGGAATGGACCCAAATATTATTCGGGTCAGCAAAGGAAGGAGGATGAGATGGGAGGGATATGTGCCGCGTGTGGGGGGGAAAGAAGAAATACATAGAACGTTTTGGTGGGGAAACAGGAACGAAAGAGACCACTTGTAACACCTCGATATAAATATGAGGATAATATTAAAGTGGATCTTAAAGACATAGACTGCAGGGGACGGGATTCACGTGACTCAATAGCAAAAAGAAACGACGCTTTCCGCTGAAGTCGGCGATTAGCCATCGGGTGTCATATTGTGCGAGTAAATAGCTCAGGAAGTTCTTTGATGTTTTCCATACTGTGTTGGTTGATCGAATTCAAATACATAAGATCAACTCCAACATCACGTACAGATGGTTATTACAATATTAGAAGTATCATTTACAGTGCAACATGTTTCGGTGAGGTCTGAATCATCATCAGGGCGTGGCGTGTTTTGACTGTTACCAGATAGCACGCCATAACGTTTTCCTTTAAGAGAATTGGGCCCTGTAGTGGCGTGTTTTGACTGTTACCAGATAGCACGCCATAACGTTTTCCTTTAAGAGAATTGGGCCCTGATGATGATTCAGACCTCACCGAAACATGTTGCACTATGCACATACTTGAGCTCAAGAAGTATTTTACTTTCCGAAAAGGTGTCTGCTTCATAGAACGAGTTAGTTAGTTAGTTAGTTAGTTAGGTGGCTACGGTATAACATATCTGTCTTCTTCTATTCCAGTTAACACCAGCTTTACATTAAATTCTAAATATGATGTGCAATCTCAGTTGCTTTCCTTCCAACCAAACAAGACACACCAGACAGTCCACGCCATGACGACATACACGGTGAGTACGATTAAAAAACCCTTCTTTTTTAACTTCGGCCCTCGAATGAAGCAAGTCGTGAAAAAAACACGCTCCGACCGTTTTACATCCGGGAAAGAACCCGGTACCCCTGCATAGGAGACGGGGTGTGCCCCAGGAACTGTCCGGACGTTTCGGAGAAGAGAAAAATCCATTGCCTTTAATTATTATCAACGCCCCAACCAACTTATGCACTTAATAAAATGCACTCAGAAGCAAGTATAAAACTCCTACATGTTTCGGCACCTGGGGTGCCATCATCAGGGAGTTATTCAAAACGAAGCAGTATAAGCCCGACAGCCAATACACAACTGAACTTACGAAATTAAAACGCATGACTCTAGTGACGTAATATCAAAACTAAATTTTGTGAAAATCTGTCTAATGGCTCGAAGCTGGATTAGGGTGACACTGACAAACACAGACAACAGGCAATCTCACAAATACAATTCCGTTTCTTTTGGAAGGGACGTAGTTTAAAAATAACGTGCCTGCTGCTTTATGTGGGAGAGATACGTGTTGGGCCCCTGCTTTAAAATGTTACACATTTTTTTGTTAAGAGGGGGCGGGATTGTTGAGAGTGCTGTGGGGAACACCTGCACCTGAAAAAAGGATGGCAAGTGGACAGAACTGGCTTAGGATATTCGGATTCCTTGGTCTGTGGGCTTTTCCCATCTTGTATTCCGGACCGAACACACGGTTTCGGAAACTCGATCTGTTTCCTTTGTCAGGCGTGAAAGCAAGGAGGAACGCACTGAGTCATTCTGGCATGACAGGATATTGTCATACGCTGGAGACTGGGAATTGACATGACGCAGGTGCATTTTCAGACAAATGTTATGGTGAAACAAGAGAAGAAAATTAAAGTGACAAAAGTGAGATAAAATGTACAAAGAACGGAAGCGTTAAACAGAGTTATTTCGGAACGTTATATATGTGAGTTGCCTGATGAAGAAACTGGAGTTGCGTGTCCTGCCTGCAACTGTACAGTACCAGGAAGCAGACGTGGCTGCGTCTGATCTGGTTAGGGGGCTCAAGACGAAAAACCTGGCTAGAGACTTTGAGCAGGGCTATGATAGGTGAGCGCGAACACCGGCAAATAACGGAAATGTATTGCACAGGGCAAAGACCGCAACGCACGAACGTTTGGCTGTGTGCCTGCGGTGCATCAAGATACGTGTGCAATGGAGGATTGAGACGTTACTTAAATACAGGACTGAGGTTCACGTGAAACGAGCAAGGGGCCAGCTATAAGTCTGTCTTCCCTCTTTCACAGAAATTAATAAAATCACAACTGAAAAAATCTAAATTAAAAAGACAAAGCTCACGAACTTTGAGGTAATTTGGGGGGGGGGGTGATTATTCAGGTTACCGTCCTATATTCTGAAGACAGAGGCAGCATGTTTCTCCGAAATGCTGGTACCTATGTACCAAAATACACGGCGTCACATCTCAGGCTATTGTAATGTTAAATAAACCCCTGCACCAAGCCACAAAGGCATATAGGCGAGTGGAAGTAACGTCAATGTATGGACGTGGGTAGTTAGCCTCATGCTCCTACCGTCTTTAACCCAGCAGAAAAACGGACCCCCATTATTCATATGCAATATTAGACTCCATATTTGGGTTCCCTGCTAAGAGTAGCCGAACGAATTTAAATTTAATTTGCGTTTGTATCACTAAGTTAAGTCCATTAGTGTCTAAAAGATGTCGCCAATTGATCCTCCCCGATGCAGACAAATTCAGGCCACGCCCACACGCTTTTTAAACATTAATTTTAATATCATCCTCTCAAATCGACCTACGCCTAGCTTTTACACTAGGATCTTTGCGTGAATTTCTAAATCTGCACCATGCATGCTACATGTACTGACTACCCAATATTTCTTTATTTTGTCTCTCTAATGTGGAGGTAGAAATTTCGATGTTCTTCATTATGCAGTTTTCTGCAAGTCAAAACTGACTTACAGTTTTAATGTTCATTTAAAAGAGTGAGATCATTTTCACTTTTACAGTTTACAGATTTGTGACGTCGCTTTTGTATAGTCCTAGTGCCGTGCGCAGCGCGGGAGACGCGCTATATTTAGCGGGAAGGCCAGCGTGGGCGCAAATTAGCAGCCAGCGGTGGGCGCCTGACACCACTGAGCCACATTTGAAGCGCCGCGCTAACCCCCCCCCCCCCCCCGCGTATCCGATTTAGTGGCCTAAAGCAATTCTGATCACCTTGTCAGATAATATTCGTGGTGATTTGCATACTTTAATCGCGATTGCTGTTCGTATGGTGGTCATTTCAGGGGGGTTTTAGACCATGCAGTTAAGGTTTGTTACGAACTTCCAGAGGAATGTACTGCCTGCATTTTCAGGCTGACAGAATGTGGTCCAGGTCGATGCTTAACCTTTTAAAGCCTAGCGGTAACTTTACATGCGACCAGGTTTAACATTAAAAAATTCTACGTGGTGCCCACATTGCGTTTATGTGTTTTGTACGGATCTCAGAACAAACAGCAACTTTTGCCTTATAAAACATTAAGAGACTGGTTTTTATAACCGAAGTGGAGAGTGTTTACAGCGCGGTACGCACTGAGTCCTTATATAAAACAGATACGCTTCGTCTTTAAAGGGTTAAGGAACTGGGACCAACCAAGCAACCAACCAAAAAGCGAATGAGCAAGTCCACGCCCCTCGGTCCGGTTTAGCCATTCCTGCGCACGAAACGAATAGCTGATGTGTGCTCCCAATTACTGCAGATTTTCACCCTGAAGATGGCGACAGTGCGTGCACCAAAAGAAAGAACGTGCATTAACTACAAGATATAAAAGTGAAGCAACCCCTGGACAGGCCCTGGGGGTTCCAGGAGGTCGAGGGTCGCAGAATTTCTAGACTATCGGCACATGAAGGTGGTAAGGTTGTCAGCCCTACGCACCGGCCGCCTTTACCCCCTGGAAGTATTTCTGGTACTAATTTGTGTTACAGGCTCAGTCTATGGGGGTCCCGAAAAGCTGCCTGTATTTGAGATTTTATTAAAATATACTTTATTTAAATTTAACAGAGAACCTAGTTCAGTCCCACGGTTGATCACGTGGGATTTGTGGTGGACAAAGTGGCACTGTGACAGGTTTCTGCCAGAGTACTTCAGTCTCCCCCTGTCAGTATCATTCCACTAATGCTTCCTACTCATCTTCATCCATCCCCCTTTCTACTGTCTAGGAATTGGTCAATTTCCTGGGATTTATTCCCAGCGAAAAAGAATTTCTGCTCAAACTGTTGCACTTGAGCAGACGCCATCTAGTTACAAAGCATTTTCACAAACGGGTTGCAAATTCGTGCATTTAGGGCTCACAACTTTGTTCTTGCATTGAACCACGTCTATGTCACAGCCACCATCTTTGATGTGATCGCTCCAACAATTTTCGACAAACAGTACAGCATACGAAGCGCCTACTTTCGCAATGTTGCCAAGTGCCCCCTACTTACTCCTTCTATGTCCAAAGCAGACCTACACCGCAAAGAATAACGCTGCCTTTTCACGGCTACGAGATGTGTTGAAAAAGTAACAACGTTTTGTCCCTTCCACCCGTTATAAACAGAGTTGGCTCGCACTTTGCTATGCGAAATAAACCTTCTGTGTTTCCTATGTTGAAGAACAGAGCGTCAAGCCCTACTTGTGTGAAACCCGAACTTTCAGCGCTGTGAATTCCGACGCTCATAGCTGGTTCGTCGTTCGTAATAGTCACGGCAAACAAGAAATGACACATCGCTTTGTCAATGAAACCGACTTGCGGCTCTGTTCCAACTCTATCATCTCCAACCGCCGATTTTGAACCGGTGAAGGCGAGGACTCCTATGGCATTTGTGAGGTGTACGTCACACATTGTCACATATAGGTCGAAATATTCTAAAATGTCTAACTAACTAAAGAACTAAGTAAGTAACCAATCAACCAAGTAAAGAAATAACCCCATGGAGCAGAGTTCTTCCTCAGAAGCTAACAGGTTCTCAGCTAGTCAAGAAATTCTCCGCATTTTATGAAACCCGACGGTTCAGTACAGTTTGCACAACCGCCCGCCACCTGTCCCTGTCCTGAGCCATAGCAATTCAGTCCATGCCATCCCAGTCTATTTCTCTAAGATTCATTTCTAATATTTTCCTCCCATCTGTACCTATGTCTTCCAAGTAGCGTCCTTCCCTAGGTTTCCCCACCAGAACCCTGTATGCATCTCTCTTGTCCCCCATATGTGCCCCGTCCTGCCCACCTCATCCTTTTGTATTTGATCGCCCGAATAACAGTGTGCGAGCAATACCGATCATGCCCTGAAGTCCTTCACGTTATCTTTTTGAGAAGGCCTTCAGTTTTTATGTGTGCAGAACAAACAAGATTGTCCATCCATTGGTGTGTCACACCGCCCACCACAGAGCCCACGTGGACTGACGGGGTACGAGCCCTGATCTCCGAGGTCAGAGGTCAGTGACTGACCGGCTAAGCCATGGCACGGCTTCTTGACAACATTTGGCTCACACAAAATGAGGACAGAGTGCCGAGTAGCTGAGCGACTATAAGCTTTTCCAAGTCGTCTGTCATGTGTTAATTTCATGTTTCATTCACATTAATTTCTTTATTTCGGAATACAGGCTATGGTGCAGCGTGTAACGATAGGGTAAGCGAATACTGAATTTGAAATACTGTGGAACGACAGGGCTTTGACACAATTTAAGGTAGTATTCTAGCATTTGTCTGGGATGGGGTGCGGGGGGGGGGGGGGGGGGGGGGGGGGACAAGGAGGCCACTCACGAAAACCCCTGTCAGGATAACCGATTTCCGAACCAGGAATTTTAACCGAGAATTGCCGAAAACGAATCAAATTGTCAACATGTCGACAGTGATGTTTGTGTGATGGAAAAGTCAATGTGGGTTTTTATCCCGATAACATTTCTAAATTTCCAGCTCGGTTAGGGACTTCCTACAAGATTATTATGTTAAATATTTAAACTTAACAAGATTTGACAGTAATGCATAATTGCTACAAACATCCGTAGGAATTATCAGAGTGTAAACCAGAAGACTGAAGTCTGTGTACGTTAATTCGACGGTCGCTGTTGGCAACAGGCTCCTGCTAGGCGCTTCCTTAGGTGTGTTTTGAGAAACTGGGAGGGGAACACACTATTTTTGTAGTTGGATAATGTGAGAGGTTGGGAGGAGTAAGGTGGGTTAGAAATTGACATGGACAACGGCTGAGACGAAATCAGAGCCGCCACAGCCTCCGCGGACTCCACATTCCAACGTCGCAGTCACCGGCATTTCGGCCCGTTTCTAACATAACAGTGTGAGTAAGCTTCGATATTCAGTTGTGTGTGCAAGTGACGTCTGTTACTGGATTCTGGTGATATCGTAAGTTCTGTTATGCTATCAAAACTGAGTGGTGGTGACGGTTTAACACGAAGTGTTACCTGTGCAAAATATATGTGAGAAGGTATAAAAATTAAAGGCAATTTTAATTTACATGACGAAAGTTACACGTTTGAGGTTTTCCGTACGGTGCATATTATGATGTAACACCGTGCAGTGTGGTAGATAGGTACCAATTTACCACCGTACCCTGAACATGGAAGCAGTCGGATTCCTGCAAAATGTACTATATATCTACAACACTTCATTACGCGACATCTCCCCCCCCCCCCAAAAGAAAGTAATATTCGTACCTACAAAGTGGTGTTAACAACTTCCAGAAGGTTAGCATATACTGCACCCATTTTCACCAGTAGGTTCTTTCGAGCTTTGAGTAGTGACACTGCAGTGACAGGTTTAACGTGAAAATGCAGTGACACAGTGCGCCAAATACAACAGCAATCTGTCATCCGATTTTTGGGGTAAGAAGGTGTGAAAACTGGTGAAGTGTAGTGAAGGAGATCAGTGCAGCGTGATGATACTGTGTGAGCCTAAAGGGTAAGTTCGTGCACAGAATGACAGAGTATAGGAGACTGCCGATTTCCGGTGTCTGGGACACCATCGACTGTAATAGGTGTTCACAGGAGTACAGGATATTGTTGGTGGCGGGTGTCTGGGACACCATCGACTGTAATAGGTGTTCACAGGAGTACAGGATATTGCTGGTGGCGGGTGTCTGGGACACCATCGACTGTAATAGGTGTTCGCTCACAGGAGTACAGGATATTGCTGGTGGCGGGTGTCTGGGACACCATCGACTGTAATAAGTGTTCACACGAATACAGGATATTGCTGGTGGCGGGTGTCTCGGACACCAACGACTGTAATAGGTGTTCACACGAGTATAGGATATTGCTGGTGGCGGGTGTCTGGGACACCATCGACTGTAATAGGTGTTCACAGGAGTACAGGATATTGCTGGTGGCGGGTGTCTGGGACACCATCGACTGTAATAGGTGTTCACACGAGTATAGGATATTGCTGGTGGCGGGTGTCTGGGACACCATGGACTGTAATAGGTGTTCACACGAGTACAGGATATTGCTGGTGGCGGGTGTCTGGGACACCATCGACTGTAATAAGTGTTCACACGAGTACAGGATATTGCTGGTGGCGGGTGTCTGGGACACCATCGACTGTAATAGGTGTTCACACGAGTACAGGATATTGCTGGTGGCGGGTGTCTGGGATACCATCGACTGAAATAGGTGTTCACAGGAGTACAGCAGACTGTTGATGGCGGATGAGTGGAAGACTAGCCACTGTAAGAGATACTGAGGCTAAAGAGGTCTACCGGATTACCTGGGACAACCAAAGATAGTCAGTGATCAGAAGCAGCCCTACACTAGATGCTAGGAACTGGCGCCCTAGGCGAACCATGCACTCGAATCACCTCCTCCCCACCATGCACATCTGAGGGTTTTGGCGAACATGGAAATATTTTGGGCTTGTTTTTATTTTTAAGTTTCTAAAGACTTTTTTAAACTGAAAGTATTAGTGTCCAGTTTGTTCCTCTGCACAGCCTCTGCACAACCACTGTTTCTGCCATAAGATAACGTAGTAGCACTCTAAGAGACTGTATAGCTGAGGAAATATGGAATCACAACAACTTTAATGTCCTATATTGCTCATTCCGTGCGTGATTATTATTCAAATACAACACTTGTCCAATCAGTGCACTGTTTTTAATGTCTTCATATCGTAACACTTACAAAATTGTTTAATGTGTTCCATGTCCGTGCACTGTATCATGTAAAATAATATTCACCAACTAATGCACCAAAATATATACAATCTTTATTCGTAAAAACCTCCTACATGTTTCGGCCCTGCTGGGTCATCTTCAGGGAGAATAATCTGTTACACTGTATAAGTGCATCCAACAGTGTAACAGACTATTCTCCCTGAAGATGACCCAGCAGGGTCGAAACACGTAGGAGGTTTTTACGAATAAAGATTGTATGTATTTTGGTGCATTAGTTGGTGAATATTATTTTATACAAAATTGTTATAACTTCGCCCTGTAACAATTTTGTAAGTGTTATGATGTAAAGACATTAAAAACAGTGCATTGGTTGGACAAGCGTTGTATTTGAATTTT
The DNA here is from genome assembly GCA_013340265.1 of Coptotermes formosanus. Classification (NCBI taxonomy): domain Eukaryota; kingdom Metazoa; phylum Arthropoda; class Insecta; order Blattodea; family Rhinotermitidae; genus Coptotermes; species Coptotermes formosanus. Next base: position 1,478,860 of record BLKM01000661.1, on the reverse strand, counting down.
AATGTTCCAGTTTAATGTTTCCCCTCGAATTTGGCGCCCCCATTGTTTGGAGCTCTAGGCGCCTGCGTAGTTCGCCTATATGGGCTGGCTGCCCCTGTCACTGACAAAACTGCATCCGAAACAACCATCAACCAAGGAAACAAGAGGTGCAAGAAAGCTTTAAGGCCAAATCGAATATATTTTATTCTGACACACAAAGGAAGCGTGTGAGACTCCGACGCACCGAAAATAAATGGAGCAGAGCGGGGAATGTCCAACTGTTGTGTGACTGACAAGATTTGGGGTTCTGATGGATCACTGTCGCTTGGGATGTGACGCCGTGTAGTTTGGGAGATAAACATCGACGTTTCGAAGAAAACTGTTTCCTCCAGATTTCTTCCGAAACGGTGACACCGTTCTATAAAATTGTACGACGTCACATGCCGGAAGACCGTGATCTGAATATTGTCTTATTACGTAAACAACACAAGAAAATTGCCTTTAATTTTTTTGTTTAACTTTATTCGTCTGCACATGAATAAGGGGAAGACGTCTGTCGCTACGAGTGAAGTGCTTCTCGCAGCACTTCTGCTAGTGTGACGTGTGTGTGTGTGTGTGTGTGTGTGTGTGTGTCAAGGCGCGTCTGTTTTTCGATTTTATTTCTAACTTAGAAATGTTTTCTTAATTCGGGTGGAAGACATTAGCAGATGAGCTAGTGCATGCTATTAAGCCTAGGTCTTTAATTTGCACTGCAGCTAGTCTATTTGTTGTCTCACATTTCAGAAGTCAGTGATGATGAAATAAAGGAAGACACGATAGGCATGGATTCTAGCATGCATGGTATTTAATAGAAATTCATAAAAGGTTTTAATCAGGGAAAACTTCAGGAAACCGACTATTTGGACGATCTGGGCAAAGATGGGCCGAGCAAATGTTAAAACGGATCCTAAATAAATAAAATCGTGGTTGTGGGCCGCCGTCTTTTGAGTCGGGATAGGCTGGTAGGAATATGGTTGCACTAAGCGCGGTTAATTCTTAAATACGCCTTCAAGTAAAGTGTGGCGTTCACTGAATGCACTTCCGCGGAAACAATCAATCAGTAAATTTTTATGGACGTCACATGAGCCAAATTTTGTCCAAATCGGACCCAAAGCGAAAATACGAGTAAAATTTCAGTTACCCTTTCAGTTAAAATATGGCTTTTCATTACACACATTTTCATGACACAAGCGCTGAACGATGTATCGCACAAGCAGAAAATACACATAAAGAGGCCAGACATTATTAAGCGCCGTCTTTGTACGGTGGTGCGAATCATTCTGGGTCCAGATGTTAACGAAATCCCAAAGTTCCTCTGTCAGTGACACTACCAAACGCCGAGTTAGTGATATATCACGTGACATCGAGCGAAATTTGAGGCGAAACACGCACTGTGAGAAACGACTTCTCCGTTCACATCGAGAATATGGCAACAAGGATTGACAACTGCCTCATTAACTGCAAAACCAAGTAAATGCTGATCAGCGGGCAGCTAACTGGCATAACTGACAATATTTCCAATTGTCTACATAAACTTCAGAGAAACACGAGAAGAAAGAACGAACTTACCTGCAGTAGTGTGGACAAAATTTAAAGATTCTGCCGCTGTAATTTCAAGGTGTGGCCACAAGGCATTTGCTAGCGAGTCTACTGAGATTGTTCGAAGCGCGTGCTACTTCGGTGCAGACTAAATATTACTGGGTGCGTCAAAGAAGAATGGGAGATTGTTTGACGGTGAAGAAACTGCAGTAGTTCGCCGAATGTGACCAGTCGCCGAACGACACCGTGCGAACTTGAATGCTCCTCACCAAAAGTTTTCAGAGTATTTTGAAAGCAGGGTCAAAACCCTGTGTTGGATTCGTTGCCCGTTCGGTGTTCACGGAAAAACACTTCCTCTGAAAGCCAGAGAACAAGGTAGATAGAGTGTTTAAACTGAAATTTAATGAGGATACAATAATCCAATTTGGAATTTCAGTTAAGAAAGAATACCTTCTCATTTCCGAGACGGCGACTATAATCCTGTTACCATCTTCAACAATGTATCTGTGCAAACTGGAGTCTTAAACTTTTATGCAAACGCACGAAACCTCAATCAAAATGGGATTAACTAAGAACGGAGGATGGAGAAATGAGATTTGCAGTGTCTGAAATTTTCCCAAGCGATAGTCTTCTTTGATGAAAGAAGCATGTGTAAATACCCCACTGAATCAACAGAAACATGAAATGTTTGGCTTATTAATACAATCTTCATGGAGGACAAAAAGGTACTATGCTTCCTTGAATTTGCAGTACAAATGTATTAGTAGAACAATATATGTACATGTAATTTCCCTCGCACCAATGCCTTTAGATTTTGACAAACAGTGTTCGGCAAATGTCGACATGAGTAAGAAACGGCCTATCAGACTGTACATACCTTAAAAAGAAAGGAGAGCTTTGAAGAATTCTTATGGTGGTCTAAAATTTTGGCCAACCAAGTTAAATGGTACCATGTCTTGTTTGCAACTCTTGACACATGAATGCTTGCAAAACACCAACGAAAATTAAATAAGAATTAATAAGTATGTGTGTTTCAGTGAAGTTAACTGATCATTAAGACAGGGAGAGAGACAGAAAATTTGTGATGACGGCAAATACCTTACTTATGACCAGACTTTTTTACTATCAGCAATTTAGTGGAATAAAAGAGAATAAAACAGTGGTCGACCCCTCCCCGCATCTCATGTGTTCTCACATGATCTGTAGAAGTCTTCAATTCTGCATCTTAATTTTCAGAGAAGAACAATCTGTAAGATCAAAAATTAGTACACATTAGTATAGTGAACAGGCAATTCACTGTAATTTCCTAGAACATAATCGTCCTCTCTCTGGGTTACAGATGAGATCACATGTCTTGGATAATCTGAAGAGTGTTAAATAAATGGAGAAGGAAGACACACAAACAAAATCTTATAAAACTACAGCCATCCTCACATAACATAAAGCACTGAAGTACAGGTACTAACAAAGTAATAACAACAAAGAACAGAAACTACAGACGTGAAATTTCTAATAAATGTGGTTGTATGTTTATTTGTATATTAAACAACCAAATTATTAACAGAAACATTAAAAAACAGTGATTCTTTCCTAATCCTTCTATTAGAAGTTTAGTTCCTTAATGTAAAAACACACTGAGTTTAAATAGTATAGTTATGAATGACATAAATAAATAGATAAAAATGTGAAAGAACGAAACCTTATTGTGTTTATAAACAATAATGAATTCCATACACATAGGAATGAACTCAGATTATGCCTGAAATTATGGGAGATCAAAATTTTGAATAGGATAACAGAAAGGACCCGAAGGAGCCAGCCTCGATGTTGATTGTGATGGTGGTGGTGGTGGTGGTGGCATTGGTGAAGACAAAGGCAACGAAGGCAATGATCTCAGTGAATTATGAAATACACACATGAAGGTTCAATGACGAAAATTGCAAATGTTTATTATATTTCTCCCCTTCCTCAGAGCCCAAAGCAAATCCTGTTACATCATTCCAAGAAGAACAGCACATTTCAAAAGTTTATATATATATATATGTAATCTTACTTGCATCATCTTCAATTCTGTTTCAGCCCTTTAACCGTCCACAATCATGTCTGACGAAGAGGAATACTCGTAAGTCACATTTATATTACTTTATCTGTCCTGTGACTTCCCTGCTACATACAGGATTAAGATTACAGTCTTCCAGGATGTGACACCATGTAGTTGGTAGATGGGTACCATGCATATGGATTCCATCTTCACCTCTACACTGAAGATGGAGGCAGCAGGTTTCCGCAAACGTGGTACCTATATACCTTAGTACCAAGTGTCATATCACAGAAGACCATACACTTAATATTCACCAATGTAAGCGCTTAAATTCTCATGTACTGCAGAATATGATCATACTGTCTTATTTATGATACTGATTTCGTGTGCAAAGTATGCTACAATTTATGAACTGAAATTATGTGAAGAATGTAATGAACTGTAGGTAGGAGGTACAAAGTGAGATTACACTACATGATATATTAACAGTCTGACCTCTTGCTTCCAGTGAGGAGGAGGAGGAGCCCCAGGTTGAAGTTGACACGTAAGTTCATATTCTTAAAGTTTTGATTTAAAATATTTAATGATTTTATGTTTCAACTGAGCCAAGATTTTTAACATATTTTCCTTCCAACAAGCTCACAGTAACTATACTAATATGGTATTACTTTAAATAATTCTTAAATGTAATGCCTGTTGCATTCAATCAGAAATCATGAGGCCTCAACTCTGACATTTTCAACTAGTGTACTTTCACTGGTCACAGTTCAAAATGTAATAATACTTAAATAAAAAACCTTCAAGGTAAATCTGTTCCTGTGTACACCACAAAGGCACACATGGTAGTAGAGTTACAGATTCAGTCATTCCTAACCTTTGCACTGGATCCATGTGAGTGTTCAGCTAGATGCCTTGGCCATATTTGGATACTCTTCCTACTCCTACCATATTTAATGTAGGTACTTATACATACAGTAGCAATGTTTCATGTTTTTGAATATTTAAATTTATATGCCATATAAAAATATAAGTACTATTCAAGAAAAAAAGATTCTAGAGAACGCTTTGTACCCTACAAACTGTTGAAGAATTTGGGCATGATGTGATAAAATGAGTTTGGTCCAATTTCTGCCAACTGTTTAACATAACAATGGCTCCAATGAATCCAGTGAATTAAGAAAAGCGTTTAATATATGAAAAATCCAATTAATTAAGATATCAGATTAAAAATTCTTTGTTGTGGAAACAATGAAATCTTATCAAATAGATATATCATGATATAATACAATCCTGGAATAATTATGTAATATTAAAGGGAGGAATATAAATGTTTTGATTTAACATAACCTCTTATTTTGCTTATTAAAATATTTAACAGTCAACATGATTATTACATTTGTGATAGCCTGACACTGATATTAAATGCAGCTAACATTGTGGGCTAGTAAGTTAAAGTTTTTAAAGCTTATAAATGTTGTAGTAATTAATCTTATTATGAATAAGTAACTATTAGTAATGAGAGTCAAACTAAAGCTACACTGATGACTAACCTACATCACTTCTTTTGCATGACATATGCTTTTAGTTTTTAGGCACATTCACAAAACTGCAAAAAGCGGTTATTAACTCAGTCATGTCTGCCTGTCTGCATGGAACAACTTGGCTCTCACTCGATGGACTTTCATGAAATTTGGTATTTGAAGATTGTTCGAAAATCTATCAAGAAAATTCAAGTTTCATTGAAATCTGACAAGAATAACAGATAGTTTACATGAAGCCCTATGTACATTTATGACAATAGTTTGCTAAATTCTTCTTAGAATGAGGAATGTTTCAGACAAAATTGTAGAGAAAAACAAAACACACATTTTCCGGACAATAAACTTTTTTTTCATAAATCATACCATTTATGAAACAATGTGGAAAAATGTCAGACAGCCAGACAGGCCATAAGTGACAATATTACATGGTGCAAAAAAAATGTGATTTTCATGCTGGATAACTAAGGCTACAGACACACACTCATAATATTAAATAATATTTAATAATATTTTTAAGTGGAATGTATTATGGCAGCATTTTTGAAAATTTGTGTAGAACAAAGAGAAGAGAAAACATTTGAATTATTTATCAATGAAATTAATCTAATTAAAATACAGTAATTATGTTTTTTTAAGTTTGCTGATCTGTCAAACAGCATTACATTACCCTTAAAATTAACTTGCTGGTGTCAGAATGCCACGTCTTGTCTCATCAAAGACAGCACCTGTGCCTGTGAAAATAAGATTTATTTCTGCTCTGCAGGTACTGCTCAAAACCCCACCTCCTCCAAATCTGAATGTTCTTTTCATGTATGCAAAGTATTCTGTCATTAGCCAGAGTGCTGCATTGAACTGTTATAAATTACACGAGACTTTTGACACTAATTGTTTGTTTCTTTTTCTATTGTTCTTGCAGGAAGTAAGTACAAGAGCATCATACAACTACTGAAGTAATCGATTGCTAATCCTGCTATATGAAGCCACTGCCATTACGTTAACTTCAAAGACACAAGCAGTACTGCAATTGTATTATACATAGTAGCCTATATGACTCTATTTACTACAGGTTATTAGTAATTAATGCATTCTATAATAGTGTAAACATTACACTCGGCTTAGGGTTGCTATGTTTCTGGATTTGGTCCACCATCTTGTATGTAAAACAGAATGCAACATTTCAGAATGTGGATTTGTTTCTCTCCTTGGGTGAAAAGGTGGGAAGGCAATGCCTTTGTTTGGCCCTACAGAAAGAGTTATACTGTCAGTCATTGGACATTTAGGGGACATATACTGTCCCGTAATTCAGAACATCTCTCTCTGGCGGCCCAACTCAGTGCCTGCCTCCCCACCCTTTTACCTGAGGATGTTACAGTACAGCTTCTGATATGTAGTGTCTATTGCATTTGAGATGATGGACAGAGACCTGAGAGATAGTAATTTGAAGTGCAATATACAGAATTAACAAACATTTAGAACTGAATTGTGGGTATATTAACTATCTTAAACCGCTATGACAAACTTAATATCTTCTTAAGTCCTAATGAGAGTCAATGATTAATGTAATAAGATGCTGAACTACTGATCCATGTATAAGATCTCACCAATGGTTACACTGCTCATACCTAAGTAATTAGTGAGTTAATTTATGGAACTAAGAACATAACTAACTCCCTCACTACAGATTTCTGATTAAATGGCACAATTCCATGAATCAGCATCGGTGTTACTCTAAAATGTTCATCCACATATAAATGAGTGCTGACTGAATACAGCAAAGAATAATCAAATAATCACTCTAATAACATTACTGACCATACTAAAGATAAATGTTCTGCTGGTTTTTAACAAAATACAACGCAGACTGCAAACAACTAAAGAATGGCTGTTTTAATGACGCTGTAATTGTGTTAACTGCCAGTAGTACATATCAGCCACATGCAGCAGAATTTTAATGACTGTATGATGACGAAACAATAAAACTGTAATGTATGTAAACAAATTCTTGATTATGTAGCTTTCAGCTCTTGATCCTAGAGTGCACTGCTTCCAGCAATTGATTGTTAAGAGGCTAGCTGTATTATATGTAGTTGGTTACAGTACAAGATAAGGGTGAGTGTGTGGAATTGTAATACAAAATTGCATACCGATAAATCTACTAACAATTTGCTCTAATTATTATCTTATATAATTTTATGTTTCAGGCAGTGACTGTCTAGTAGCATTTATAGTATGTTGGGCTGATTACAAACTATCAAAAGTGCACATCTTAATTACTCTGTAGACAAGAAAACAAACTTCACAAAATTCCAGATCTTTCAGTTGTGTCATGATTGTCACGTCCCTGAACAAAGGATAGATTTCATTCAATTTTTGTTTTCCTTTTCTCTCCTTCCCTGGGCTGCCATCTATAACACAGAAAGCAACCGGAAACGAAGAAAGAGTAAGTGAATTGCTGTACTTATACAACACTACCTGTTTTTTCTGCTGGCAGTCTTCTAAGGCCAGTCCAACCTACCGCTCAGCAATCACACTCAATGTGCATTGTTTTACCACACAGAACCAACATATATCAAAATTGATGAAAATGTTTTCAGTAGACCATAAATTATTCTAATTGGTACACAGACATTTTGTCTAGACAACAGATACAACAAGCATTGTTTCAGTTTCTTTGTAATTAACATGACAGGCCACAAACAAACTTCTGGTTATGTCACTGTTGGTACCAAAATATTGCTTCTTTGTGGTGAGACATTTTAATGTTTTGACTTTTGCTTTTCATGTTACCAGCCGCTTTCTCAAATTTAAAAAATTTTGACTTTGTGTTCCAGACAGTCTATTTTGAAAGTGATGCCTGAAAAATAATCCACTATAACTAGCACATGATCTAGAAGTGTTTCTTTAAAATTGTTTAACTCTTGCTATTCTAATTTGGTTTTAAAAATAAAGCACCAAAAAAAATACATATATACATATTTCATCTTGCAGTGGAATGGCTAATACTAATATAAATTTGGATTGGCCTTGAATGATTAAAATGTGCAATTCCAATAGCTTTTTATCTTTAAACAAGCAACTTTACATATTTCTACACAGTCTGTTCCTTTAAATATTATAGAAGGACTTCTGGTTTGGATTTGAAATTGAAAATTGAAATTGAAATTGTTGCCATGGTCCAACATTTCTGCTCAGCTAGAATGGGACTGTCCAGCAGGTTAACTCAATATTTGTGAGTGTGAAATTCGCCACAGTCAAAGTGAAATGCTTTGTTTTGTTACGTTTGTTTCTGTGTTGTCTGTGCTGCCTGCTTTATATTCCTTGTATACATTCTTCTTAATACTTCTCTTAGTCTACCATATCTATCCATGTTTTCTTTTCTTCATTCATGTTCCATATGTAACAGCTGATGATTTACACTGTTAACATGGACAAACTTGGTTAAGATTCTGCCATGTCCAAACTTAAGTGTACTCACAATGTGCTAACAGTTCAGTGTAAAGTATACAGCACCTGACCATGATTTTAAGGGTGTTACTTAACTGTATGTAATTCATTATAATATGCAGCAAACAGGAAGAACTGCATATAAGATACATACTTTTATAGCTTGTAATGTTAAATGAATTCTTGGATTCTCATGGTGGTGGATACAAAGATCAGTCTTGTCAGACGTGACGCCATGTAGTCTGGTAGATAAGTACAAACATTCACGGAACTCTAGTGCCACCACCTTCAGGGCAGAAGAATATGCTGCGAAGGGCAATGAAGGCAGCTGTAGAGCTGACAGCCCTCTGTCTTCCACTGGATGACTTGCAGTCTGTTTCCTCTAATGTGAAGATGTCACAAGCATGTTCCTCCAAAACGTTTGCACCTATTTACCAAACAATATGGCATCACACACCAGAAGATCAATGCTTTATATGCAGATGTTTAAGAAGTACCAAGGTCAACTTGCAATTATGAGGGCTAATAGTGGTTACTGGTCTTACAGATGTTGCTGGTAACATAAACACTTCACAAATGACATACGGTGTTAAAATTTGTTGATAAAGGCGCGCTATAATTGTTAGGACATTTTCTTTCTTTGGATACGCACAATGCATAATGTCCGAAGAACATTCTCAAAAACTCAAGAGGACGTTGTTAGTATATTGTGTCTTTGACGTGATCTCTTTCAGTCACACGTAAAAATTTTTCTTGCTTCATAACTAATTTTCAGAATTCGGTTGTATCATATAAATATACTCTAAAGATAAATTCATATATATATAATTGTTTAATGATATGTCGGTTTTATAAACTTTTAACTTTTTACACTTTGGCATGTTGAAAACTTCTCATGCTTTGACAAAAATCAAATTTTACTTTTACTGTATTTATCAACCTTTGAATTATGTAAATTACTCTTCTGTGCAGGAAAGAACCATCTTTTGTTTTGTAAGGGCACACCCAGTTAGTGTGTTAAACGACAGTTTTCTAACTACAGTGTCATCTTACTTCATAAGAGTAGAAACAGTTTCCCTAGAACTCGGTGTGTGTTTATGGTGAAGGAAACAACTATAGTATCTATCTTGTGCTTCTACTTCACTGTGACATGTACTATAATTTATACACTATGTGTGTACCAACTATTACCATCAAATCTGTCAGTAGTTAAAGCTCTAAGGTTATGGCTTTCTAGGCTGTGATACCACATACCTTGGCACAAAGGCACCAATGTATCAGAGGAAAGTGAAGATTCGGATTTATTTTACTAATTACAATTTGTACACAGAAGCACTCTCAAGTAACGCATCATGACTGAACTAACAGGAGCTAATGATAAATCATAATTTTATTCATCCTAACCTCAACCCTTCAATGCCGACCTCTACTCACTGTATAGTTTTTAATTCCTCATATGTTACCAGACTCAGTGCCCTGTACTGCGTGAGTGCAAAGTAGGGTAATTTAAATACAATACTCCTCCATTCTGCCCAGCAGTTGGAGTATAAACTGAGCATCATTGAAGGGTTAATTGTGGGGTACATTAGAATATTTTCTACCCCACAAATACTGTGGAACAGATAAATGTGGACGATGTTAATGCTAAATGCTATTTTAGCTATGCTGGGCTACACTAATGCTTTCAAGTTACTAAGGCAGGAAACGTGAAGTGATGAAAGAAGGGGCAGAGGAAAATAAAGTCCTCATGTCTTAACTGGAGTACTTTCACCTGGTTGGCAGGCATTCTTTGTGGGGGAGGGTAAAAAGAAAGGTGTATGGGCCGACCACGTCTGTCCGTCCGTCAGTCAGTCAGTCTGTCTCTCTGTGACCCCGTATCAGCAGCAAATTGTCAGATTTTTATGAAATTCGGTGTAGACATTTTTCACAAAACACTATTAAGGAAGCATAATGCTGTTCAGCATTTGTGAGTTTCATGAAAATCGGTGCATGGAAGACCACCCTTTTCTTATGGGCTTCAATTACATTATTTGTATGCATATACTGTGAAAACAAATAATATTTTGAAAGTACATAATGCCTTGGTAATGACTATACACATCACAAATTAGGCCATTTGCAGTCTTGTTAATATGCATGCAAAACATAACATGAACTTGAAATATAGGAAAATATCTTACAGAACATGCCTCAATTGAAAGATACGCTAAAAATGTTGAAAATTTAACTCACCAAACAAAACTGTTGTACATGTCTCTAATTTTACAGTTTACATGTAAAGACATAAAGTAGAACTGAAAATAACAGCAGCAAATTAAAATCTATCACTAAACTAAAATCTGTCTATAATATAGGAGGACTGCATTAAAAAATCACAAAATTGTATAGAATAATTATGCTGAATTAAGTGTATTTCAATGATCAGCAATAAATGCAAGAACTACATATTTGCCTTCAAATATGATAGATGTCATAAAGTTAAAATACCATAAATATTTGTTAATTGGATAGAACTGTCATTATACTAATACATCATATGTTTTATGTGATAAAAATGTTTGGTGGTCATGTATTGCACATGACAATGCAGCATACATCTGATTGGTACTAGGGCAGACTTATAAGATTAGAAGTTGTAACATACAAACTGGTCAAAGTTTATAAATGAATTAATGATCAATCAGTGAAAGTGTCATGCTTTTGAATTCTGCTGTTTAAATGCCATACCAAATGAACAGAAATTTGGAAAGATAGCATTGAAATGATTTACACATTCTTGCAACTTGTAAGTTACTGGTTTCTCATATGTAAGGCAGTAACTGAAATTAAAACAAAGGTTAATTGCTTGAACTCAGGTAGCTCAGCCGGTAATGAGACTGGGTGATTGAGAAATCAGAGTTTGGTTTCAGACAAGGGAAAGGAGAACTCTGTCTTCTCTATACTATCCAGACCAACTCTGGGGCCTAGCTGGTCTCCCACCCAGTGCATATGGGAGGCACTTCCCTCAGAGATTGAATGGCCAGGGCGTGAAGCTGACCACTGAATTCACTTCTGGGTCATAAAGCTGTAACTCCACTTCCCCTCACATTTTCATGGCATGGTGCTTAATTAAGCACAAGAAGAACTTCTGCCTTTACATACTGAAGTATAGTACAATAATGGTGATACTAATAATAATACTACTAATAATAATAGTAATAATAATAGTAATAATAATAATTATGTAATGCTCATAAATATTCCACTACACTCATCCAATGCAGGAATCTGTAACCAAATATCTGGAATTTTATGTTTACACATTAAGTTACTGATCACGATACAGTGTGTTAATCTTAAATTGAGTCATGTTACTGTATGTGAGTTCTTTCCAAGCTAACAGGACTCAGACGTAGGACACATCTTGAAGCTGAAAGGTACTGATCAAGGATAAATATTCTGTCCATAAATATAATGTCAGTCATTGGTTAAAATATAAATTAGTTTGTCTGCTGTACATCTCTTGCACACATAAGAGAAATGACATTTCTGGTGCATTTGTTTGTTACGTCTTTTTTCCATATATGACAAGGGTGCTGCCAGTACGTTCTGTTTGTCGCAGCTAAGGAATTAGTTGGGTTCAACATACCGTGTTATGTTATGACACTATGGATTTGCCATGAAATTAGATATGTTCCACAAAGAGTTTTAATAGACAGAATATAATGGAGTTCATTTTAAGACTCCTCCACATACAGCTCCATTACGCAGCCCTCTGTGGAGAACTGTTAAAAATTTGTCATTTACATACCCAATTTCGTAGAAAACTCAGTATGTTGTACTTTGAAATAAAATATGCCATAAAACTGGGTTAGTTTTCTGTCTAGTGCAAAATTTTTGAAACAAAAATAAAAATAAACTATACATTTGGGAGTGGGGAGCACTTATCATGGTGAAGTCTACAGAAACATTGACAACAACAGCTCCAAATATGCAGGGAACTGAAAATTGTCAGTAAGCCTTTATAAGCTGGTAACTGCTCATTCACAAAGTGCAAAAATTTACATCATAAACTCAGACTAAGAAACCTATGTTATCATCACTCTTTCTGTGAATCCTTGTTTTGGTAAATGCTTCTTGTTTTCTCAAGTATCTAATTTATTCACATATTTCTTCCTCTAAATTCTGTCTTCAAAGATATAAAACACAGCTTAAGATATATTTATCATTTTATAAACTTGTGTTTGGGAATGGTCATTGATTTATTTGACAATAATTAAGTTCCATAAACTTCAACACATTGAATATAGCAGTGGCTTATGAGAATGAAATGAAGCTTTTGGTTTAAGCTCCCACTAGAGTATACTTACCAACATAATGAACAGATAGTTTGTTAGTACCCTCAGTAGTAGACTGTGTTTAAGGCAGTTCACCTGGCATGCTTACATACTGCATACAGACAGCAGTATTCACCTGTAAGAACATAAATGAAAAAACATATAATAGTAGCATTACATGCCTTTTGAAAGCATTTCTCAACAATGTTCAGTTGACAGATCAACCCTTTAAAATTGAAATTTAGCTGAAATATTCAAGGACTGAACACCTGCTTCATCTATGTATGTATGTATGTATGTATGTATGTATGTATGTGTGTATGTGTGTGTATGTGTATGTGTGTGTGTATGTATATGTGTATGTGTATGTGTGTGTGTGTGTGTGTATGTATGTATGTATGTATGTATGTATGTGTGTGTGTATGTATGTATGTATGTATGTATGTGTGTGTGTGTGTGTGTGTGTGTGTGTGTGTGTATGTATGTATGTATGTATGTATGTGTGTGTGTATGTATGTACGTATGTATGTGTGTGTGTATGTATATAAGTATGTATATGTATGTGTGTGTGTGTATGTGTGTATGTATGTACATACGTATCTACTTCACACAAAACATGCAGTAACTGCATCACACAGATCAACCAGTTAACACTGTGTACATTAAAAATCACTGCTTATTCTGAGAATCATACGAAACATACACAAACCTCTGGTGAAAAGTTGTGATGGTTCCTGCTGTCTTTGGTTCATTTTAAATGGTTAATCCCAACTCAGTGGACTTAGACTGGCTGTTTCCAATGGACCAGAATGAGTAGATAACATCCTTTCTTTTCACCATGGAGAGAAACTGACTGAGTTTCTGAAACATTATGCTCTGTTCAGAATGCCAGACACTGGATGTAGCACAGAGATGCAGCAATACTATTGACACAAGTAATACAGAAGAATAAACTAAGTACAGTCAATAGACAGAAATGGCTTGAGAAATGCTGTGTTTCTTACAGTATTGTTTAGTGTAGATATAACCTATCTGAGCTTTAAGTTTTTGAAACGAGTTCCTGTAAAACTGGATATGGTTGTTTAACAGTTCTCACAATATTAAAATTACAGTAACACATTCCACCAACAAAATAGGCATAAGATGTTTCTAATTAAGTGTTGTTTGAAAAAGCAGTAGTTCGAGAGATTAAATATTGTAATAAGCATTACAAGAGGAAGGACAGAATACCATTAACATTAATCCCATATATTACCTCCTAAGTGTCTGTTTACTGTCCCAGAATTAGCAATATTGTCCCAGCAAACAAAGCAATGAGCTCCATTACATATTCTTCAGTATTACTTCTCAAATGAGTAAAGAAAAAAACGTTTACATAATCAATGATCAATTACATATATCAAAAACCAAAATTTCAATATCTACAGAAAATACAAAGTTTACACAATGAGTATTTTAAATTGCAAATTTATAAATAATTTGGTTACAGATAATAAAAATCAGAAACATAAAATTATGCAGTATTTACCAAATATGAATTCTGTGATATCATGTGTTATTTGAATCAGGTTTTTAGTCTTCATCACACATAATATAAAAACGATATAAATAAACAACAGATCCAGATCAAAACACAAAATTTTATTCTTTGAAGCTGTCAGAATCTCAGACTGTGTGGTGATGATTACTGAGAAATAACTGTAAAGACATGACAGTGGTCGTTACTTATTTTGACACATGACTCCAGCATATTCCTGGAGAGATGGGGCAAAAATCATAAAGAAAAATCAGTCAGCAGAGCCATTGTGCAAGGTTAGATTTGAGGCCATAAATACTGCCCACTACTCTGCGAAATTCCATCCTAAGGAAATAATTCATGACCTACATATCCAATGTCTAAATACAAGAACTCGGTTCAGTGTTTTCACTAAGTTATATAAGCTGTAATTAATGATCCTTAGGCTTATTACCATATGTAGATTTTAAAAGCAAGAAAATGTCAAAGACTGTTTTACGTAGTAACTATTTTTGTACTATTGCTAACACTCTCGGTGTTGATATTAACTGAATGTAATTGCCTCTTTTATTTTTTTCTTTTATAGGCCCAGACAATCTGTAATTGTGTAAGTTTGTACAGCACCACTATATGTTACATGTCTTGCAAGACGCACAGCCTATGTTGGCATGTCTGTGCATAGATGACAGAAATACTGCTTCCAAATTCTTATGGGTAGAAAAAAATCCGAAATTTTAAAATTCTGTTAACTTCTTACAATTTTCAGTTTTCCATATCATATGATCATTTGAGGGCTTTGCACTTCTCACAGCAGTTCTACTGAACATTCCAATGTTCTGGGATGTGACGTCATGTAGACCGGTACGTGGGTACAAATGTTGCCGAGGACAGCATAGCTTCCATTTCAAGGCAGTCCCAGAACAAGTGGTATCAGCTACTGCCCAGCACTGGTATCTATGTAACAATCCACACAGTATCGTATCAAAGAAGAATGGAATCTGTGTATTTGTCATTTGCTTCAAACCAAGTAAAATGAGCAAAAAGTGTTAAATATGTAACATTCAAAGCTTTCACAGTGACTATGTGGGCAGTCAGCCATGCCACAATTTCTGACATACTAGTCACTGTCACTGTTAGCATCACCAGGGACTGGTGTGGTGAAAAATACCACTACACATATGTCACAGTGCAGCTTGTTTCCTCAGGACAAGGTCCCATTAGAACACGTTCAAACAGTTCAGTTTATACCTGAATGTTTCTCAGTAAATTTATTCATTTGTGAACATAACTGCTGTCTCTCGTGTATGTTTATAGACATCTTGACACAAATGTACTGTTATGCACAAATGTGTCATACTGCTCCTTTCTGTAGCATCTACTGACTCACTGCACATGAGTCTATTTTTTTAGAGTAACAATGCAGCTTTCTAACTTATAACAAGGCACCTCTGAACACGTCCTGAACAGGTAATAAGGAAAGGGAAGAAAATAAATTTTTGATTTAATTAAATTCTACATTTCAAACTCACAAGTTTAACACTTGTACAAAAAAGAAAAAGATCACTGTAACAACCAGAAACTCTAAAATTACCAAAGTAACATATGTAATTTCATATTCATAAAACAAAAACAATTTCTTTTTTTGTGCATTGAAAGCAACTGGAAGCAGCATTTCTTCCCCATACCCCCGAAATGAAGGCTGTGTCATGGATTATCACACAGTCCCTTAAACTACAACCCTCCATGTACGAGTTTTGTAATGACATGTTCTGTTACCTGGCCTGCATTTCACCACCTTACAATGTGGGCACTGCGTGTCATGAAATAATACCTATTCCAGAATGGCATGGTATATAAGTCACTTTCTGGTCTCTGTTTCACAAAGTGTTAATTTTCAAGGTTAGAGATATTCACAGCAGTGTAATCAAGTGTTCTGGTTGCATGGGATGTGATGTTGAGTTGTTGGGTGTTTCCCAAAGTTGTGAAGGATCCACTTATGCAGCGTCACTTCCCAGGCATCACTTTTGTCTGTGGTTCTGTACTGGGGATCCATGAAGCCTAGCCAATGGGTACGTCATGTATATATGTCACACATTGTGAAACACAGATAGAAAGTCTCAACGAATGTTTTGATGACATTTGTTTTTGTGCATGGAATAAATAATATTTCTTTAAAATGAATAAGTGTCACTATATTGCCATGTTTATAATACACAATTACACACACAAATTAAACTGTCATTAAAAGATGATACATGAAATCTTACTTTCATACTAAGTGGTACGTCAACCAAGAAAGGTTCACAAACACTGAATTATGTGGTCACTTATCATAATAACTGTTGACTTTTCTTTAAAAGTAGTACAGAGCTGTCTCACATGTCCAAACAGATGGTAATATTTAATGTAAATAGAGCTTCTGAAATTGACTTCTGTTGTAAGTGTGCTGGTGACTGAAAGACAATGGTGTGAATATACACACACACAAAACAACCTCAGGCACATCAGTGTAAATTACCTTGTGGTTATCGATTGTCTCCATCAGCACTTCGTTCATAATAAACACACACTTTCTTGACACAAATAACAAGGGCTGAAGTTGACTGAAAACTATTCATATGACTTTGTCACTGCAGGTTCAGTTGAAACGAAAAGTTAAACTGGAACTTAAAGAGTGAAAAACAGCAATTACCAAATAACACCATAAAGCAGGGGAACATTCTTTGTTCTATAATGTGCATTAGTGAAGGCAAACTCAACTATAGTGCCAGTTGTTATAACATACACTTTTCTCATTGAAGTGTTGTTGTAATGCATGATAAAATTCTGAGTGCCACATTGTCACTTTCCTCTCACACTAACATGCAAATTTACATTTTTTTCTGTTTCAAACATAAGAAATAACACACACAAAAAGAGCCGAAATACTTTGTCACAAGTCAGCCTCTGGCTGTGATGAACATTATTACAGTCTTTTGTGATGTTACAGCATATATATTGTTAATTAGATGACAGTGTGATATTGGAAGAGTTTTAACAGTGCTGTTGCTGAATACTCAAGTCTTCTGGGATATAATGCAAGTAGGTCCCAACACGCAGGGTCAAACAGACTTGAACTGTTTGATCCTAACAATAAACGCACTGCATTCTTTCAAAATGTCAGGAAATACTCATCAAATAACACAGTGTCACAGTGTCCCAGAAAACCTGAATCTTTAGATAATAGTACCTCAGAGAAAACTGTTGCCTCCATCTTCAAGCAGCAGACAGCTGTCTATAAAACTGTATGACATCACATTCCAAAAGACTGCAATTAATGTGAAGTTCTGATCATTAACTTCGTTACTACTGAGTACTTATGTGAACATGACACTTTCAGTTTGCCATCACTAATTTACCTGTATGAAGACTTGTGGGAGTTTACTTTGATAAACTTTTATCACTGTCTTAAAATTAACAAGGACTGTCGAAAGCTAGTGCCAAGTGGACAGTTAAGAAGTTAACTTCTCTGTGAAAATGTTGTGTGGAAGTGCAACCAACCAAATAAAACTGTTCTGTAATATCTGTGCCAGTAATAAACTCCGCCCATCTGTGGAGTTCCCACATAATTCACTGTGCATCATGTGGAAACTCTAAGCAAGTTTTCTATTACAGAAATTTTATGCTGTGTTTCACAAACGTCCAAAGTGTTTCTGTTGTGGTGTGTTCTGTGAAACAATTTTCAAAACCACTGTGCATGTTCTCAGTGCGAGATACTTATTTTTTTCATCCTATTTTTTCCTCATGCCATTAACATACTTATGCACAGTAATTTTAATTTGGGCTGAAGTTTGTGCTTTTGTGTTGTTTTAAACTCCATGTGGCAAGTGTCATTATTTAAATCAGAGTTACCATGTATTGAAATACTTACAGCTTCAAAATTTATATGGTGTTATATTTACACGACATAAGTTGTTGCTAAGACAGATCACCTGAAATCTTGTAATTGATACATCTGAAATTTAATACATGGCTTGTTTCTTGTTTTTTGAGAATGATTCCAATTCACAACATATTCTGGAAGCTAAGTTTTGCTTAATAAGGTAATATGTTTAAAGAAATTCAATACAGAATTAATACATTCATCTTACAAAAAATTAAAATCTCGATATTTTCTTTTGCTTATGTTCCTTTAGGGTGGAGGAGAAGGGGGATCCAGAATTTGTTAAGGTGAGTTGCACATCAGTTCTAACACAACCCATAAATCATCTTCCATTCTGGTATTGTTTCATGGTATTAGGCCCCTGACCACCCAGTCTACTGTTCGATGGGTACTGGAGGTTCTTTGTTCAGTGTTCAATGTTCAATGTTCTTTACCTGGCATAAAGCTGCCAGGACATGAAGGTGACCAATCACTTCCACTTGATACCCAGGTTATGAGTGAGTGAAGCCATACATCTACAAATCCCATATGCCTTCATGGTGTGGACAGGTACAACTTTACCTTTACCTTATAAGACCTCTAAATGTTTAACCAATTATTGCTATGTACTACTAATACAGCACTGAAGTGACAATGCACATATTTATTAACACTATTATAGCAGTAATGACAAAGAGGTTTTCCTATTGGCTGATTGGAAAATTTGTTGGGTGCCAGAAGGTAAAGTACTATGCAGCATAGAACTGCAACAGCTTTCAGTTACATGCCAAACATCTGTAAAAAGCATAGCTTATTTTTTTATTTAACAATGCCAGCAATTCCTTACATGACGCAGAAAAAGCATAGAGGTGAAGGGTTCATGCAACACCATCTAACGTGCAATGGTAGGAATAAGATGACAACAGAAATTTAAGTAATAACCCTAAAAATTTAAATCAGCCCTAAAGAATTATTTACATGCTCATTCCTCCTACTCTATAGACAAATACTTTAATGTAAATACAGAATGATAAACTAAGTTAAATCCATTTTTAGCTAACTATATTGTACCAACAACTACTGCATGTATGTAATATGTGCCTGACTTGTTCTATATCCAAGGTATTGACCTGTTTTGGAATCATAAAATGTAAATAAATTCAAATTATGCTGATTTTTTCAAACACGGAAGTGCTGAGAAAAGACAAAGCGGATAAACATGTAAATATGAAATGATACAGCAGCATTTCCTCTCCTGGGTCACATTAACTTTCTAAAACTTTGAAAATTACATTTATTTCACAACATGTAGGCCAGACATAACAACACACGCTTCAGAACATTGTGTTCATGGATTGACACTGACAAACCCTATGTCAGGTGTAAAGAGAAAGGGATGAATGGCAAACCAAACTGAACTACATCTTTGCTCTTCTGCGATGTTACTCATCACAGATTTGTAGTTAGTTACCAGCATTTGAGGACAACCTATCGGTCCAATCTTCAAGGGTCAGGCAGTCCAAGAATAATGCCAGAAACACTTAGGTGCACAGTTATACACTGCAGCAGAAGCCTAGAATCACACAAGCTAAACTAACCTAATTTGGAAATACACCAAGTTATTTTCTTACTTTGCACACAGGCAAACAGTTTCTACCAAATGTTATCACCACAAATAATTTTTAATATTTCATGCAGCGTCAAGAACAGAAGTCATCTGCCCTAGATGAACAGCTTAAAGAATACATTGCAGAATGGCGCAAACAGCGTGCAAAGGAAGAAGAGGATCTCAAGCGGCTCAAAGAGAAACAAGCCAAGCGCAAGGTTTGTAACTGTCAAGAGAAGGCACACCACATTATGTTGCAACAGAGTACAATAATAGTATTCTGTGCTTAAATCTTGTATAAAGGACCATTTCATTGGTCTGGAGATGTAAATACTTGTGTCAAAACAAAATTTCTTTTTCTTCTAGCATTCTTTCCATTTCACACATTTCAATCTCTCTTTATCTTCCCACAGTTTTTCCTTTTGCACTTGTTGCCACCTCTTCCAACTTTCCTTGATGTCTTCAAGTACCTGGCTGGAACATCTGGTGCTGTGTTGCCCCCCAAAGTTCTCTGTCCTTTATAAATTCCAATTTCATTCCCTTCTAATTATCCTTGCACTATTCATTCGTGTTACACAGCCAAAGTATTGCACCCCTTTCTCTTCTGACTCCATTCACAAATACTGGGTAAATTTTCTTCTTTATTGATTTATTTCTTATTCTATCCTTACTTGTTTAACGTTCAGTAACAACTGTTAATACTGATAACATACGAAGGAAAGTGGAATATGTTGTATAAATGTAGATGGATTACATAATGAACGTCTTTTTCATAATGTGACTTACATTACACTCATCACTAATTTCATGGCACAGTGTCCAACACTATAAATGCATTCCAATAGGTGATGCGAGCTGATGAGGAGAAGCGCATGGCTGAGCGCAAGAAGCAAGAAGAAGAAAGGAGAGTCCGAGAGATTGAGGAGAAGAAACAGAGAGACATTGAGGAGAAGAGACGACGTCTGGAAGAAGCTGAGAAGAAGCGCCAGGCCATGATGCAGGCCCTCAAGGTAGGAAAAAAGTAATTAAATCACACATAAGTGTGAAAAGATACTTGTACATGTTTGTTAAACTGCTATGTACATATTTATTATATGACAGTTTAATTCATAAATTAAACTGAAATATTACATTCATAAAGCAATATTATGATTCATTTTTTCTCTTATAGGAACAGAAGCAACAGAAGGGGCCCAACTTTACCATCCAAAAGAAGGATCCATCAGTAAGCAATGTTGGATTTTTTCACCTAATATAACAGAAGTCATGTCACCATTCATAGTGCATTCTCAAGATGCGGATAGCAGCTGGCCTTTAGATATCATTTCTTTACCTAGACAGGTGACAAGTGTCAAACAAAAATAACATACATTACTGTCAAGACCAGGTGAAAGTCAGTTAAAATAACAAATCATCAGTTAGTTGTATAAAACGTATGATTTGAAGTCAATATGGAGAGTGATATATTTTAATCTCATTACATCGTTTTCACCATGCATTTTTATTGAATTATTAGCTAAAATGTACCAACAATAATGCACAAATTTTAACCTATGTGACCCAAAGTCCTTAGACGGCTACCTTCACTCTGATACGTTTCGGTGGCAGGTATATCACCATTATCAGGGAGAGGGGGTTCACACCAGAAGCTGAGACACCACTGGTGGGATAAAGTCCTTGTTATGCACACATCATTGGAGCCACTCCACAGGAAATGCTATCCATATGGCACGGCGAGCACTGTGTGTGTACTGTAAAAGTATGAAGGAGACTTTCACAGTACATATACAGCGCCAGTCATGCCATATGGATAGCAATTCCTGTGGAGTGGCTCCGATGATGTGTGCGTAACAAGGACTGTATTCCACCAATGGCATCCCAGCTTCCAGTGTGAACTCTCTCTCCACCTGATGGTGGTGGCATATACGCCATTGAAACATGTCGGAGTGAAGGTGTCCCTCTAAGGACTTCGGGTCACATAGGTTAAAATTTGTGCATTATTGTTGGTACTTTTTAGCGAATAATATATTTTAATCCTTTCATCACTTTTATTTCCAATCTCACTCTTAGAAACTACAAGCTCCCTGCACAGAAATTAAACAAAACATTTTCCTATTAGAAGGTACAAAACCCCTACTGTTTATCACACATATATGCAGACTGTAAGATGAGATATCAAAGAATATAAGGTTGTAAGATATGAAATTGAATACACCATCATAATGGCTTTTAGCAATGGACAATGTTAGAGGGCTCAAGGGGTAAGGCTTTCACTATGTGATGATGTAGTTACTGATGAGAAATTTCCATATTGTTCACAGTTCAACTTGTCATCCGCCCAGATTGAACGGAATAAGACAAAGGAGCAGCTTGAAGAAGAGAAGAAGATCTCGCTCAGTTTCCGCATTAAACCTCTGGACATTGAGAACCTGAGTGTGGACAGCCTGAAGCAGAAGGCGACTGAACTCTGGGAAGCTATTGTGAAGCTGGAAACAGAGAAGTACGACTTGGAAGAACGGCAGAAGAGACAAGATTATGATGTATGTGTCACTCTTATAATCCTAATCCTCTACCACTGATGCACTATTTTCATACTTCTGTGGTCTTATCTAATTTCTAACCTATAAGACACAGTTTCAACACCCAGGATTGAACCAATTTTCACTGTTTTACAAGGAAACGGAATCCTCCTTAATGCTTCTTAAAGCATGTAAAAAGAAAGTAATCAGAGGAATTTTAAAGGTAAGAAACAGCAAATCACATCATAACACAGGATTAAACTACTGAAAGTTTTGTTCTGCACTGAAATTATTATGATGAATTATGTTACAAATTATGATGACAAATCTCAGTCTCAACATAAAATTTGGAACGATGTGGCAATCACTCATTTGTGCTCCCAGTAAATCACAGTTATGACTCGTCAATCCTTTTTATCTACCAAATACTTCAATTTTAAATATGCCATAATTCCTATATTTATTAATAATTTGCTACACATATTAAGAAACACACTCTTGTCAGTCGTGGTTTTTTCAAGGTTAGAAGTTCTCACGTTGCTGAATGTTGAAATTACTTCTCCAAGGATGTAAGGCTCAGTAACATGTTGGACAGTTACCAACATTTAGGATATAATGCCGAGCATAATGTTAGAGAGCTACCAACATTCAGGATACAATGCAGGGTAACATGTTAGAGAGCTACCAACATTAAGGATATAATGCTCAATAACATGTTAGACAGCTACCAACATTTAGGACATAATGCTCAGTAACATTTGGACAGCTACCAACAGTTAGGAGACAGCTTCTGCCTCCAGAATCTACTGAGAGATAGAGTATTTTAAGACAATATTTCCCCAAAACAAAGTACATTGCAGTAGTCTAGATCACATACCTAATTACAGTATTAACACCTGATCAGCAATTTTTCAGTACTGAGTATCTGGAAAAGAACTCCAGAGTCTGCAGATGTATTTAATGACCCAAATAAAACAGAATGTCACAGACAGCAACACTGAATGACAAAGTACATCAGTGCAGGTTTTGAGGTTCTCACAGCCACGTTTCTGAAGGCAGGAGTCTTGTTGGATGTACCACAGTGTTGTTGGGAAAGTGGCTCCTGATGTTTTGTGAGACTGTGGTGCCTTTATGTTCACAGGCTGAAGATAAGTCATCAAACTTCATGAACCACTTGCCGAATGACAAAACGTTATATCCCACAAGACTTTAAAAATATATCAGATTATGCTCTAATAATAATGCAGTTCACATGTGATGCTTTGCACATGTGCACAAAGTTGCACTGTGGCACTGCTTTCATTCTTCTTTCATGTGAGCAAGGTGTACTGCAGTCCCACTTTCCAATCAGTGGATTGGAAGTGATGGGCACATTCCACAGCCTTCAAAAGATCCCGTCTAACACATATTCAGATTTTTTCTGTGGGTTTATGAAAAGGACAGTGAATGACTTGACAATTTGCACAGAGTTACACCAGCAGTGACATCTGAATTGCCGATCACGGTGTGAAATAAGCTCAAATTCCATCTTGACATTTTTCAGGGCTGTTAATGTAGAACATATTGGGTCATAATTTTCATCCTATCAACATGCCATAGTGTTATTTTGAAATTATGTCATTCATATCAGTACTTACACAAAGCTGCACTGGACTAATTCATATGCATAACCTGAGGTTCTGTGCGAGTCAGTCATCCTGTCTGCACTGTTCTCTCTCCTTTGTGTCAACAGACAGATCAGCAAATCCTGGAGTTCTTTCTCAGACACTGTGTACATTTATAAACAGCTAAAATTTCAGTACAATCAAAATATGACAACTCCTGAATGCTGTCCATGCCATATGTAAATTATTTGTTCTAGCTGAAAGAGCTGAAAGAGAGGCAGAAGCAACAGCTTCGCCACAAAGCCCAAAAGAGGGGACTGGACCCAGAGTGAGTACATAAGAAAATGCGTATCATGTTTTGCTTATTACAGTTGAAAGAGCTGAAAGAGAGACAGAAGCAACAGCTTAGGCACAAAGCTCTCAAGAAGGGACTTGACCCCGAGTAAGTACCGTACCAGTGAAACCTCTACATATTTTGTGGGATTTGAGGTTCTCACACTTATGTACACAGCGATTACACTACCTGATTTCTGGACTCTGCCAACTGTCTAGTATTCTAGAAAGAATGTAATATTTTGGAAACTGGATCTGTTTCTGAAACACTGCGTTCCTTTCATAATACTGGTCAATGGAGAAGTCCAGTAACCAAGTAATCCTAAGAGTACTACCAGCATTAGGGCCGTTTAAAACCGAATTAAAGTTACGTTCTTCTGGGATATGACTCCATGTAGTTTGGAATACATTTACCAAACCATATGGTATCACATCACCTATTTTGTAGTTCATGTACCTTAAATCTGCCAGGGAGGAGAAATATTTTATAATGACGGCCATTCTCTCGAACTTCATAAAGCAGTACTATGTTACATGACCAGAAGCAGGGGTTTCACTGTTATGCACACATGCTTATAGTAATGACACAGTTATACTGCATTTAGTTACCTACTCAGAGGTGAACTGGGCATTCTACATGTTGCTATGAAAGGAATGTTGTTCTACATTAACTAATATTATGCTGGATATGTTGCAAAATTATATGTCTTTAATATCAATATAAAAAAGCGCAACAGATTAAAACTATGTATAATGAAAGTTTAACCAGCTAAAACACTGTGGTTTGGTGCATACCATATACTTTTAACTTCAAGAAACTCTGCATTCTGCCCACGCACTGTATTTATGTGTTTCATGTGATTCTCCCAATAAACAGTGATTATCGTCCTAAACAGCATAAACTAGCTCGTCTTTGTAATGGACATGCGATGTGTTCCCTGTGAGACAGGGAGCGAATTTTTATGTATTATTTAGACAAATGTCAGATTGCACAAACAACAACAGTGAAAGACATCAGTGTTATTCCACCATTAGTTACACGGCCATAATACTTTATGCACAATTTTTTGACACACCTGAAGTCTCACATCATACCCAATTTCACAGAATACATTGGAAACAGATTATCATGGCATTTTGAATCATAGACAAAATTTGTAATGCTGCCACGTTATTATTTTATGCTGTCAATAAAACTGACAAACATTTTAAAATTCTATATTGATTGGAATAATTCTGTATTAGATGATTTTCATATTTCTAAAATTAGGAATTTATACACAGGGCACCAAAGTGCATTTTTATCAAATAAACTCGGTTAACTGTTTAAATAATATCATTAAATACATACCCTCTTACCAGATTTGTAGTTTGGCAGACTGTCAAGTCTTGTGTATGAGATATTAATGAATATCAAGAGTGCAGTCTCCTGGAATATGACACTGCATGGGCTGGCAGACAGCAAAAGAAGGAAGATGAAGGGGCCACGATCTTCCAGAACGCTAGCAACCATGTACTAGACTACAGAATGTTATCCCAGAAAATAGCAATTTTAATCTGTCACGCCCTTTGTCTAAAAGAACACAAAGAATTGTTCTAAATTAATGAGAACTGTGTTTATTTTACTGCTTAGTACAGAATCTGAAACCAGTCCACCTCTGCATCCACAAGTATCAGCATACCTAATGCTTTGAGTGCTCTGCTAAATGCTGTAGACTGCTTAAATGTGCACACACATGTTAAAAGGAGTGTTTAGAAGATCTGACTGGTGCTAGAGTATTAATACAACCAAGCCATTCGTAGTAAATAACACTAAAAATTTGTGTGACATTAGAAGTTGTACGTAAGTATGAGAAACAAGTAATAAATCCAGGAACAAGCGGGGCATGTCAATGGTAAGATATACTTGTACATCCAGAATCATTCGTTTTAGAATGACACTCAGTCACTGAAGTAGCATTTCCATATCGTAGCACATCATAATTATTACTACAGCTATATATATATATATATATATGTATGTATATACATATTTAAAAAAAGCAGGATTAAGGACATAAAAGGACACTGATATATCATTATAAAAGTATAGAGATGCACATAGCGTATGCAGCAGCAGACAAATTAACATTAAATTTTCACATTTTTTCTGCTATAATATTTACTTTCGTTGTGTGTTTCGTACAATGTTTGTAATCTTTTTCACCTGTGTCTTTTGTTTCAGAGCTCTGACAGGCAAATATCCTGTAAGTACAATCATTATATTCTTTTCTCTATGCATAAGTCTGAAATTGGTGGCACACATGGCATGTAATAGGGAGAAGAAAAGTACATGCAGGGTTGTAGTGAAGGAACATGAAGGCAAGAAACCATTTGGATTACCTAAGCACAGATGGGAGGATAATATTAAAGTGGACACCAAAGATATAGGATGGGAACACGTGGGCTATGTTCACCTGGATCAGGTGGAGACGAGGTGCAGCCTCTTTTGAGTACAATGAACCTCTGAGTTCCATAAAATGCAGGGAATTTCTTGACTACATGGGGAACCATTAACTTCTGAAGAAGGACTCTGCTCCATTTAGCCTATGTGGGCAAAGCAGGCTGAACTGTAACTGTACAGTTAAATTTTTGCACCCTTGTATAGCATATCAGCTGCTCAAATTTTGTGTAAAATCATAATTATATGGGGTCTATAAACAAATGGAATTTCACGTCATGTTTTAACCTGACCAACTGGATCATTCACGTATGAAAGTCAGTCATCAGATAGTCACTGACAGGTAACTATAGAGAAATTATAGAATAATAAGTGGCAGAAAAAAATAAGTTCAGAAAGGAAACCTGCTTTACAGGGCCACTTTGTCCATCATGAATGTCACCTGAAGTTACTTGGCACTGAAACCAGCACTCCACAATGAGAAGCCAGTGTCTGACTGACTTTACCACAATCTTGTTCAATGTAAATTATATGTTCTGAAATCCTCAATCTTCAGCACGGTAAATGTGGTATTTGGGCCCACTACCGATAACTGATCAAAATCACGCTAGCTGCAATGAAATGTACTGCAGAATCCACATTATGAACACCGTACACAGCACAGTGTCACTAAATATAAAACAGTTTCTATTTTGACCTACATAAACTTCAAGAAGTTCATAGGAAAACAAAGTGCTTTAAACAATGATTAAGTAAATTGACTTTAAGTAATCATAATAATGATGATGATTTTGTTCTTTGTAGCCTAAGATCCAGGTAGCGTCCAAATATGAACGCCGTGTAGACACAAGATCTTATGATGACAAGAAGAAGCTCTTTGAAGGGGTGAGTAAAAGTTTGTTATAGCACAGTGCTGACACAGAAAACTGTTTGTTGCTTTTATGTGCTATCAGTCAAGGAAGTGTAATTAAAGAACACTTCTCTTGAAAACCTCCCATATTTACAAATCCTTAGTGAAACTGGTGTTCTCAAAATTATGGTCTTAAATGTCAGTAGGCTGGTTATTCCACAGTTTTGACCAAATTAAAACTGTGACATTAATAACAGGGTATCGGACAGACACAATACTGACAGTGAACATTCAGTGCACCTCTGAAAACTCTTGAACCATCCACATGCTACACAGTACACAATTCCTGCCACACTATGGAAAATCTGCATACGTATTGCTAATATCTGTAATGCTTTGGGAAACCCAACATGTTACTGTTGCAATGTGGAGAGAAGAACATTAGGACAGACAAATAAAAGGGTTGGGAAAAGGAATGCAGGAGGGAGGAAAGGAGATAAACATACAAAAGGGATGGAGGAATAAAATAACAGAAGTGAAAGATGTTACAGTGTAAAGGAGAGGGAGGAAAAGAATGACAATAGGATGGTTACATAACAAGGAAAGGAAAACAATATGGGATATAAAGAAATTCAAGGGATAAAAGGAAGGATGCAAGAAGGGTTCAAGCAGTGCAAGAAGAATAGCCAAGAATAGCCAAGCTTGGCTATTCTTCTTGCACTGCTTGACACTGAAGACGCAGGCACCACAAACATTTGGAACGTTGAGAACCATTCATCTGATGACACAGTACTGTGTTCCAGAAGACTTGAGGCCTCAGCAACAACTGTGTGAGAACCTCAAATGTCGCATGACTGTTTTCATTCAATGTCAGATGTCTGCTGCCTTCGCACTTATATTGTTCTTTGACCTTGTTTATATCAGACAATTCCAATGCCTCTGCTCCAAAATTTAAGTGATTTTGATGTTGTGGTTATGTTTTCTAGAAAATCTTCAGAAAGAAATTTTTTCCTGTTGATAGTACAATCTAATTTATTTTTTTAAGTTTTATAAAGTCAAAAAAACTTGTGTTGTTTCTTCCATACATACCCTTTATGCATTGTGTGTGCCGTAAAGACTCGAAGAAACTGACAGAAGAGAACACCTAACACATCAGTCACAGAAGTCACAAATGGTTTAGAAGGTGTTATCATGCTCCAAATGTGTGTCCAAGCACTGCAGTGTAATTTACTGTCCTCTTAGGTGTTCATTTCTACTGTTAATGCTTTTATAACATTATTTATTGGCTATTCTGCATTTCCTTGCATTTTTCAACAACTCCAGCACTGGCCACTTAACCACATACGGTCTGTCTACAGCATGTTGCAATGTCTTGAATTAGATCAGTTGATATGTACAACACTTTGTGCTTTGAAACAGACTGTACAAAGACTATGGTCTTCTGGGATGACACCATGCAGTTTTGTAACTAGATACTGTCATTTCAGAGGAAGGTGTTGCATCCACATTAAGGACTGGGAAACAGACAGTTCTTCTGACATGTTAGCACCTGTCGAGAAAACATAATGTCACATTGTACAAGACCAGTCTTGAGAATCACATACAAGTTAAGAATATTATAAACATGCCAGAATACAGACTTCAAGCAAGATTCTAAAGAATATCAAATGCTTCATAACTGGGAATATTTGATTCCTTCAAATGGCAAATAATTTAAAGACAATATAAACTACATAACAATACACTCATGCCTCTACTTATGAACAGTCCACACACACAATGAGGAATCCATATTTATTTACACACACAAACATGGTTATATGAACACAATCAGATAAACTGGCAGTTATCTTCTATAACTGCATGGCACTGTTGTTCAAGGACCTGGTGTTCTTAAAAGTGCTATTACTGAAACAAATTATGGTTTTTCAAAATTTATTCTATCAATTCATCCTGCTTTAAATATGATGATATGTTAATGTTACTGCATTTCCAAATTACATTGCAGGTTAAATATGAGGAAGTTTTTATTCGTAAGAATAGGAATTCAGTCCCTTCATGTTATAGTAGTGACCAGATTGCTTGCTGAGCCCCCTAACACTGTATATAGCTGCAGCTGGCACAGTGTTGTCAATGCTAGGCTCTCTTTGGAATGGCCATGCAGCATTACCCCTCTTTCAAAAACATTTATTCTGTTGGGAGTACATTCATATCTTCAGTCATTGTGGACAATTAGCCTGGTGGTGCATGTAATGCTTCTTTTACCAGCTTGCCTCTTTACTCACGCGCCAACAACTACCAAGTAATCTGATTACTATTATACATGTATCTTGTAAATGACAAATAAACAAACTTCTGGGACAAGCATGATTCATAAGCACAGGAACAAGTATGCAGTTTAGAAATGTAACAGAGTACACAAGGTTATCCAAGCAAGAGTTTTGTCGTGTCGTGTTCGTCTGCTATAATGGCAATGGTAAACCTATGTGCTGAATTAACTGTGTTTGATGTCCTCATGCAGGGTTGGGCCACATTAAATTCAGAGAGTAGTGAGAAAGTTTGGAAATCCAAGTATGACTTGTTTACGAACAGAAGCAAGTGTAAGTAAGATGTTGGAACAGAAAAGTCTATGTTCTTCACCCCAAGCCATAAAAATGTGTTTTCCTCTGCCTTCAGTCACCACAAGACCAGAACAATGTGTGGTGAAGACATAACAACCTGCGGCTGTTACATGTTACATGTTACGTGTGACCATGGCATACACTGCTCACAGTTATCACACTCATGACAACCAGTGTGTTATTATGCCACGACAGTGTGCTGCATGACTGCTTCACGCAAACCTCATGTCTCCATTTTCACATTTGTAACAAGGAGACGATAATTTAAAATTTTCACCACCACGAAAACCTCAACCAAGTCAAATATGAGGTCACAAAACGTGTTGTTACTGGAACAGCATCTGCCCTGGGCCATGCTGGGGGCAGCAGCACACGCACTGCTAAGATCTGTGCATGCCTTAACTGAGCAGTGGCTTGTCCCTCATCCTTACACTCTAATGAGGGCTACTGTAGGTCTGGCATGCACTTCACTGTCATAGTGATTGCTGTCACACATTCTGCTGTTTAAACTTCATAGGCCGTGCACTGCACTACTGTAAGTGAATGTGTGCAGTCCACCTAATTGAGCACTGCACTACCATACCAGTGGATGTGCACAGTCCAGCTGAGCACTGCGCTACCACAGTGGCAGATATGAACGTCACAAAACTGTGGCAGTGACAGATTCATGTAATTCGGCAGGCTGAATTTTTAATTTTTTCATTATTAATGTTTTACCCCCATTTCAATCCAGCCTGACAGTATCAGGAGGTTTAAAATCCCCTATTCTCAGAGAATAAGGGTTCATGTTGAAATGCTTTGCAACCATACAATACCTGGTGGGCAATGTGAACTGTAATTTAGAGAAACTTGACTGCAGATACAAACAGCAATACAATTACAGCTTAGTATTAGCAACCTGCTGTGTTGTCAAATGGCTGATTGGTTGTTAGAGAGATGGAAACTGTGACAGATGTACAAGATGGTGAAACTAATAACACTAACCAATGATTTTCTCCCTGTACTTTTTCCAGTTCCAGCTGAAAGGGTTTCGTTTGATTTAATACATTGTGTACCTGCTTGGTCTCCTCCTAGGGTATAGAGGCTCAAACCAAAGAGTTTCTCGAGCGACTGTGGAGCAATAAGTCAAGTGAATTTGATTCACGCCAAAAATGTAAGTTTCTAAACAGAGTGTTTCAAAATAAAATGTGATAATTTTCACAACTACATGCGGTTAAAACAAGCAACTATTTTTAAATAACTGCTAACTTAAGTTTTATATTTTATAATAAACTCTGTGACAAAACTTTTTATTTTTTTAACCGTTGTTTTGTGTTTTACACCTTTCAATTTACACTTAGACATTAAGCTGAATTTTTTGAAAGGACAACAGGATTGTAAGCTCATATCTGTGTGACTTCATATACATATTGCCATGACAAGTTTATTTTGATCAAATCTGGTTAATGGTAAAAGAAGTGTTGACACAGCTGAACAAAGTTTCTTTACATATTTAAACAAGGAGGAGGTAGTGAAAATTTTTAAACTTTCATGTAAAATTGTGAACCTGCAAGGGGAAATTAAACTTGGCAAACAAAGGAAAGCCTTGAAGAAGAGTAATGTTTTCCATTTCACTATACACTACTGGGTTTTTAAAAGTATTTTTATTTTAGCTTCTGACTATTACAGAATTCAATAGTAAAGTTAAACAGGAACACATGAAACATAGCTATGTTCATGACAGCTGATATGATAAAGATGTACACTGCTACATACAGTATATGAGTAAAAAGGAAAGTTGTCTCTGTGGATACCATGAAGACATACAAGGAAGTGGAGGTATAGCTCCACCTATTTTTAATGTCAGCATGAGAAGGGGGTGAGTGGTCAGCTTCATACCCAGACTGCTTTACCGCTGGGGAAACCAAGAATATGAGGAGAGACGTGGCAACAACAGCCAGAATAATAGTGACAGCTGGGTGAGGGGAAAGAGGAGGATAGACGGCTGACAGCTGCCACACAGGCAGGTCTGGGAGACTGTTTATTCTCCCCCTGTCCTGACTTTTGTATGAAACACCTTTCATCCCTTTAATAATGTTGTCTAATACTCTCTTATCTACATGCCAATGCATACTTACAGCTGTGTAACAACAGAATCCACTGTTGCGCTCTATGAGACGGCAGCACAATGCACCTCAATCAGGTTTATGAACCTGGCATCTAAAGATTCAATAACGTAACCATAGCTCTTAACTGGTTTGTAATTTTCCAGCATGATTTTATTAGTCTGAAGTTGTGTTCCTCCTAAGCTCAAAAACATATTTGTCACATTTCTGTGCAGAAGTTCAACTTACAGTTCTTAATTATCAATGAGTAATAATCAACTGTCTAATACAACTTACCATACCTGTATGACATAACAGTTGATAACACAGGCTTCTACATGGATCAAATGATGGTAATTTTTTGGGTTTCTGCACTGCTTAGTGTTTCAATGTTTCGAGGTTCAGGAGGAAAAGACGGCCTCCAAAATGTCAGAACATTTAAACATTATGTAGCAGAGAACCCAATAATATAACAACCATTTAATCAACAACTGCCACAGACACCTGATAACTTCTATAGGGATGTTTTTATCTAGTCCCATGCTTTACCCTACACTTGGACTCTTCTGCTCAACAACAGGCAGGCCAGCAAATGCTACTGTTCCATTCTGCTGTGAGTTGGAGTCAACATGTTTTAGTTTAAAGCATGGCAGTTAATATTAAGTGCTTTAAATGGTCTATGGTGTGACCCGTTGCATTTGTCACTGTGAAAAATGCACAGGTTCTCTTGTAATCAAACAGTTGTTCAAAAAATGGTCTCACATGTGTTTTTCAGTATGTAAAATGGCATTGCAAATAATAAGTGTTATGGAAGTATTCTTTATATCTGCTTCACTATCCAGCCAAGCTACCCAAGTGGTTTGGCGAGCGACCTGGAAAGAAGAAGGGTGATCCTGAAAGTCCTGAGGAGGAAGAGGTGAAGGCTGATGTGGGTGTAGAGGAGGACATTGAAGAACCTACATTTGAACCTGAGCCTGAAGCAGAGGAGGAGGAAGCTGCTGAAGAAGAGGTTGAGGAAGAAGAGGAGGAGGAAGAAGAAGAGGAGGAAGAAGAGGAGGAATAAACACAAAACAGGTACATAGACACATGCAGAGTTACATTGTAGTACCAGAGAGAACAAAAATGTGATCAGAGATATCCATTCCAGGATCAGGATGTTCAACCTCGCAGACGTCATTATGTGGTGTAATTTGCAGTTTATGCTACAGATTCAGGGTGCCAGTGACATGATAAGAGATGCCTGGTCTAAAAGTTGGGGCATTTGTTTTCTCAGAAAAAAGTTGAAGGACAAAATTATTGATAATGCTTGTAGATGGCAGTGGCCCCCCCCCCCCCCATCATAGTAATAACAGGGGTCTTGTGCATTTACTGAAGCCTGTCACGGCATAATACTGACAATTAAGTTTAATAGCCCATATACTATACTTAACTTCCCCGCTTCCTTTCCTACTGTGGACCTAACACAAAACACCCAAACGTAAATATAAAGGTAAAGATGTCCCTGTGCACACCACAATGGCACATGCGGGGTGGGGAATAGCTCCACTCATTCTATACCTTGATAGTAGACGGGTGTAAGTGATCAGCTTCACACCCTGGGGCACTTTACGCCCAGGAAAAAGGCCCCCTCCTCCTCCTCCTCAGTACCCACTGAACAGGATGCAGGGTGGGACCCAGAGCCAGTCTAGACATTTTGCAGGAGAGAAAAATCTCTTGCAACTGTCGAGAATTGAACCCCAGATCAGTCAGCCCCCAGTCTAGTCATTGTACCGATTCTGCTATCCCAGCTGTACAGTACACATGGTTGTAAAAGCAATGTACAATTATTCCAAGTTGTGTTTTTGTATGGAATTTGAATCATTATTCCCATTTCTCTTTAATTACTTCAGTAAAACTTAATTTCTTATGCTCATTGTTATTTCTTTTTTTTTAAATGATGACAAAGAACAAATACTTCTGCATGTTCTTAATATGTGCAAGCACAACAATCCTCTTTCACCTACAGCATGTCTTGCCGGTGACCTTTCCAATTAGCAGAAGTCTCACAATTTGTCTGTTTTAGCTATAGTACTGTCAACTTACACTGTACAAATTTTATTCCAGATGCCACGTTACAGAACAAAAGCTGGCAATTCTTCATCATGAACTATACTCCTGAGAATATACAAACTGGGACTTAACACTATCGGTTGCAAAGCTGACCTGGATCCGTGATGAATACTTATAAGTGACAGCAATAAGCCTACAATTCATTCTATTCAAATCATTTCAGTAACGCGTCACAGATGTGTGATTTCTCCAAATATAATCGACAGAAGTAATTTGTTTTGGAATGAAACTGGAGCATAGTATACTTTTGTTCATCTGAAAGCATAATCATTCTGAACGGTTGTTTTGTATCACCGGTTTCTGATTAAATCTGTAACTGATGCCAACAAAGTATACAATGTTATGTCTGTCTCATGCCACGTACCAGTCCTCTGTTTGCTGCTGATGGCTCAAACAGCAACCCAGTAGTCTGTATTTAGGCGCCAACTTTTCCCCAGCCAGATGGTGCTCAATCACTATCTGGGTTACATTTTCTGACATCAGCGGCTACTGTACCGTTTCATCCGTCCTGCATCTGTTGTTGTGGTTGTTGTTCTTGTTGTGTGGAGATATTTTTGAGAATGCAACTGTTTCTATTATTAACTGTCCATTATAGAAACACAATTTTTTGCTAATATCTTCATCCTGAAAGGAAAGAATTGAATTATTACATAGTGAATGGCAGAATGTTTCATGTATGATGTATCACATACATATTTTGCTCACACCCATATTAGGTTAAACCATCTACATTATATATATTATGAATAAATATATAATGATTACATGATACCATTAATGTTTCTTAAAATATCTTGGATTAAATAGCTACTTCATGTATTAAGTTATGAAACACTGCAACAAAATGGAACCAATCTAAACTCCACGGATTCCAACTGCTATTATTAGGTCAAAAGAGAATATCAAAGTAATTAAGGTATGATGTTCTCACAGCAGTGAACATTAAAACTGGTCTTATGGGATGTGACACTGCGCAGTCTAGCAGGCAGGGGCCAAAATTACTGAGCAACCTGCAACCCACATCATGAGGGTAAAACAGTCCCATCTGTACTAAACACTGAGACAGCATATTCCTCTGAAACCTTGCTACCTACTTGCCACAACTTAGCTGAGAAGACCAAAATCCAAAAGAGCTATATGGTTGCAGTCAGTGGTGAATTTTTGTCATGTCACTGACTCAGTCTTGGTGAATTTGAATCTCAAGGACTTTGATAAAAAAGTTTTGTCAGTTTTATAATTTACGTAAAAATTAAGTCAAACTTAACTGGGCTAATACGTTATGGCTCTGCATGTTCAATGTACAGCCCTATTTAAACCAACTCAGTATTTTGTGTGAGGTTCTCACAGTGACGTTATTGAAGATTCAGGTGTTCTGGGAAGTAACACCATAATTGGGCGAGTAGTTCCAAGTATGTGGAAGGTGTTACATCCCTCTGGAACATCGGGAACCACTCATTCCACACAACAGCCTCACATCCACGAAGGCCTGAAACCACAACTGTGTCTTTCCTTTTCAGAAAATCATCACTAATGGCAATATTGGCGCAGAAAATTAAAAAAAAAACTGTTCTGTAAAAAACTAATGGAATGCAATGTGGAAAATGTATGCTAAATAAAAACTAACATAAGAGATGATAAATGTATATGTTGCTTTCAAGGCCAGTGGGTCTGAACTGCGGGTACAAATATGTGTACCCTCACAAGGAGTTACAACAGCAAATTTCACACAATGTCAAACATAGGTCAAAAGGGCTTAAAAAACTTACCGTTCTTATCCCGTTTCAGTTTGTTTAAACTTAAAAGGTCTCTGCATCTTTTGAGATATGAGGTTCTCACAGCAGTGTTGCTGCAGATTAAAGTCTTCTGGGATGTGACGTGGCATTGTTGGGTCCACAGTCCCAGAATTTTGAGGGATGGTGACGCCACACTCAAACACCTTGGAGTGTAAACACTGAACTGCTTGTCCAACAGTACAGTTATCACATCCCAGCAGACTTGTACCGTATCTTGCATGCTTTACAACAAAACTGTCTTCTGGCTGTGACGCAGGCACAAGAGTAACTGATGAAAGACGACTGACAGAGCACAGCCACGGTTCATTAGGAGGACCACGAGGAACACACATCCTTTCTTAACAGAAAGGAATTTATGACACAATTACGGATTGCACAAATAACTTATAGAACACTACAGGAGAAACTGAAAATAACTCTTTGACACAAGGAGCTCCGATAAGGTGCCAAAAAGGATTCTACAATACACACCAAAAAAAATCTATGAAACGATGAAAGAATTACGCATTGTGATATCCATAGCATGTTGTAACAGGCCTAATATAGGATTACCATCATCATCATACAGTGTCCCTTCTGTCATTTCCCAAGTCATGGCAGCTTGACTGCATAGAAAGCCTGCATCCAATGGGACATCCCATGACACCATATTCAGGGACATGATAAAAGGGACATCTGCATAATGCCAACGCAACAGATCAAAGTCTTACCTGCTGTCCCTGAAGTTCATCTCTTGCATTTTTATTGCTACAATTCAAGAAGATCTGAATATGAGGCAGGTAGTTACATCAGTGGAACATAATCTTCAGGCTTTCATGGCATCAAGTGTTGCACCTGTCACCTTCTGGCAGTCTGGTAGGTGGATACCAATGGTTTGGACAGACATAATGCCTTCAACTCCAGAACTCTACTGATCAAGGTGAGGATGTGACCAATTTTGGAAGTCATTAAAGTAGAGGACTGGAACCAGATGAACAAGACAAGCAGTAGTGGCATTTCAGTTCTTTGAAGAGTGAGACAATAATCAATATGAAAGAAATGTGGGAAGAAGTTCATGACCTACAAGCTCACCTATCTTTTGCTGCTACAGAAAGCCGTAATTTAATGCTGCCCCACAAATCAGTGTCCCACTTTAACAGTGACAGATTTTAGTCATCAAAGATTCAACAAATGTTGCCCAGACTTACACTAACGCTGTTCCCTATCAACAGCTGATCATATTTTCAACGACCCTGCAGAAATTTTAATTAATTCTTATGAGAAAAATATGCTCCATTCTGTGTTGGTGTGCTCTGTGTTGCTGTTGGCAGAACACAACCACAACATTAAACAAGGGTTTTACGTTTTCCATATTCCGTGCAGTAGACTGATTATACAGCATCGGTCACCCACCACAGTATGGGCACCTACCGATAACACATGGATAACTCCCCCCAGAACGAAGATATCATACTCATATAGATGTTTGTCTGCAACGATGGATAGACACTCACACGAAATATGAAATATCTATATGAAAAGTATTTGCAATTAGTCTATATTTTAAATATTGTTAGGAATCTTACTTGAAAACATTTTATTTTTGATTCCACACATGCACATTTTTAACAGAACCTGCCATTATTGTATCCCTTCGTTGGAGATCTCCCTGAGGATGGTCATGTTGAGACCCAAACATACAGGAGGCACATTGTAAAGTGACAAATGATCATTCGTTGCCAAATTTACAATTGCTAGATTAAATGCTGTACAATTAAACAAGCACTTGCTGTATACTCTTACTGAATTTATTTCAGATTCTGACACGTTATCCAACAGTGTCGTAAGAAGTACTGACTTTGTACTGTGACAGTGACAAACACATTCACCACCTAACTTTTAAAATCATATACTGTTTTCAGGGCTGTGCTACAATACATACATATACATACTACATTTAACTGTCAATATGCATGGAGTGACATAATTCTGTAAAAAAATGCCTGCCACATACCACTGATGAACCACATACACGGTCTTCTTTGTAAAAGGCTATGCACACATTCTGCAGCTCATATCTATGTAGACAAGTACATCTACAAACAAAGCTTTAACAGCATAAATGTTCTACCACAGTTTTGCTTAAATACAAACACTGTTACTTTACACCACATACAGAAAATTACATTTACTTCTACAAGTGATGGACTATGCATTCTCAAACAAGTTCACAAAAATGTAGCTCATATCTTGCCATTCATGAAAACACCCAGAATGGTTCTTGCACACTCATTTATCCTTCTCTAGGAAATCTTTCTTGTATAAAAAATATATTCCTTGTCTACAGCTATAAAAATTTACATAGAATGATTGGTTATGTTTTATACCTTATTATTAGTCCATTAGAAAAATGGTGAACCAAAATTCTATGTGGTAACAACATGAAATCTGGCGTTATATGGATAGATGCCATGTATTGTGGAATTTTCTTGCAACTTCCCTCCCTTTAACACAATTATGGGATTGTTTTTCATCCACTAATGAAACATCATCCCAGAAGATGAAATAATGAGTGGATTTAAATGAAAACTACAGATTATATAACTCAATTCCTTAAAATAAATGTGACTTCATTGAAACCACAAGCAGCAAACAGCAGAACTGTTTCAGAATCAAGGGAAAGATTCAGTGGCAAATGCTCTGGTCTGGCCAGCTGCCAAACCATAAACACACGAAAATGCTCTGGTCTGGCCAGCTGCCAAACCATAAACACACGAACAATAGGAAGTTTTCTGCAGTCAAAGTTCAGCTCTATGCTCTGTGCACATTATAAGCAACAGGATACCTTAACCTTGTACACGCCAGGCCAGATATTCACTGCTCAGCTGCATGCCCAAAACTGTGGTTCTGCACATGCTTTGCAATGAAGAAATGAAAGTTATGTGAAAGCATTTCTGCCTGACCTGACTTATTGTACAAGATGTGCCAACTGCAAGACTTTCTTTTTTGTTGCTAAAGCAAAGACTTATGTCTCTATAACAGAACCTGAATATTATGCCATACCTGGTGCAAATCACCGTATTATAAAAAACTCTGAGAATGTGAATAACAAGCTATTTGACCCTTACACTGTCAAGACAGGAACTGATTCACAATTATTACAAAAACCATCTGTGCAAATGTACTGATACGTGAAATCACACTGACACTGTAAATAATTTTAATTAATTCATGGTGTCAGTATAAGTTTCATGTGATATATCCTGACAAGCAGTGTCATATATAATGGAAAACTGCACAATCTATGGACCTTATACTTACCAACACATTAGATAATTGTGAAGATGTACTATGGACTGGCAGACCTCAAAACTCAAATACTTATGTCAACAACACAGTACGTGTGCTAGAGTGACCAGTACCTGCCACCTGAGTGTGTGCGAGTACTCGCTGTTCAACAAGGCACTGAACACACAGACAGATGGCCTTATGTGTGAGTACCTGCTGTTCAACATGGCAATGAACATACAGATGGCCTTACATGCAAGCACCTGCTATTCAACACAGCAATGAACACACACACAGAGATGGCCTTATGTGCAAGCACCTGCTGTTCAACAAGGCACTGAATGCACAGACACATGGCCTTATATTTCCAGCATAATATCCAAACACAACCTGGGTTTAAATTCTAATGGAGGCATTTTAAATTTAAATTACCCTAAAATGAACTCAGTACAGTGCACAGAGACCAACTTTGAGGCGGTATTACTAGACCTTTGTTCCTCTGGGATTTTACACAGCACAGATTGGTAGTCTGGTAAACCAACCTACACTGTGTAAAATCCCAGAAGAGCGAAGATCTCACATGACAACGGAAGCCTGAAATCATGCAGCGTTAACACCAGTTACCCAAGAAGAACAAAGTGTGCAGAACCACATGAATTTGCATTACTGTGCACTTAACCAGCCATTCAGTATAAAAGGTATGCCAATGCATCAGTTTTGTCCCATGTTAGTTGTCACAAAGATTTAGATGTGTGGTTCTCAAAGTGAGGTCTGCAGACTTCTAGGGGTCATGAAATTACTACAGTCTTCATATCACAAGTCAGAAGGGAAACATATTTTATCAAATATTTTTCATATTTTATAAAATTTACCAGTCTGGAACAACAGTTCACTATGCACTAGAGATTCTCCACAGTACAACAAAAACTTTCCTTCCTTTAGGTTTTACATAATCTTAGTTTTATTGTTAGTACTGCCAGGAAAATCACAGTTTTCATAATGAATGTTTATGCTGACTTATACAGTTTTACAGTGTAAGTATGTTTTTTGTTTGTAACTGTTCAAACTCTACATGTTGTGCCTTAGTGGTCTGAAAGTTAAGATAATCTTGTGGAGGGGGTGTGCAGAATCATTCAGACTTTGTAAGGGGTCCAGAGTATGAGAAACACTGAGAAAGAGTGATTTAGATGGCACTACAGGGTCAACATTATCAG
Organism: Coptotermes formosanus; assembly: GCA_013340265.1. Classification (NCBI taxonomy): domain Eukaryota; kingdom Metazoa; phylum Arthropoda; class Insecta; order Blattodea; family Rhinotermitidae; genus Coptotermes; species Coptotermes formosanus. The sequence goes on along the minus strand of BLKM01000661.1, from coordinate 1,438,104 downwards.
TGATTACTTAGTGGTTTGTATCCACTTTAACTCTGAATCATCAAAAAGCAAATGTATTAAAGGTTACTGCCTTCTGTGATATTATGCTGTGTCACATGACAGGGAACAATGTTCCAGAGGAACTTGTTGCCTTCGTCTCCAGGGAAGAAGAAGGAGGAAGGATGTTTCTCTGAAATGATACCTCTCTAACTACACAGTATGACAGCCCAAAAGATGAAAACCTTAGTTCCCCACGTTGCTTCAGATACACTTTTCTGGGTTATTAAAGATGTGCAGTATCATGAAAATACTAGTGCTTGAATTGGGAGTCACACTTCATTAAATGTGATTACACTGACAGATTTCAATTGCCAATATACACTGTCATCACACTAAACCTATCCCATTCCAGGCCTGGACAGGACCTGAGGGTTCCAGGAAGTTGAGGCTCCCAGAATTTCTAGACAATCAGCATATGAAGGCGGTAGGGTTGTCAGCCCCACACACCGGCCATCCTTTACCACCCAGGAGATTTCCCTGGCACTCATTTCTGTTAGCGGCTGAGTTGACCCCAGGGCCACAGTTCAGCCAGAAGGATTAAGTCAATGACCCCATTGGTAATTGAACCCATGACCTTCTGGCTTGTAGCACAGTCTCTCAACCAACTGCGCCACTGCATGCCCACATGTCATTACATTACTGTAAAAAATTTACTGTACGTACTAAAAAATGAGTCAGTGTTACAAACTCATAGGCCTACTGTTGGCACAAAACATTACAATTATGTTTCAAAGCTGCATGACTTCAGATGATACATACAATTTAACGAGTGCAAATAGGTAATGAATCCAGGGATTTGAAAATACAAAAATAACAGAATAAAGTCTAATAAAGTGCAATTTGGCTACGGGTAGAAACATGTTTCACTGAAGCACAAGCCCAATATTTGCAATTTAAGCGCTACAGAATATGGTTTCTGCAGCACAAAGACAGCCACCACACATTTTTAAATTTGTGTCTTGGGCTGTGATAAAACATACGTCATTTTTACATGAATGTGAACTGTTACAAACACTGACAAGTGCTGCAGTATCCCACATTCACTTAACATATCCAGCATTAGAGGACAGCAAGATAAAGGGCCTAAAGGCGACTACTGTGGCAACAGCAAACAGCACTGTCCTCCATGACACTCAAATGTGTTTAAGAATGAATAACAACCAAAATCATTCACTTATGTTAAGAATTTCCACCCACCACAGCTGTCTCTTGTGTTTATTGATAACCACAGGTATATTTATCCTCAATCACTGGTATATGAAACATACTACACCTGAATTGAAGCATCAAATAATGCTACATTAAAGCATGCAAGCTGAAGGATCAAAATGTTTCTGGAATTCAGGTGAGTTGAGATAACTGTGCTTGCTTTTAGAGTGAGGATGGTGGTGTTCAAAGGGGTAGAAAATGTGCTACATGTGCAGCAACTCAGAATACACTGGGCATGTCAGTGTGTCACAGTTGGCCAGAGGACATGTGTTGCCTTTTTCCATCACAGCATTTCACTCTGAACAGCAGGCAAACATAGAGTTCTTTTACAAGGATTTATGGAGCTGAAACTCTAAAAAAATCCATCATATAGAACTCGTACAACCGCTTAAAAACATTCAGGGATCACTGTAAGGCAAGGAGCACAGCAGCAGGCCCGCAATTTCAAGGAACACTGAAAATGTGGCCAAGGTTTGACCAACCGTAACATCAGACCAGTTTATATCATTCTGAAAGAAGATCTGTCAAATCAGCTTGTGCAAGAAAAATCTGTGCCACACATTCAAATGGATATCAGGAAGTTTATTGCCGCTGCACTCTTTGAATGATCCCTGCAACAAGCAGACCTCCTGTCAAAGATTATTACTGGAAACAAATCTTGGGTCTTCACATACAATCCTGAGATGAAATGCCAGTCCTTTGAATGCTACACCAACACATCACCCCAAAACAAAATGTCTGTCACAAAATCACAACAGACAGACATGCTGCTCACTTTTACTGACAATTCTGGTGTAGTGAAATAACCACATGTCCGTGTAGGCCACACGGTAAATTCTGATTTTCACATTGAAGGTCTGAAGTACATAAAGGATTACACTTCGTGGAAAAGGCTGGGAAAACAGAGAAACAAATGGATCCCACACAACAATGTGCCTTGTCACACCTCCCTTACAGTGCAACACTTGTTGCTGAACAGCCAAATTCCAACCATCCCTCAGCCACTGTACGCTCCACACCTCGCTCCATGTGACCTCTGGCTCTTCCCCACACTCAAGACAGAGCCCGTCAGTCATCATTATGAGTGTAGGAAAATTCAACAGAATGCAACAGCAGGTCTCACAGCCCTACCAAAAGAGGACTTAAACAAGAGATGCCTCCAGGAACAGCATAACTGCTGGAGCAAGCTGGTATATGGAGAAGCATAGTACTCTGAGGGTGACCAGGGTAGGTTTCACATATATCCTTTTTACTAGAAAAAATAGCCCCATGTTCTGGGAACATTTTTACCCTCCCACACATCATACTACAATGCATGCAGCTTCAGATATCAACTCTGTGCAGATGTCAGAACATTAAGTTATCAGAGGGATATGGATATTCCAACTTGTGATGCTGGCACACAACTGCCTTAAGTTCGTACTTTCTTATAAAACAAATATTTCTAGCATGTACAAACTTCACAGAAAAAAGTTGTCTTTGTATTCTGATTATGCTACTTCTGTATACTAACAAACAAGTGTAACAGAAACCGCTCACACACCCCATGACTAACACGAGTAAATACAAAGTTATTAAATACAATTCACTGTGGTTATACAAATATATCCTATGTCCTTTACAGATATTTCAAGAAGAAATAAAAATGTACACTCACAATGTGTAAATTTGTACTCAGTGTCAGGTCTTACCTAGATCATAATTATGTGCTGAGTTGATATTGTACTCAATAAACCAACTGACACAGTCAGTTCTGCTATAACATGACAGCTGTGTTCTTGTGAGTCCTCACATTATAGAAAATTGTGTAATAAAAAATAGGGTAACATCAGAAGAAAGTTGGCCTGTCATCCACCATTACAACTTCACAGTGGTTGCTGAAACCACATCACAGCCAACATGTGTAAGCAGACGGTCACATTATACAAACGGCGTTCACATACTTATCAATCACGTTATAGCCAATGCATGTTAACAAAACACGTGTAGCAGCAGAACTGACTTTACATGTAATTGCACAAGCTCCAATGTATTTTACTGCAGCAACAAGACTTAACCCTTTCCTATACCCTGTCTGAAGGCTCCTAACATCAAAATTTTCCAACACACAAGCCATTATCACAAACCTTTTCATGAACTTTATGAATACATGCCACATTATAACACACAGCTGAGTGTTACACCTTTGCTCTTTACATTCTTTGACACATCTTTTAGTAGTATGCACATACAAACAACAGATGGCAACAGTTCTTTTATTTTCCAATACCAAAGTGTCATCATCATTAATTTCCAAGCAAGTGGAAGGACAAAAATTGAAATTGAAAAGGATGGGAAAGGGTTAAGAGATTTCACTGTTTCTGTAAGTATAATTAAATAAAATAACATAAAGACATTTAAAATTGTCGATACTGTCAACGTATGAATTTAATTTGTATTATTACAACCAACTTGTACACATAAGTACGCGTAAAAGATGGTCCTAATAATACCTATTATAAATGCAAAGACATGTTTGATGATGCAGCATCACACATGCCTGGTCAACAACATTCTGAACTGTGAGATTTGAAGTTCTCACAGCAGTGCTGTTGAGGACTCACAAGTCTTGTGAGATGTGTTGGTGTGTCATTGGGCGAGCAATTCCTAACTTTTCAAAGGTTCATGCTACCTTCATCTTCAGGGTCAAGCAGTCCAAGACTGCAGCACATTCCTCTGCAGTGCTGGGAATCTCTCACCCATTGACATGGCACCATATCCCAGAAGACCTGAAGCCTCAACATTTTGAACAGTTTGTCCTCCAACTATTAACCCTTTAAAGACGAAGCGTACCTGTTTTATACAAGGATTCAGTGCGTACCGCGCAGTAAACACTCTCCACTTTGGTTATAAAAACCAGTCTCTTAATGTTTTATAAGGCAAAAGTTGCTGTTTGTTCTGAGATCCGTACAAAACACATAAAGGCAATGTGGGCACCACGTAGAATTTTTTAATGTTAAACCTGGTTGTATGTAAAGTTACCGCTAGGCTTTAAAAGGTTAAATTAAAGCCAACAACTTTGAAACCTGATAAATGTATAGTTCTCACAAACAAACAGATTTAAAATGACTGTTGTTATTATTTATAACCATAAATGCCATACATTAAATACATATAAGTTACCACTACATAAAATAAAAATAAATGATTCTGTACTTACTGAACAACATAAAACTTAAATAACTACATGTGTATGTACATAACTAGATTTTGATTAACAACTTAAATGTAATCACAAAAAAATTCTTTTGAAATTATCAGACATAAAAGATTTGTGCCACGTAACCTAACTCATGCTCTCATGATTTAATGACAATGTGTTAACTTATTCAGATCAGGAATGGCAGGGTAACAAAATAACCAGTTGGAAGAGACAGCAAAAAGCAACTATGAATTATATTTAATGGTTCTATCCTGGAATATGCCTCCAGACAAAATCCCACCCACAATACCTGGACATCTCCTATTACATTACCCAGAAACCTCCTGATTGCAAGGAAAGAGCTCTACTGCTGAGCAAAGTCATACGTAACAAGTAGGTGCTTTGTTAACCATATCAGACAATGCCACATTCAATTTACAATGTTTAAACTATTATGTATGTAGCAAACAGTGAATGATAATGACCAATAAAACAATTAAAATATTGGTTACACTGGATTAATTGGTCTTTCACCTAATCTAATCAATTAACAAATCACCCTCATTACCATTATTACTTACCACACATGAAACAAACACCTGTAAATGACTGCACATGCTGCCAGAAAAGTTATGGCAGTTCAGCGAAGACCAAAAGACCTACAATGTGGCCAAAGAAAGTGATGACTTTGTTTTCATTTCACTGTTTCATGAGTAAGGAGGGACATCAAGCAGCTATATACAGAGTAAAGGAAAGAAATTTTCTCTTATAATAGTAGCAAAACTATAAAAAAACTAAACCGCTTTGATACAGAACTGTATGAAGCCAAGTAATATGATAATCTCATACTACAGGGAGTCCTGTGTTGTAAGAACTAATGGGAATTTCTGGAATCTTGGTCGCGAGGATCAATAGAGGCACAGCGGGCTGATAATTCATCATAGGATTTTCCGTGTAGGAAACAAACCAGGACAACAGTCATATTATCACAGCCAAGTCCTCCCATCTGACAGTCCGGTGCAAGGCAGCGAGTCATCAGATCCTCACAGATGTCTTCAGGGTCCATTCTAGAGGCTATACGTAGACGAACAAACTCAACTACTTCCTGAACACAAAGAAAGAACACAAGGATCAGGTTATATTACCAGACAGTACTTAAAAGATTTACATTTTCCATGCAGAAGTACCTGTTCTTCACCAAGGATATTGCTGCCTTTCTAGTCAATAACACAACACAAAGCAAAGAAGATTTTGAGGAAAAATTCTACACATAAAGTTAAAAAAATTCAGGAAATGAAGATCTCAACTGCACTAAACACTGACCTGCAATACAGGCAGATCATTCAAACATCCATAATTACAGTACATATTTATGACAATGGTGTATATTTCATGATAGTTTTGGGTGTTTTCTATTAGATCCACAGCAGGGAAAAGGAAACTACATGAAACTGACAGAAAACCAATAGTAAAATGACATGTTTATATAGCATATGTGCGTGAAAGATCTGTACGAATGCTGGAGGTGGGTGACATACAGCAGACCCATACACTAGAATTTCATATAAACATAACAGTATTGTCCTGTTTGAGTTAGGGCCATAACAGGATTTTACAAGCTCTAAAGTCTCTTCTGTATTTATAAGGGGTGTTAACAGTGTCCTCCGTGAGATTAAATGGATGCATGGGTGTGTCATATCATTGACTGTCAAACACATTCAAAGTCTGGGAGTGTTGTGCAGAGTGTGACATCCAGTGTGCTGCTCCAGGTGTTCTACATGGTGAAGAGGTGATGAATAAACTAGGGCTTGTGACCTTACATATATAAATCCACAGGAGTCAAAGTATGTGAGCAAGGAGGCCTCCTTCTTGACATGTCCTTCAGCTTCTGTATATTATTTCAGGACATCAATTGATAAGGCTAAAATGTGACACAGCACAATCATACACGAATCCCAGGCCCTCTCTCACAACCAGTGATACACTGTCTGTTAGACCTACTGAAAAATCTCCAATGACAACTGCCCAAACAATGATACTGAACTATTGCTGATGTCTGTACTGCAGAACAAAATAGGCAACTGTGGTGTAAACAGGTGATGCTATCCCCACTACAGTCTGCTGTGTCTGTAAGGAGCACTGACCAAACAAAGGGTCACAGATGCAGCCTTCTGGGATGTTACACTGTGTCCTTGGATGAGTAGTTCCTGGCATTTTGAAGGAACATAATGTCTTCGTCTTCAGGGTTGAGCTGAAGGTCTTAGCATCCCACGCAACATCAGAAACTACTTGCCCAACAACATGCCCTGACATCCCCATAGACCTGAATCTTCTGTAACACCAGTGTGAAAACCTCAATTCTTGCAAAGAAACACTGAAGCATCGTTCAACAAAGCACTGACAGAATGCCTCTCACGCTGGAAAGTCAGCCACCATGAGACACCTGACGTGCTGATAAATGTTACAGGCACAGAAGCTGCTCATGCAGGACCTCCAGGCAGTCATGCGCACACAACACAAAACACGCAGTGAATAACTTCGGGCACCACAGCCAGGGGTCTCCACCCCACAATCCTGCAAGTGGTTACAAGACAGATGCTTGGAAACAGACATTTATACACGTTTTACACCTAAATATTTTACATAACAACACACTGAATTATTGTATTTTATAACTACAGCTGTAATATATGTACATTTTACCATTCAATGACATACTGCATGCTGTGTAAGTCTATAGATGGTAACTCCCTGATGATGATGAATATATAGAATTGGTTTGCAGTAGTTTGTATGAATAAACTTATATCTACCGCTATGTGTCTACAGCTAACAACAGGATTGTCCTCAAAATGGCACAGTGTCCAGCTGACTCTAAGAGCTGTGATGTTCCCACCTCTCTAACCTGATGATCAGCCACAGTAATGTCTGATGGTTAGGAAGCCATCACTGGAAGAAAGGTTCCTGGCAGAGGTGCCTAGCCTCCCAACCACTTCCCTTTGCACAACCATACATGAGATATACCCCCCCAATTCATTAAATAAATAACCATCTGATTTGTTACAGTGACGAGGCTAGAGGCCTGATGTCAGACAGATCATGACTTGATTTCTGGCAGAGGCAAGAGACTTACCTCTGTCCCAAGCATTCAGGCCAGCTCTGTGGCCCACCCAGTGGGCACCAGGGGCTCCTTCCCTGTAGGTAAAGTGACCTGGGCATGAAGCCTACCATTTACTCACAGCCTTGTGCCATGATCAAGACTGAGAGGAGTTATATATCACTCCTCCAGACACCTTCAAGGTGTGAACAACTTTACCTTCACTTACTTTATCATATGAACAAGTTTACAGACCCACTGTTTACAAAAGACTGACACAGCTCTGCTGGTTAGAGAGAACAAACACAGGTGACAGGCATAATGGCGTTCTAAACATGCTTAAAGGTCAAATAAGATATGCACGGGCCTTTGCTGCCATACAGAAAGACCACAGTGGGCCAGAACAGCGTAGTCGGTATAGCGACTTACTATGGGCTGGACAGCGTGGGGGTCAGACCTCTCCACACTGGCCCTGGGGCCCATTGCACCTCCTCTAAAATGGGTACTGGGTCTCTTTCCTGGGGGATAAAGCAGCTGGGACATGGCGTTGACCACCCACATCCATCTAGCGCCAAGGTGAAAGAAAAAGTAGCACTATACTTCTACTCTCCCTCTGGGCCTTCATGGCGTTTTCTAGGATAAACTTTACCTTTACCTACACAGAAAGTGCATAACCACTGTTGTCAGCCTTTAGCCATCAACTTATAAACTTCCTGTTACATTTTCATCACATGCTCAGTGTTTAAAACATTACCCTTCTCATTATTGTACATCTGTTCCAGTAGTTTACTGATACAAACAAGTGAGCAGAAGTTTTATGTTTTTAGATACCAGTCTCCATTTTAAATTTCTGTGCAAATTTATTTGTGGCCAGCAGGAGAATGGGTGGTAGACAATAGGATAATAACATGCAGCTCCTGCAAAATAGTGCTTAAATATTGACACAGACTCACCTCATTTGTCATAACATCCCAGATACCATCGCAGGCAATGACCAGGAACTCCCAGTCTGGATTTACATCACGAACTTCAACATCTGGATATGCTGGTCACCCACAAGTAAAGTCAGTAAGAGAACAAATCATGGAAGGTGTTTATATGCTAGAGTCTTAATTTCTGTGATTAAGTGAAAACAATAAAACTGTCAAAAACAATAGAATCGAATGTCAATGGAAAATGCCTGTTTGGTTCCAAGAACTTATAAAATATAACTATTAAAAATATAAAATAACTCCAAAAACCAGAAAATGCATGAAAATTCATTTTTAATGAAATATGAACCATTTCTAGAAGCACAAAATACATTACATACATTCCATGGATCCATAATTTTGTCACAAGACAATAGGACGTAGAATAAGTCATAAACATACAAAAACATACAAAATGTACAGAACTTTACATTGCAAAATACTTTAAACATTTTATATACAGTCTTAGAGGTCATTATTATACGATATCAGTACACATAAGAAATTCATCTACAGAGTAAAAGCAGTGTGCATTTAAGTATCTTCTTAGTGTTGCTTTAAATTGTGCCTTTTCATTCTTAAGATTTGTGACACTGTATGGTAAACTGTTGAAAATTCTGATGCCAGAATATAATGCACTTTTCTGAAAGCATAATAGGCTGGCAATTGCTCTATGAAGATGGTGCTTATTTCTTGTATTAATACTGCGTACTGATGGATTTGTTTGAAAATTTTCTTTATTATTAACAAAGAAGTTCATTAATGGAAATATATATTGGCATGGAACAGGCAAATCTCTAGTTGTTTAAATAGACTTCTACATGGAGTTCTAGGATGTGCACCAACCATAATTCTGATGATTTTCTTTTGTAAAGTAAATATCTTCCTGCTGTTGGAAGCATTTCCCCAAAAAATTATTCCGCACTTTACAATAGAACAAAAATATGCGAAATAAATTGACCTGAGAGTGTTAATGTTGCTGTTGTGGAACATCAACCTAACTGCATAACATGCTGCACTTAATTAAGGTATCATTTGATCAATGTGATCCTTCCAATTTAGGTGGTTATCAAGATCCAAGCCAAGACATTTTGAATTTACTGTTTCTTCTATATACTTATCTTTATAACCAATAGTCAATGCATAGTGTGGTGAATTACTTGTTACAAATTTCATTATATTTGTTTTCTCAAGATTTAGGCCTAATTTGTTTGCTGCAAACCATTCAATCATATGGGACAGAACTGAGTTTGATATCACACAGAAATCTTCAAAATTTCTATTAGAGAATATGACACTAGTGTCATCAGCAAATAATACTGGTTCTGATTAGGAATTTATTCTCAGTGGAAGGTCACTGATATAAATCAAGAACAATAAGGGCCCTAGAATGGACCCTTGGGGCACTCCATGTTTCAGCATACCCCAGTCAGAGCAAAAATTTTGAGTTGAACTAGGAGATCTTATTTCAACTTTCTGTCTTCTGTTTGTTAAACGGGATCTGAACCAATCTGCCATTACTCCTTGAATGCCATAGAAATGTAATTTAGCTATCAAAATTTCATGATTTACACACTCAAAAGCCTTTGCTAGATCACAGAAAATTCCTCCAATGTGTATTTTTTGGTTAAGAGATTTGAATACACTATCTGTTAGTTTGAATGCAGCATTTTCAGTAGTGATACCTTTCCTGAAACCACGCTGCTCTGGGACCAGTATGTTGTTAGTATGCAGATGATGGCTTAATCTACTGTGCATAGCTTTCTCGAATACTTTAGAAAAAACCGTAAATAGTGAAACAGGCCTAAAATTTGTCATATTAGTTTTGTCTCCTTTCTTATACAGTGGGTTTACTACTGCAATTTTGAGATAATCAGGGAAAATACCTTCACATATTGAGTGATTCCAAACAAAGTTTAATGGGTGACTAAAAACAGAATCACAAGTCTTTAAGATTTTACTATTTATTTCACCATAACCTGAAGAGAGTTTTGGCTTAAGGGAATGTATTATACTTTTAATCTCAGCTTCAGTAATTGGGATTATTCTTATGCTAGGGAAGTTTCCAGGAAGGGCACCTTTTAAAAATGAGATGATATCTCCTTTCTCAAATTTCTGTATGTTAAGTTTTTCAGTAACTGTTAGAAAGAAATTATTGAAGGCACTGGCCATGCTTTTTGGATCCTTTAATTTTTCACTGCTCACAACTATGGAGAGGACCTGTTCTGTTGGATGCACTTTTCCTGTCTCCTTCTTTATAATGTACCACGTTGTTTTGACTTTACTACTAGAATTAGCTATAAGTCTACTGTAGTGTTGCTTATAACTTGTTTTAGGATTCTACAATAATTAACGTACTGTGCCATTGCTTTTGGATCACTGCTGTTCTTAGTGAAGGTGTACAGACTTCTTTTATGTTTGCACAATATTTTTATTCCTTGTGTGATCCAGTCATTCTTTTTGCTGTTTGTACTTTTATCTATAATGGGAAAACTAGCTTAAAAAATATTTAGGAAAGTACTTAGAAATGAGTTGAACATACAGTTAACATCTTGGCTTTGATAAACAGATCCCACGTTTCTTGTTTGAGTGGTGTTTGAAAGTTTGTGAGTGTATCACTATTTATTAATTTTATTCTCTACTTTAAAGGAATTTTGTTTCTTGCTGCATAAATATTATTGATTGTGAGAAACTGAGCATCATGGTGTAAATGACTGCAAAGAGAGTCTCATTCCATAAACCATGAAAGCAATAAACATCTCTTAATAAAAGACTGAGGTGAGTGTGATCTATGCAATAGTATAGACATTAGGGCGAAGCTGACTCACCAGCCATGTGGTCTCACCCCGATTTGTCACAACCAGTCACAAAAGGTGGAAACAACTGCATTACAGTGGGTGATTATAAAAATTTGAAATCCTGAACATCAAGGTCCACAAACACTGTGATTCTACTGCATCTGAAGGGCACATGCCTGCTGTTCTGCCATGGGTATGTTAGCAACAAGGTACGAATAACGTGTGCGTGCGTGCGTGCGTGCGTGCGTGTGTGTGTGTGTGTCCTGTTTCTGCCTCTCAATTTTGTATGGAACACAGTAAAAAACAGGACATACTGAATGAATACTAGGCAAAACAGAAGGCTCTGGTTGTCCAACAGCAGTCACACTGTGACCAGACATGATTCAATGTGCAATACAAATCACTACCTTAACAATTATCCGCAAACTGAATAAGTTGCAATAGAGACTCTCATCGTTGGGATATGATGCTGTGTCACTGGGTGAGTGGTTCCTGATGTTCAGTCACATCATCAAAAATGGCTTACCCATGTCATAACAAATTTTCATTTAACTGTTATTAGATCGAGACCTTGGGGCTGGACCAGCGTAGTCAGTATAGCAACTTGCTATGGGCTGGATGGTCCAGGGATCGAATCCTGATGGAGATGAGAGTTTCTGCGCCAGTCCAGACTGTCCCTCGGGTGTACCCAGCCTCCTATACATTCCTGGGTGTAAAGTGGCTCGGGTGTGGCATTAATCACACCCCCCCCCACCTACTGCCAAGGTTAAAGAAAGGGTAGGGTTATACTTCTACTCCCCTCTGTGCCTTCGTGGCAGGTTATACGGTGAATGTTACATTTACCATTTACATAAGGACTCTACTTATTTCACATCCTTTGTATGACATTCCTCAATAAATTGCTCAACTCACCTGTAACAATCTGTTCCTCTGCGGTCTTCTTTTCATTTCTCTTAAACACAAAATCTCCTAGAGCACGTGAGAGTGCTAGGTTGCCATTAACACGATTGAACTCAACCCACCCTCCTGCTGCCTGGATCCGTTTGATCTCCGTGTCATTAACAGGCTTATGGTCCAATGACAGCACATCCACATTGCCATTAACACTTGCGATGGCACGAGAATCACCTACATTAGCCTGTTCCAAAAACATAACACAACTTACAATAGTGACATTATAACTAATGTAAAAATTACAGCAGTAATCTGTTTTTCACTCTGTTACATCCAAATCAAAAAATAAAAAAGTAGCTTCTGCCCTGAAATTAGAGGCTGTATGCTCCTCCAGAAAAAGCATGGTACCCACCTCCTCACAGATCACACAATATCATAACGTACAAGACAATCTGAATCTTCCCTTCTCTGGAAATGTCAAATCTCTTATACTAGACGTACTGCTAAAGCAGAACCTCTTCACAGAATCTACAACTTCCCTACAGGGTGTACAATGAGAAACTGAACTATACAGGGTGTTTTTAACCCTTTAACCGTGAATGTCGACTGTTGTCGTCACACACTGGGCATTTAAACGTGGCACAGTAGCCGAATGACAACCTCTGTCATGGTCAATATTGTGTCGAACATGGAAGCATTTTTTTCACCCCTATCCCACATAACGCTCAGGATTTCTGTGTGGTATGTCCCCTGAAGGTCAGAGCTGGTGTGTGCAGTTATAAATGTTCCCTCTCCACCCCTCTACCTCCTCCAACGGTCGTGATATATATGTCAACACACTGGTGAACTGCACATTTCTCAGCTGAGTAATACCGTTCTAGAGAAGGAGTGTTTTGTTTATCAGTCGCACTGGAGTCGTGTATGGGTTGAATAACAACAGTGTGCTATGAAGCCAGTTACTAATTGACGGCTGAATGGTTTTCAGTGGCATACTCTAATGCATATTTTCAGACCGAACTAATACAAAAATACTGGAGATATCCATGAAAATCAATGTGTACAGCTACAGGAGAGCTCATAGGTGTGTCTGTTGTAGTTCTGGGGCACTGTGTAGGGGCTGTGGGGCAGAAATGTGTAACACAGCAGTCTAATATACTAAAAATGCCGTGTTCGCCCTTGAAATACCAGGAATTTTTCACAGCATTTACATCGTAGGCTTAGATCTGTTTTACTCTCATCATGTAAGTTGGTCATTACTTAGGGTATTAGATTTATGAGTGCATAGGAATACAAAACCGTCTTTGTAACAGATAGACAAGGGTCGTGTTCAGCAAGCAGTAGCAATAACAAAAATGAATGACCCGGGTCTGGTGGGGGAGAGGAGGAAATACCTGTGGCCACTGTTTTCACAGCAAAGCCAGGATGAGGGAGTAACAGAATCCAACAAATGTCCTTCAAAAGATAAACCCGTACAATATTTCACATATTTCACACATAGCGGTTAGGTTGCTGCAGCTGTTGCTAGATGCACAAACATTCTTAGTGGGTCAGACGCACGTTCTGACTTCCTACCATGGCTAACAAGGAGGCTTGATAACCAAGTCATTGGAGACTGAAAGAGACCCAACCAAGACAAGGAATAGGACCGACCATGGAAAATAAAGACAATTTTTGACACACTGAACCAGGCTTATGCTAAATTCTATAACCCCTCAGAACATTTGGCAGTAGACAAAGTAATTGTAAAATTCAAAGGCAGGGTTATTTTCAGACAGTACATTTCCTAGAAAAGGGAACATTTCGACATCAGAATTTATAAACTGTGTGATGAATCATGTTATACATATGGCATGAGAGTGTACTTGGGTACGGACTCACGCTCCGACTCTGATGACATGACTGCAACACATGTGTGGCGCCTTGTTTCACGGACTATCACACGAACACTAATTTGTGTAAATAGTGCATGTGTATGTGTATGTGTGTGGTGATAGAACAGTGATCACAGGTGCACGGACCTTGTGCAGCAACCAGAATTATGTGAGTAATAAAATATTTACCCCACATTTTATATAATGCATGCAATTTACAAGACTAAATTTATTGTAAAAATTTGTGAATATTTTTTCCCAAATTCATTAACTCATAAACACACTGTGAAATTTTTTTCATTAAATTTGAATGAAAAGTCTATAAGATATGATTTTTTATCTAACAGCAAGCTTTAGAAATTAAATGCCCAGAGAAAAACCTCGGCAGGCAGACCTGCGCCAGGGTATTTAATCTCGGCGTTAAAGGGTTAATAACAGGACTACTTGCTGTAGATTAGACAACATCGTTCCTTCATAGCAACTAATGACTGCCATGCAGTGCTCAGTTCTGCTCTGTTCCACTCTAAAAAAGACCTCTGTGGCTTCAGAAAAATGTTAAATGTTAACAATTTGTCTTACATACTATTAAACCTTTAGTCTCATTTCTGTATTCCCAGTCTCATTCCTCTCAGCTGCAATATGCAAAGGAACACTAAAATAACATGCATGCAAGCTAGTGAACCACATATACAATTCCCGTCATCTGCTAGTCCTATAATGTCAACAAACGTAAACAACAAGGAGATAAACACTGAACATGCAATTATAATAATGCAGTAAATTTGAAAGTTGGTGTTGGAAGTGAGATTGGAAGTTCCTATGGCAAATAAATGCAAGGGGATCCTCTCAGATAATCAGCTCCATCAAAGTTGGTTTCAAGACCAATGTCTCTGAGAAACCAGTTCTGTCAACCCTGATGAAATAAATGCAGCAAGTCTCCAAAATGTTGCGTTTTAACCCAATTTCATCATGGTTTACTGCCTGAGACAATTTTACTGCAGTGGTACTGGAGGGCTTCCAATAACAGACTTGTGTGGAGAAATTACATGTCAGATGCCATCTCACAGCAGGACAGAGAGGGGTCAGTGAACTACTACACCACTTGGCACAGTTACAGCTGAACTGTGCAGTGTACAATGTTATAAAAGAACTGTGATCTTCTGGGGTGTTACGCAGTGTCGGATGGTAATCCTTTACCAACGTATCAGGACAATGTATTGGTCCCATCTTCAAGGGTCAAGAAGTCCCTTGAAGATGGGACAAATACACTGTCCCGAAACATCAGTAAAGGATTACCATTTGACATTGTGTAATACCCCAGAACAGCGCAGTTCTCATCAACATCATGGTGCGAAGCCTGAAATCACGGAATGTTATATGAGGTATAATGCTGGTAGTAACAATGTGATATCCTTTGCTAATGACAAATATTTGGGACTTAATGACAGGAGCCAGAAGGGGCTCAGGGAAATGCCACACCATCCATGGGGCTTCTCTGCATGGTCTCAGTATAGCCTGCCTAAGTTTGCCACTCACTTTTTGCCAGCCATACATCACAATCCTGTTCACAAGCTGCTTACAATTACATACATAGTCACAGGTGCACATACACAGTACAGTTTGTTTTCCTTTAGAATGATAGCAACAGCAGTCGTGCCTGCCAACTCATCCTTCAGAGACTCTTCTTGTAACATAGCGTTGTCAACGTCAAGGAAACCCTGTACACAGTAAGTCTTATTAGTAGCGTAGCAATGGACAGACCAGATCTAGAGAAACCAATCCAGTAAAGAGACACCGATTGTGCGACTTCAGCACTAGGTAACATTGGCTACTCCTGCTTTGTAAAAACACAGTTTGATTCTTTAAACATTCTGTGCAGTCACAGGTCAACTGTCACTGTGCCTAATTAAACATCAGGCCATGGAGACACGTGCAGGAATGGAAGTACAGCTCGGCACATTATAACCAAAGCAGCAGAAAATGCTGAGCAGGCAGCTTCATGCCCTGGCCCCTTTAACCCCATCCAAAAAATTAGCCCCTCTAGCCATTAAACAGGAGGCTGAGATGGGTCGACGGCCAGTCTGAACAGGGTGGATAAACGGAAAATCTCTGCCTTGCCAGGTACCAAATCATGGTTATCCAGCCTGTAGCCTACTCAATACACTGACTGAGCTACCCAGGCTCCTTTTAAACCATCTGCATCGTGTATTTTAAAATCACAATGTTTGTTCATGTTGCCTTCCTGTACAAGACATAAACCAGAATATTATGTTCTTCTCTGGGGAACCCATCTGTAATGTGATTACAACAAAGCTACTTATTTTTGCAAATTTTTAGTATGGGAAATTGAACTAACCACTGAACATGTACAAAAACATACAGAGGGTTAAATTTAATTTTCATAATATTCTTTTACTTCATTCAGAGTAAACTTACAAAAGTTAACATGTACTTCAAGATTAATAGCAATGACAGACATAGCTTTTGCTTGTTGCCATGAAAAATAAAAACTAAGAAAGATGACACTGAAATTTTGCACACTCCACAGCACAGCACACAACATTAGAAAGAGACTCTCTGCAGACTCGAGTCTTCTGGGACTTGATGCTGTGTTGTTGCGTGAGTAGTTCCCGAAATTTCAAAGGATCATGATGGTTCCAACTTCATGGTCAAGCACTCTACTACAAAGTGTCACACCCCAGAAGACTTGAATCTTCAGCAAGATCACTGTGAGAACCCCAGATCTTGCCAATCCTCTCCAGTTTACTGAACTCAGTTACAGCCTGTTTATAAGGTTTCATTAGAAGTTTATTATATCATACACAAAATCAACTTATGGCGTCAAAGTTGACTTCATCATAGGTCAATATGGCATAAAACTGAAACTGACCAAATGCTTTTAGCAAAAAGTCTTCCATGCTGAATTCTAACAAAGTCTGTCCAACCATTCTGGCACTCAAACTATGCGACAGACAGACACACGAACACACATGACCTCCACATAAGATATTCTTTTTGTCACTTCCTACCGATGAAAATAGAAAATGAAATCAGCGGATTATGTTATCATAAATTGTAATATTTCTAGTTATCTATTATAAAACACACACCTGACGCAGGGCATCTTCAATCCTGCCTTCCTTGTACTCAGCTCTCTTAACAATATATTTGTGAAGATGTTTGCCTGCATACTGGGCAACTTTAGCACCTGTGAAAACAGAAATAAAGACATTAAGCCACAGCTGAGATTTATGACGTCCTGAACAATGAGTACGCACAGATTGGTGTAACAAAACAATAAATTGCAGTAATTATCAAGTCATCAATTGTCTCTGCTACAACAAAGCCACATTTTGTTTTGTTGTCTCCGTAAGGTGATGGCATCCAGAACCTTAAGGAGATAATACAACTTTGTCTGCAAAATTTCTTACACAAAAACACGCAAAAGGTCCAAGTATCACATCCGTTCTTGTTTTAACATAATCCAGAAAAAAGACCCAGATCCACTCCACCCTTAAACAATAATACCACAAAGAAAATACAGCTTTCTGCTAGCTTCTGTATATACAAATTTCCGTCTACATAAACGATCCTAAGAAAACGAAAAGCGATTTTGGACTTGATAATTCTTAAATTATTATACATTAAGGCACTGTAAAATATAATTATTATTGTCTCACCTTAATTATACTTATTTTAATAATTTTAGCATTATGTTCAACCAATTGGAAAGACAATACTTGGCAAACAATGTAAAACTGAGCTCTCAATTATCACTTCACATAAATGTAGACAGATTTACACGGTTTTCCTCTTCATATGATTTGTTTCTGCAGCCCGAAGCTGGCTTAGTAAGTATCAAGCCAAAACATGTTGCTGTCATGTTTGTGACAATGAAACAACTTGTACAATAAACAGGGGTGTTTCATGGTCCTCATCATCTATCTGAATAACAGTCCGTTTACAACACAGTGACAATCACATGCACCATCTTTCTACGTGCATGTGTACAGTCGTGCAAAGCGCCTGTTACCTTTCCAATGTCCTTTCACGTGCATCACAGGAGCTCCCACCGAATGAATTTCCGTGATATTTGATATTTGAACTTTTATGAAAATCTGTTGAGAAATTCCAGATTTGGTTAAAAGCTCTGTGGTCCCAGCCTGGCCGGGACCGCAGAGAGTTCACGCCTCCAAAAACAACGCAGTACACAGTCAACAGCACATTCTCACTCAACTATAAAGTGCAACCTTAGTGTAAGGGTAACAAAAAAGTTCTCCCCGAAGATGACTCAGCAGGGTCGAAACATGTGGGAGTGTGTTACGATTGATGATACAACTCTCTTTGTGCATTTGTTGGTGATCAGTGTTTTTGTATAATATAGTGCACGGACATGGGACACATTAAAAAAGTTCTTCAGTATTTTTATATGCTGTATCTAGACAGAACCACTTTCAGTCCCTCCCTCTAAAGCTAATTGCAAGCAACTGACCTCCATGACCATCATAAACACCGAAGAAAGCGGTTCCTGGGTCATCTGGCAGCGAAAGAATGTGCGTGTGCGAATCTTCCATGTTGATCCTCCAGCCCTGCATACAGCTGGATCCAACTTTCAGCTGTGAATTCTGACAACACGCTGACTCTTTGTCTGTGACAGGTTCAGACAAAGTTTGACCCATGACCCTGAGCAAAAAATAGCATGTGCTGAGATTTTAGTTAAACCATTTCCCTCTAAATAAGAAATTACAACAATCCTGAAATCTGGTTCCAAAAGCAGTGCATAAGAAATTAACATTCAAATATATTTTTTGACTAAATTCTGCCACTTCAGTTAAATAAGGAAAGAACATGCAGTTGAGATCTTTGCTTTTCTGGAATGTTACACAGTCTAGATGGGTAGTTAGTTACCAATTTTTGGGACAATCTATTGGTCCCATCTTCAAGGGACTGACAGGCTGTGCCAAAACAATGATAACTACCAATCTATGCTGCATAACATCCCAGAAAAGCGATGATCTCATTTACATTGCAGCAGGAGCCTAATATCACACTGCATACAGTCAGCTTCCTACGAAAACCATGCACGCTGAAATCATAGAATTTTCCAGGGAACATTTTAGACCCCATAACATACATTTTAGTGGGTCATGATTTTGTCTGACAACCATTGGCTGTTACTTCCTGTCAGCTTGTTTATTGTATTAATGCAGCCCCCTCATATTTATATGAGAGTAGCAGCACGAAGTCACAAATAACAGTTGTCAGATAAAATAAGAATGCACTGCTAGTATGACAGCTAAGGCAGCCAAACAGGGTAAGCATTGTTTGGTCATGAAATATTACATGGTAACAAGCTGACATGCATGACTTTCAGGGAATGCCAGTCACATGCATAAGATATTTGGTGAGTACTGACAGTAATGGTGTTCTTGGAGTGCATGTGTGCATACGAGCTCAAGTGTGGGTGGGTGGAATGAGTTAAAACCTGCAGTTCGATTCTTGGGAACAGATCTGGACTACCATCTTGCCTACACATACATGCCATCACCTCTGCAGATCAGGACTCTATAACAGTCCAAAATTGCCAGATAAACACTGAACGTATGACTGCCTAATCAAACCTCAAGTACATAACAACCTGTTTGAAAACCTTCCACATAAAACTACATAACCAAAATGGATAATTAATATGTGAGCACATGGTCACAAAATTCAACCCCCTATATAAGATTATGTATGATGTTCAACCCCAACAAACACATGTCTAAATCAATAATTTACCTTCAGCTGTTTTCTTGTTTGGCTCAAATTTTAGTACAGCGTGTTACCTCTAACTGTATACTTCTCCATCCGATTTTAAAGTTTTTTTTTGTACATCACAATAACATACCACTGCATTAATTTTAGTGTATATTTAAATACCACTGCCCCCTCCCTCTCAAATTTATAGAGCTATATTAACTTTATCCACAGGACTGGACAACTTTCCTCTTTCTTCTGTGTCTACAGGACTAGCAACTAATAATACAAGCAACAGATGTTTTAAATGTATATTTATGTACAGCAAAATGCCTTTAATCTGAAGAGGTCTGATAATCCAGCATTTGAGGAGAGTAATTCCAGGACTGGAAGTTCTGATTCTTATTAAAAAAAGCCTCAACAATGAAATATCTCTCAGGGACATGTTCAAAAAGGCCTCCAAGAGTGGTTATAAATCAACCAATGTGGTATCTCCTGATCCATTGTCTCCTACTCCATCAATTCTTCAGCTATGAAGACCCCAGAAAAAACAGACCAGGACTGTGATGATCCTGGACTAGCAGCTGAAGGAGATATCCAAATGGAATACTCCTATGATTAGTTGTGCAGCCGAAATATAGGAGACGTAACAAAAATTACCTGTAGGAACTTATATCAGTATAGGTACTCTCTGATAATGCAGAATATTCAATAATTCAGCACCTGTCCAATCCTGTGACAGCCACAATAATGGCATTTTGCTGTATATAATTTCCTAAATACTGAAACTGGGTAACAGAGTGGACACTGCAACTTCTGGCATTAGATATGCTACACAACCTGCACAATATCAATATCCTCATGTGCAACTATATATCCCTTGTAGACCGCTCCCCATGATTTTATTCACTCCCTGATGAAGGTTGTTTGGGAAACAAAACATGCTGAAGTTATGTATATTATACACTGATATGTATATTTTACCTGACTTGTGCATTTTGTTTTTATATACATTGAATATAACCTGTTTAAGGACATATGTGTGTCAAAGCATTAAACAGAAATGTTTGTTCTCAATTTACAAATCCGCACATGCATATTTATGCAGAATACTTAGTTATGGGTCAGATTTTGTACTTGCAATAAAAAATACATTAAACACCAATTAAAAACATTCAAACTGGGCTATCACACAATCCACAACCTAACCTCAAATGAATACAAACTAAAATTCATGTAACGCCCTTGACTGTTTAAAGTATACGTAGCCATGAACCATCAAATCAACAACTGCTAACATGGTCTCTCCTGTGCCTCACATTTATTGCTCATGGTCCATCATTTGTTGTTCCAGAGCTGCTAACCTGTCTTGTCCAACGCAACTTAAAACCTATTCAATACATCCTTAATTAAACAATGGAATATAACACAGCATTCTGTTTATGCTTTTTTTAACTCTGCACTACAGCACAATACATACGAACTGTTTCCTCTTTTAGGAGACACCAACTATGGACTTTCGACATAAGATTTCATAAAATTATTCAAACTTGCATCTCACATCCGTCAGTAAGTGGGTGACCAGAAACTTGTTTCCAGCACTACTCGGATGTTATGGTGACAATGCACATTACATACCACGGATGACACCAAAACATATCTATCATAAGAAAATACGTAAACCATCAATCAGTAAATCATAAATAACGAATACGTGTTTTCCTAAACCGGTGAACCACACACATACTCGGGCATCCATCCTGAAAGCAGGAAAAGAAAACCTCTTACACTGAGCTATAAGTTACATCGACGAATGACACTCCATGAAATTCCACACAGCCTGCTTAAGGCGTAATTAACTTTTCAAAATAACTGTCCATAACCAATATGATTTAATTATAATATGATAGTATTGCTTCCACAAAGGTTATCGCAAAACTCAGCATTTCATCCGTTCCTACATTAACGCATGGAGCTTACGTAAAATCAACACGAATAATGATTCTGGTGACATCTATCGGTCAATATCGTTGGCGGGAAAATTAAATGTTGCGGCGTTTCTTTATTCAAATTCATTCTGACATTGAACGAAATATCCTTTGAATCGCATTATTAAACATTATAAATTAATTCCTAATTATATTATTACAAATATTATTGGCACCCTGGTTTGAATTAGCGTGTACAAACTGATATGCAGAATCTTGTAATAGCTTTATTCATTTAATGAATACAGCCTTAATCTAACATAACAGAATCAGTATGTACATTTTGCTCCACTAATGCCTGCTACACCTAAAACAGTTTTTGTAACTCATCCTCTTCAAGCGCTTTTAATATAGCAAAACAGATCCAACTTATGCACACTATTATTTATTCATCTTTTTGTTTAATTTGGATCTGTTTTGCTATATTGATCATATGCACGGAAATGAATAACACAAAATTCGCTTTTAATATGTTTCTTGTGTCACAGAGATCAGATCTCTTTTAAAACTGTTATACCTTAAGACTATACTAACCTGCAGGTCTTGCATAACCACTAACCTGTCCGAATTCATATTTTATTCACTTCAAATACTTACTAACTAAGGTTGAGTATTCATGTTTTAATTCGGGTTAGTTCTGGAGGGACATAAATGTAATGTCGTATAATGCTTTGATTCACTGGGGGAGGGGGACGGTGTTATGATCAGGGTTAAAAGATACAGTGGCCCATTTACCTGACACAGGGATACCACACGTTTTCTTTCCACCGTACATGTCCTCTTTTTCGACCCAAAATTTTCCATTCGGGCGGGTTTTGTAGATTTGTAGAAATGTCGGGGTTTCTAACTGTTTGTTCTTTCTTAAACTTTTTGCGTATTTTATTGGTACTGCAATGCAAAAAAAAAATATTTCCACTACTCTTTAAGAAACACATCATTATAATACTATATTAGCATTATTTTGGTAGACGACATACCGTTGTTTTATTATAACTAATTTAATTACTGTACGACTACTCAAACAGAACGTTTTTATTATAAAAACAATGTCTCTGTTTTGAAATAGCTCGCAAGGTGTTTCGACCTGAAAAACTTTTTCGTGATCAGTAAACTGTATAAATATTACCATGGCTTCAGTGTGCATAAATTATAAGAGTTTCTTACTCACAGTTACTTTACTTATAAAATTAATTTTTGTTTAAAAACCTTCTGTTTTAAAATTTAAAAAATGACAGAATTATTAGATCGTTGTTAAAGTTCATTCAGTCTGTTTTGTACGATTTACCTTGTCTTAAAATTTAAGAGTGCGTTCACTTATCCTTTTAATTGCATTATGTTTATGTCGTCATCACGGTGTTTTTTGACGTTGAGTTAGTTATTGTATGCATTATGAGCTTCACAACAGAATTTCGTCTTCTCCCGAGAGCAAAACAGATAACAACTTATAACCGCATGCCGGAAAATGTACTAACCTGTGCTGGCGTCCGTCAGTATTAGACATTACCAAAGTTCATTACCGATATGTTGCTAATAAAAAAAGGAATGTAAGTTGTTAAGTTTAAATTTTGATTGTTATTCTCATAAATGAAAATAATATTCAAACTTCACAACGTGTCAGCGACGAACAAGATCTTGACGGCAGTTTGCTGCATTTCACTCAATAAAATTAACTGTAATCCATTTTCCCAAAATTATGGACGCATCTTAAAAGTTACTCATATTCCGTGCAGTTACCTTACACATAAGAGTTTTACTTCAACCATTGCACAAAGTAACTTTTACTCTCCTACATGTTTCGGCTACGTATTATGGCTCCCTGACGATGGCTACAATACATTGCCGAAACATGTAGGAGTGTAAATATCGCTTCGTGCTGTAGTTTAAGTAAAACGTGCATGCATAGATGCATAGTTACTTAATGGAGATGCTGGTAAATTAATCCGTGATCTGCAACAGCGAACGAGTTACTCGAATTTGATGTTGGCTGAGCGGTAATGGCAGGTGCTTTGAAAGGATGGAAATATATAGGATTTGTAAGTGGACTTGTAGGTTTTATAGGAGCCGCTTTATACCCCATTATAATATATCCTTTACAGAATATTGAGACATACAGTAAGTAAATTTTGCTTTCTTGATGTCTAATATACCACACACAAGCATTCTAACCTATAATAATGTAACCTTGTAATAAATACAGAAAAAACACAAGTAATATTATTCAAGGGTAAATGTCCCAGTTCAATAGTTCGGCCAAATAGCTTTTAAGAAAAAAGAAATATCCTATACATCAAATTTGAAATTCCTAGGAATTCACATTACTGAAAATTTAGTATGGTCTACCCATATACAATGCTTATGCAATAGCTTAAGTAAGGCTGTTTATATGGTTAAAGCATTAAGAAACATTCTTAGCCAACCTGTACTGAGAACTATATATTTTGCAAAATTCCAATCAAAATTGGGATACGGAATAATTCTCTGGGGTGCAGAAAATAGTAGTAAAAAAGTGTTTATAATGCAAAAAAATATGTTTCAAACAATAAAAGGAGTGAACAACAGGGTATCATGTAGAAAAATATTTAAAGATTACAAAATTTTGACTCTAACTTCTTTATAGATCCTTGAGGTCTTGTGCTGTTTAAAAAAGAATAAGGCATATAACATCCAAAATAAAAATATTCATAATTATAGTACAAGAGGTCAAGGTGACCTATATGTTCTACTGTGTAACACCTCACATTGTAAAAATAGTGTAATAAATATGGGGATAAAATTATAATCTACCAACTGAAATTAAGAAAGCAGATAGATTTAAGCTTTTTAAGAATAAACTATGAAATTTTTTACTACAACAATCTTTTATTACTTAGAAGGGTTTTTTAGTTATGGTAAAGGTGTGATAAAATAAAAAGTTACAGAAGGATTGTAGTGTTTGAGATGAGTATTAATAGCTAGTTTTATTCAAGTAGGGCTCATGGTGAATTAGCGAAGTTTTAATTTTAACAAATATTCGAATTAGTCAGCTTATTGTAGTTTATTACTTTATATTTAACATGAGTATATTACTGTTTGTAATTGTAAGTGTATTATGGTAAGTTTGGATAATCAAACGACACGAGTATGTGTTTTTGTTGTCTTATATATGTATCATAATAGTCTGTGTGTTTTTGTACATTTTGACATGTTCCATATCCAAATGGACTTACTGGCCTGTAATGGATCCATTGGAACTTTAAATAAATAAATAAAAGCCAGATCCTGTTCCAAGGAACTTTTGATTTGTGTGATGCTGATGCATCCCCCATCGTCTCTGTTGTTCGGGTTTTAATTAGAGTTATCATACCAAACATTTCGAATGTACAGTCTCTGCATAAGGATGAATAAATAATCTAATCTCTAACGTGTTTCCTTTCATTTTCATTTCACGGAGTATAGTTATGAACCAGAGGTGATTTTGGTTTCTTTTTGGCATACAAATTGATGAAGAACATAATGGAACAAAGCAAAGAAGGTGCCATTTTAATGCACCAGGAAATGGATTATTTAGTGGTAGAATACCAAATTATTTCAGGTACTAGATCAGTGTTAGGGGTGTATGGGCTGTGCCCCTGCACTGGGCCCAAGGTTGGGGGGTGCCGAAAGTTGTTAGCAGTACAGTACTGTGGAATATTTAAGTATTATTCTCAAATGAAAAATTGACCCTTAAAATGCAGTGCCGTGTACAAAGAAAATTATCTTGTTATAGAGGGATGAAGTAAGTGGGCATTTTACATTATGTGACTAGGATTGATAAAGGTTACGTCATGTTGTTCGGGCAGGAAAATCTATGAAGTTATGGTGAAATTTGGTGTGGAAATACATTGGAATGTGGCCACTTGAAAGATTGTAATAGAAATAGGATATAATGAAGATGGGTCATAAGGCTGTAGATTGTGAGGCTAAGAGAGGTAGAGAATTGGCTCAGGATCATGCATAATGGTGGCCTGTGAACTCTTGGGTTTTGTGACGATACAGTTACTGTAATTAGATTTTACTTTGTCAACATAGTAGCCCAAGCTGTGCATTTGCAAGCAGAATCATATGTGTGAAAGGTTATGTATGGCAAACTGATTTATTATATTTTAGGAAAGCACCACAGTTCATTGAATGAGCTATATACGTAGATTCTAAATTGTATGTGATTTTGTATTTCAGAGGAAATCCAAGCCAAGAATCGAAAATACATCATTCAGGAAGATATCCAGCCAGGCAGTAAGATCATAAATGTAGTCAGTTGTAGGAGTAATCCATTTTGTTGAAGAATTTTCTGTCTACATGTTTGTAGAATCTTAACTTGATGTGAAACATAATGGTTGAGTATGATGGCTGTTATTTTTGTCTGTATTAATATTTATACCTCTGTTTTTTCCTAGATATGAAAGTGTGGACTGATCCATTTGACAGAAAAAAGTAGATCTACCATGTAAATCATGAAAATCGTCACAGTACAATAGTCAAAGCGAGTGTACGTGAATGTGACCATATGTACGTATGGATGTATGTATGTATGTATATTTAAAAAAATCTGTATGTAAACTTATTCTGGGTAGTAATATTCTGTATCTTGTAAAGTAATGCACACATTTACCAGTGAGAGGCGTGAGGTTCTCATGATGGTGAATATTGAAGTCATGGTTATTTGGAACATTATGTTATGTTGTTTGTTAGATACTGACATTTTGGAAGAACCTACTGCTGTCATCTTCAGTGTGTATGGTTCTTCTTTGTTGGTGCCTAACAAACCACATGGCATCAGGTTCCAGGTATCTGTAATCTAATGGAGGTAATCCAACATTGTGAATGTTGAACAGGAAAGAGGTGTATAACATTTTGTTTATATTGTGTTTTATATGAAATAAACAAGTATGTTTCTTATTTTTTGTTTAATCAGAATTCAAGCTTTCACCTCTGACAGCTGCAAATGAATCTGAGCTGTTCTGTCAGGCAGTAACTAACATCGAAGTAATCAAGGACTAGCACAGTGGCAGTGCCAGGGGTATGACACTTGTGCTATGCTGCTTGCTGGCTGAACTGTTAGGTTTCCCATCCCGTTGCGCACATGTATTGCTGTCTCTATCCTAATCCGACAGGCACAACACAATACCTTGTTTTCTAGATTTTATTACAGGTTTCGATCGTGCAACGCGAACATCATCAGGTAAAATACAAATCTATAAGGAAAAAAGTGTTAAGGTGGAGGCCTCTGCCTTAACCCTTTTTTCCCTTGTAGAAAACCTTAGAAACTTGGAACCATCAAGTATAAGAGCCTTATATGGCACAGGCAATTGTAGGGGACAGGGCAAAACTGGTAGTCAAGGAATATATGTAATTGGGTGTCAAGTGAGAGCAGGAAGAAAAGTTGACCAAAGAAAACCTGGAAGGGCCATGTTGAGAGAGCCATGAAATATACAGGACTCAAAGAAGAGTTTGGCATGACTGAAAAGTGTGAAAATTTACAAACAAGAGGCACTGACAGCCATAATCTCATAATTGATTATATGTGCACACTGTTATGAGCCTGTTATCAGTTCCTTTGTTTAGTAGAATTTTCTGTAATTCACCTTCATCTTCAGTAGCTGGTACCTTGTAAGTAGCAATTCAAGCCACTTCCACCCTCTCACGTCTTATTCTCCAGTCATTTCTTAAATTATGTTTCCCATTGCTGCTTTTTAGGAATAGTTAAATAACTTAATTTTTCTGTGGGAGCTTACTGGGCTTCTGTGTGATCCCTAGCCTGGGGACTGGGAGTTTCTTCGAGGGGTTTCATCACCATGACTTTGTGCTGCATTTGCCATAGTGCAGTGTCATCTTTGGGTTTTGTGGTACTTGAAAGTATAATCATACCACCCTGACAGCACCACTGCCTCAAAATGGGTCTGCTTGTTTGGCTTATCCCTTAGTTGCAGCTTCCCCCATTATCCGTCACCTGTGACCCACCCAGCAGCTCCAATACACCCTGAGAAATAAAGGACTGTTGTAAATATATAATGTAATACAAAATTAATGTAGGTTAAACTGATAGTGTTTATGTATAGAACTCAGAATGTTAACAGTAATAAAACATTACCAAATGAAGCTGTGAATGAATAATTTATCCCCATATGATGAAACCAGCTCTCAGCCCCCAGTGAGTGTTCTGTGATTGTAGATGGTTGCAATGACGAATATTTATTATATATGTCTTGAAGCTTTCATGGTGACAAAGTTCAATAAAGTATACCCAGGCTGACAGCTGTGTACAGTGGTTCAAGTAAACCAACAATTCAGAGACGTAACTCCATCTGATGATGAAAGATGAAGTCAGTCACTGAAATGTTGGAGAACTTGGAACCACCTGATGCAGCTGTCATCCCCAGGATATTTTATTTAATACTGACTGTTCAATAATTGTGTTACAGTATATCTGTGCATCGTATTACATCTAAAAATTCTCAGTCTTCACCTTTAGCAGTATATTGTTGAAAGCAGCAGTCACCCACAAAAATGTATCACTGCAAATAGTTGAAAGAATAACGGAGAGTTCAGAAAGAAACAGTGAAAATGTTGTTACTGTATTTTTTTCTTGCAGAACATTTAAATATAAACAGACAAAGTTCTCTTACAAAACACACAACTTAACAAATATACACACAAATACATACAATACCACTTGAATCTTGTGCAAATTATCGTTGTTATTCCAAACCTGTGGCTTCTTGTTCACTAAGACACGACTAAATCACAACATGGATCACAAATTAAAAAAATAAGACAATGCTCCTCTGGAAGTTCCATGTGCAACAATAACTGGTTTTGCCATATCCTCTGGCAATAAAATAAGACATATTACCATATTACAAACACACAATACAAAATGTTTAAAACATTAGTAAATCATGAACTGCTTAAATTATTTTCTCATTACTGACGGTAATAACGAGTACTCTACAATTTCCATGTTTCTTTTTAGTTCAATTCAAATGACATATGGCGAACCCTGTTTCTACTTATTGTATATTGTACGTGTATAATTTAAATTTCAGTTGATGTGCAAAGGACTTCACAGCTTGTATGACTTAGATAATTTCTTCAGGAACCAACTTCAGAAAGGTTGAACAAACATATCTTGCAGTTAATAACTTCTGTCATGTAGTTTAGTTATCATGTTAAACAATGCTCACCTCTGTGGTGCAGGCCAGCAGCAAAAAATATCAAATTCTTACATCTAACTTAATTATAAAATTTCATAAATTGGTTGTCTCCTTCTTGTCGGAAAAAGTTAAATTTTATTAGTCACTACAATCAAATTGTCAAAGATAAATTAAGAACTAGTAATGCACTGAATAAAGTTTACATTCTTCTTCTTGTGACAAATCCACTTTTATGTGCTTCACCTACACATGCACACATGCATGCACATACATACCCACCAAATACATCTAATTTAAAGTCTTTCTTCCAGGTGGAGGCTACAGAAAAAATGATCAAATCAACCCAACAATATTTAAAATTAGGATTCAGGTCTTCTGGGATGTGATAGTATGTCATTGGATGAGTGGTTCCTGACGTTTTGAAGGATCACAGTGCCTTTGTCTTAAGCATCAAGCAATTCCAGAATAAGAAATTCTTGCCAGACTGCTTGACCCTAAGATGAAGGCACTACACTCTTTCAAAATGTCAGGAACTACCCACCCAGTAACATAGCGTCACATCCTAAAAGACCTGAATTCTCAGCAATGTTGCTGTAAGAACCTCAAACCTTGTGACATGTAAAATGTTAATACAGCCTGTGGGTTGAAAGGACATGTCTCCAAATGGATCAGACACAGACCTTCAGATGTATACCAATGTAAATAATGGCAACAAACTGCTTATCACAAACAGCAGCTGCATGTAGTGAAAGTTACTAGTCACTGGATTAGGAGAAAGCTGCTATGGATAGCACACATCAAAGATAATGAAATTCAAACAGACCTATGGAATACTCATAGAGTGGACTAGCAAAATATTTTTTTTCTCTGTAAGTACACATCTGAACAATAGAAACTGTAATGGTAGAACTAAAATTTAAAATGTGAAATAAAATAATTTCCCCATGACAAATAATGGAAATTTTAGTATCAGTAATGGATTGATCATGATGCTTGTACCACAACCTATAAAACAAGCCTGGAATTTAATTTTCTGGAAAATAATTTAAGTAACAATAGGAAAGTCTCAAGTGTCATAAAAATTAACCATCTGAGGGCCTAAACTAGACGTGGTCTTGTTTTAGAAATTTTCCCTTGCAGTCCCAGTCCAACCAATTCTGCATAAATTTTGTCAATTTTCATACCACCAATATTATAGCCTTCTGTGGTATCATGCCCTGTAGTTTGGTAGGTACATAACAACACTTAAGAGGAACCCCTCCACTGATCAACGCAGCATGATATTCCAGAAAGCTGCAATGGTGACCATCAGTACCATAAGAACCTTGAACATCATACCTTATTTTCACTAGTCAGAAATGAAATGCTGCCATGATTTTCTTGCAGAAATAATAGAATATGGTGAACCTACATGTGGGGAAAAACTTGGATCCGTAATTTAAAGTTCACTGTTTCAACCATCAATCTGACTGGTAGGCCACAATTATCTGCTAATGCGTGGTGCTGCTACAGTGACCATTCCTTCGTTACATACTCAGTGGTTGCCAGCACATTACCAGTTCTTCCAAAAGCACAGAAGCACCTGCCAAACAATAAGAAACATGAATATTTAACTGCTTATAGGAAAAGAAAGGATAATTAATGCACCGAGAACCTAAAACATGGTCTGTGTAATGTATCAGTTGAGCTAATATACACATTATTTTTCTGTCCAGTTCACTTACTTTTACCCTAAATAACTACAAATTTGTCTTTGAAGTAATTTACACATGGCAAGGACATACTGGAATTACCCACCATGCCAGCTTTGCTTCAGATGCTGGACTACAAATTCAGGACAGCAGGAATTATGTATACATATATATACAAATACAATTTAGAGATACATTTTTATATATATAACAATCACTACCATACTCTGTTCATACTTGCTTGGTAAAGGTACAGTTGGCCAATATCAGACCACACAAACAAGGAGAAAAACATGTCACTGGTACCTCAACAACTGCCTAAAGTGGGGAAAGGCATGCGAAATAACTGACAGACAGAAACACTTGCTTCATAAATGTATGCCGTATGCAATAAATGATTGCTGGAACCAGTGCAACAAGAAGTAATATGTGTTGATTACATACTTGCGACTAATGAAGAAAAATATGCAGTAACAGTTACATATTGCCAAATGCCTGGAAAGGATTAACACAAAAACACCAATTTCTTTTGTTTTTGTAGGTACGTTTATGATCACCATGCAAAATGCCTCAACAGTTCATTAATTATTACCATCAAGCAGGAGGGTAAACACAGAGTTTCCTTAGCTGTCACGTTATTTTACAATATAAAAGCATACCTTGAACAAAATCTGCATGTATTTGAAGATGCAGTAGCACACAAAATTGCAGGATAGATCCACTGTCCATACAATTAGCAAACTTTATACATTTTACAGGTAAACTTACTGTTTGTATAAATACCTTACTGTAGTCTGTGCCACAGACTCTTCAGTATTTGTCATCATCACAAATGTCAAGGTACACATCAAAAGACTCACGATTGCAATTGCCATCTTCATTGAACACGTACTTGTGGAACGTTCCATCCAGGCAAATGGCTGAAATAATGCATACATGGTGTGCATTAAATTTAAATGTTACCCTAAGAAAACTTTTATTTTACATCACAGAAATTAGAGAGTCAATACCATAAAACTTTAAACAAAGACTTAATTTTTGGTTTGATTGAACTTAACGCATAAATAAAACAAGCTACTGCTGTACGCAGCTTGAGAAGACAGGAAACAGGACATCCTAAAATCAATGAATGCAACGTTAAAATTACATTCGAAACACCAACAGATTGCAAATGGTGTGCTTTATGACACAGTACACAGACTTCATTACCACATTTTACATTGTCCACAATGAGCATGTAAAGTCACTACAATTCATACAAACACACCAACACATGCGCAAGTTACAATTATTCTTCTTCTTCTTCTTCTTCTTCTTCTTCTTCTTCTTCGATGCAGCCATGGTTGAAGCAATGTGACATTGCTTTGACCATGGCTGCATCCAACAATCTGGTGTTTTGATGCTCAGTGTTTCTGTGTCTTTATTTTTACCCCTGATGACGATGCCACAGAACACTGAAACATGTCGGGTTGAAAGCTGACA
The DNA here is from genome assembly GCA_013340265.1 of Coptotermes formosanus. Classification (NCBI taxonomy): domain Eukaryota; kingdom Metazoa; phylum Arthropoda; class Insecta; order Blattodea; family Rhinotermitidae; genus Coptotermes; species Coptotermes formosanus. The sequence continues at coordinate 1,405,975 of BLKM01000661.1, read as the reverse complement.
TCTTTCACCAAGATTTTATTTAACTTGTGCACAGGTTGGTGTGTTTGTATGTAATTTTATTACCACATGCTTTAAATTTGAAATGTCCAACAGTGTCACGGTATATGTGTCTGTGTAAATTCTCTTATACCCATGAGAAAAGTATGGCCTTCCCTGCCCCAGTTCTCACTAAACTCACAAATGATCACACCATTACACACAGACAATTTATAATAATGAATTTCACCCAAATATTGCAATAAATGTGAAAAGTATGGCTAGAAATTCATTTATGGCTTTTGTGCACCAATATTGCTAAAATTCACAATCACTCAGTGGCATTATATGGAGATCTTCTGCATCAAATTTCACCCAAATTGGGCAAGAAATATGAAAGCACAAGTACATATTCATTTATGCCCTCCAGTAAATTACAACTGCCACTGAGCCGATTTTCATGAAACTTGGTCTGGCTTGAAAACTTTTTGTAAACAACTCCTGTACTAAATTTTATGATAATCTGCCAGACGAATTAGTTGCAGGTACGATGTCAGAGACAGGCGCAGAGATGGATGTGGTCTTCACATAATGTATCATTTTTTACTTCATAAAGGAAGCCTAAAAATAAACTTAAATATGTGGTGATATCATCTTAGAACTTCCTGTAAATTGATTTAAGTCTTCAGGGATGTTACACTGTGTCCACAAGAGGAATTAAATGAATCTTTGTACATGCATAGCTGAATCTGCCTGAATTATATGGAAAAAGTTTGATTACAGTACAAACAGTTCAAGAACTGATAAAAAAACATCAAAGCATATTGACATAATTCGTAAGCTTTCTTACTTTGTAAAACTGTTTTGTCAGAAATTGTGGGAACCAATCCCACTTACTTGATCTATTGTACAGTTCTTTGTAAATACTTTGTCAGTTATGCAACACTGCTGTTGATAAAGATATTCAGTTTCCATCATCACTTACTTTTTTTAGTACAACATATGCAGTAAATGTATTATGATATATCTCGAGCTAATCTTCAACGTAATATACCAACACAGACACACCACAAATTTGGTTGAAGATTTCAATTCTTCTGGGACATCATACCATGGTGGAGTCATAGTTCAGAATACTTGAATCTTCACCAATATAATTCTAAGAACCTCAAACCTCAGAACTTGTCAAAAATACTTTTAAAATAAATATGGAACACCAAACATTTCTCACAGTGAATATGGCCTCCACTATGTACATCTTCTCTGCAGATAAAAGTCTCTGATATGCCACGCACTTACATTTATCATGGTTTTTGCAAAGACCAGAACATAAGGACTTTGTGTTAATAAATCACTTTTGTATTTAATTTACATAAGAATAACATACAGACAAATGGACATACACTGACCTACTTGAACTGATTCTAATTTACTGTTCTTACTGGTTTAAGGTATGACAGTCACTTTACCTATTACTGTGTTCCTTGACCCAAATGCACATATACAGGCACACTCAGGAGGCACAGTGAAATTGGCTAAGGCCCATTGCGACTCCACATAGTTTCCCAAGATACCACCCATTCTGGAAAACCTACAAAACAGAAATTCTTGATTCAGTAGCACAGAGAGATTCTAAGCACTGAAATTAAGTATGTTCCATTACATTAAAACAAACTAAGGTGGGAAATAGCCATTCTTTTATTTCTACTTCATCTTTACATAAAAATGAAAATCACATACAATAAAATTTTATAATTTCCAATTAACATGCATAAATTTCATTGTACTGCTAAGTACTACACAATCTCACTGCATTACAGTGTCATTAAAAACAGACTCTTTTCCCCATATTAATTGTGTATTACTTACGTTGATCTTCGATTTAAGCGGGTATCCTTTAGAGCAAATATGTGTATTGTTCCTTTGTCACTTGAGCAACACAGGAAGTCAGAACTCATGCTAAAGTTTATGCTGGAAATAAAGAAAATTAAATTACTGGGATCTACTAACTGCTTGAGCACATTCAGAAGAATTATCGCACCCATTAACCTGTGTGGTGTAATCTATCAGTTTCTAGACTGGCCACAATTTGAAACAACCACAACTAACACAAAACTCCCCCACCTCTGTGACGGTACAGCAAAATGTGCTGAGTCATACGCCATTCAATTCAAAGCTGTTGCTTACACCATTCAGAAGCAAGGCTATAAGTTGTGACATCTGTGATTTATCCCAAAATGGCAGATTTACAAACAGTGCACGTGCATCAAGTTTTACTTCAAGTTAGGCAAAACTGACCAACTGTTGCAATATTTCTTCCTTTCTGCTAACTGACCAGCAAGCACGGTCATATGAATGTATTTAAGGACCACCATGAAAAGTCACAGCTGTGTGACTTCATTTTGCTGCAACTCAAGTTGGCACATTTTGATGGCCTCAACACAATTCAAAAACAACTCCAAGCTACAGTGGCTGAACTCAAGCATAAGACATTTGTAAATGTTTTCAACAGCAGTCCAAACAACGGCCTGCTGCATTAAGTTGTAAGGCAACAGCGTGTAAGGTTAAAATGAGGTTAAGTACACAAAGAAAGACCCCACAAATTATACCATCATGCCCACGTCTCTTGTGTTAGAACATGAAGGTATTAATTGTGAGCAATACAGAAATAAAACCTCACTTCACAAGATGTTCGTGTAAGCTACTACTCCGAAATGGAAGATGAAAAAAACAGTATATTCTACTATACATCCACCTGGCACAAGAGTTTTGTTATAATTAGTCATGTCTTAGTTTCTGGCCAATGAAGAACCTGGCAGAGGTGGTTGGTGCGCTACAGTCTACATGAGGTGGTAATGGCAGAACATTTGTTCTGTTTTGTCTACCAATCCACTACTGCTATTGCTAGACAAGTGATTAAGTCCTAGCTTGCTGCTTGAAAATTTCACCAGTCAGAAAGTAAAAAATGTTCTACAAATGTAACAGTGTCATCTTCTGGCCAGACCAGCATCATATACAGCTGTGTGCTTAGGGAAATATTATCAGTGCAAGGAGGTCCTGCTGGAAGATTTGCCACGTTAATGTACAGTTTATGTCTAACTTCTCAGAGATGGTTACGGGTTCACATAATGAGTGGCACAGAAACACTCAAGTTATGATCTCTGATTCTGGAATACTGTTCACAGGGTGAAACACTTGGGAAACAACATGCAGAGTTGGAGGTCAGTCATCACAGTTCATGTTACTTGATCTAGCTGCCCTGGGATGAGAAGGACCAATGACAGCTACCACCTTGGGTGAGCCAAGCTAGTGCTAGCCAAGTGGTTCATAAAGGATACCACTGGCACAAATATCATGCACAGCCATGTCACTCATCACACCAACCTCAATAATGTGCACAGTCTCTCAAATGGTGGATATGAATGCGAGGTTCTATGCACTTACAGCAGTGTTACTGTAGATTCTGTTCTTCTGGGATGTGATGCCATGTCACTGGCTGTGCAATTCCCAATGCTTTGATGGATTGTACTGCACCGTGACCCCTTAAAATGTCAGGAACTACACACTCAATGACAAAGCATCACATTTCAAAAGAAAAGCACCTTCACATTCACACAGCTAATTGGTCAATAAGACTTCATTGTAAACAGGTACCACAAAAGCTTATAATCTTACAAAACTATAATTGTGGTCAAACTACTCCACTTTGTCTCTTACATTGATTTCTTACTTGACATACCCATGCAAGAGGGCTCACCAATATAATGTGGCTGGATCAGAGCCTCTCCTCAGTTCTACCAGCTGAATTCGCCGTGACGTGTCCCACACTCGTATCAGAGTACCTTTACAGGAAGCTGTTGCTACCATAGTTCCCTGTTGATTCACAGCCAGGCATGCCAGTTCCCCTTGATGAGCATTAATTGTGACAGGGGCACTTGACATACCAGTTTCTGTGTTGGCCAAGTCCTATGTACATGTAACAGCATTACTGTCTACTGACACACTTACTACAGTACATCACAATGGAACTCCCACTCATTGCATTTGAAAACTACACTACACAAAATACTCATCAATAACATTACGCTGTATGTAGAATGTTTAGTACAAAATGCGTTGGTATGGTAAATTCTCTCTGTGTTTGAGATCTGCACTCTTCTGGGGTATAACGCAGCGTCGAGTGGTAATCCATTACCGACATTTCAAGACAATGTATCGGTCCCATCTTGAAGGGTCAAGAAGTCCAAGAAGAGCAGAAATCTGGCAAGAGAAACACATGGTTTATGTAGGGAGAGGCATGGGCGGGGACAGATAAGTGAGTAAGGAACAGCCAATGGTGATGCACCTGCACAGGAGAGGGAAGGGGTCTCAACCTGAAGTTCAGGTGCGAGAGGCAAAATGGTCCTTGGGAGTAAAATACACCATGGTGACAGAAGGTGAAGGCATGGAAAACTGGAATAATGTGGAACAAGGAAGGAAATATACATGGAGAGAGATATGGAAAGACAAGCAAAACTGAGGGACAGGGAAAGGAAACAGAGGAAACCAGGAAAAAAAGTGAGGAGGAAGGGGAGACAGGAGTCCAGCAGCAGCTTCACTGAAAAGTGGTGCTGGAGTATGGGAGTGTGTGGAGAGAAGGGAGAGCATGGTCCTCACAAGGACCGTCTGCTAGTCACCACTGGTGGGGGCCGTTTACTCTCTCTAAGGAGGCGAAACAGAGGTTCCGATTACCTGCTTAGAATCAGACCATCCTCCCTGTTCATACTGTTGCGGTGGAGCTCCAATTCAATCGCCTCCCTACGTTTCATTAGCCATTTCAAATGGCTATCATACATTGTTTTACTGACGATGCTCCCCGTGGTTGGGGCCTGTGCTACTACACTTTCTGTTGCAACTGGTCCAGCTGACTGCTGTTCATGATATTCCTTTTACATACTGCTGTACTGAGTTACACACACATACATTACTTATTCCATGCGTAAATCTCAGAATGTCATACCAATATATTGTGCTTTTCTAACCTGCAAGCTGGAACCATACTGCTATGCTATTCATGTTCTGTATCTTGGATAAACATGTAATATGCGATACTAGTATGACATTACATATTTTTTCACATTTTGCACTTACATTGTTTTCTGAATATTAAGAGACCTGAAAAAAGCATACTGTGAAGACATACACGGAAGTGAAGACATAGCTCTGATTCTTAACCTCAGCGCTAGATAGATGTAAGTGGTTATATTCATGCCACAGCTGCTTTACTGCTGGGAAAAATGCCCCCAATACCCACTGACCCGGAGGGTGGTTGGGCCCCAGAGCTGGTCTGGGAACTTTGGAGAAGAGAAAAATCTCTTGCCCACATTGGAAATCAAACCGCGATTATTCAGTAACAAATATTTTAATATTTCAACACAACTACACGCCTTTTATTGATGAACAGCTACATGTTTCGGTCTTAAGAGACCATCATCAGGCCAGGTAGCTGTTCTTAAATAAAAGACATGTAGGTCTGTTGGATGGAATATTAAAATATTTGTACTGACCCTTCTACAAACACAACAGGATGACCTTGATAAAATGCAAACCGTGATTAACCAGCCCAGATCCCCTATCGTGTGTCTAATCTAATAGTTGGCCGTGCAAAACATAATCCAGATACTTACATAAAAGGATAGTACGTGCTGTTCTGCAGTATGTATGTTTGCAGTCAGAATCTGTGGAAGTTATGAATGGGAGTAGAAGATGGTGAAATAACAGGCAGGGAAAGGCATGCTAAAATTTGCACATGTGCCCTTGCCAAAAGTTTTGCAGCATACTTCCACACAGTAGCATCACTTTGCGCGTATTGCTATTCTGTGAAGTTAGTATCTCAGCATAAACAAAGTCAGCTGTCATTCTAGATATTTCCAAATTACTGAGGCTAGGTACTTTTACAAATGTCATTTGATTGGCAAGAAAATGGCTGCAGGTGAACCACAGTAAACAGGTGAAGTTCTTCCTGTTCACAGCATAAAGGCGTACACAAGGAACAGAGATATATAGCTCCACTCATTTTCAACTGAGTGGTCAACTTCACACCCAAGCTGCTTTACACGTGGGAAAGAACCTCAGTACCCACTGAACGGGAGGCTGGGTGGGCCCCAGAGCAGGTCTGGCTAGTTTTGGAGAATAGAAAATCTTTGGCTTTTCCAGAATTCGAACCACAGAACATCTAGCCTGTAGCTAGTCACTATACCTATCATTCTATCCTGACTCGTAATCCTTGAAGATGGGACTGACATGTTGTCCCGAAACACTGGTAAACAATTACCACACAACGCCGCATAATATCCTGGAAAAGCACAGATCTCTAAGGCACTACAGTTGTTTTCTCAACAGACTTCACACTACATGTTCATGAGTTATGTTGATAACTGCAACAATTTCATGCTAAAACTTCAATTATCTTTATGCAGTGAACATAACGTAATACATAATTTTACAGTCCAAAATTTAGGTATGAAGCAATGAATTATATGTGATAGTAATCGTTGTAGCAGCAGCACCAGCAGCAGTAGCACTGGAAGTAGTAATCACCACCACCACCACCACCACCACCACCACCACCACCACCACCACCACAACCATGAACCACAGTAAGTAAAGACAATACAAATTCTCACCACTAATTGCACACTGCCCATTTTGTGTCCAGGAAACATAAGAAGCTGCCGTTCAGCAGTCTGAAATGGGGTGACTTCGCATAACCCCAAAGCATTTGCACGTGTTTCTATTGTAAACAACCTCTGTGCAGGAGATGGGAAAGTGAAAACATGTATCTGCTGGCTTAAAGCTACCACCAATCTGTTGGAAGTAAACAAACAGGTACAGCACACAGCATTTGGCAATACAGATAATATTTCTGTTTTTAAGTCAGAAAGTACATTAACCTTTTAAAGCCTACCGGTAACTTTACACACAACCAGGTTCAACATTAAAAAATTCTACGTGGTGCCCACATTGCGTTTATGTGTTTTGTACGGATCTCAGAACAAACAGCAACTTTTGCCTTATAAAATATTAACAGGTTGGTTTTTATAACCGAAGTGGAGAGTATTTACTGCGCAGTACACACTGAATCCTTATATAAAACAGATACGCTTCGTCTTTAAAGGGCTAATATGAAAACATACAATACAGTAAACCCTCACTGACCTTGCCCCATTGTTGTTTTGCTGTAACAATGACAAATTTGGGTGGCAAAACAGTTGACAAACATTGCCCTGGCTCAAATCAATTCTGTTTTTGCTGGTGGGATGTCCAGTGAGTAGACTCTTGGGTACTCTGATTACTTCTGATGGGAGCATATGCTCTGCTTTAGTTTGTTGCACTCTATGCTGCCATTTTAAGGAACACAACCCCAACATCATATGAGGGCTTACTGTGTGTGTGAGGAGCATAAAAAAATCCACTGTCACAAAATTACCTTCAATGACAAAGTTTTGGTCTTGGGAAAATACACCAGGTTAGACAGGATGAACACCATAATATAAAAAGAAATGTCCAATGGCACACTCTGCGATTTATTATGGTTTTCATCCTATAATTCTTCAAAATTTCACCTCAGCTGCCATTAGCATGCTGATATCTGCCTTGGTCCTTGGATACGTTTCTACTTCATAAATTAATACTATTGGCATAAAGTAACTTTTAACTAGAACAGTTTTCTGATCCTTAGCACTTCCCATTTCCAAAAAGTATTCATACATATCTGGCAAGTTTTTGCCACATTTTTTATTTGTTCTGCAATTTCTTGTTCTACATGTCCACTTGTGACTATCTTACTTCCTTTACACTTTGTTTCATGACTGTTACATTTTTCTTCCATGTCTCCTGTCCTTGTCCTCACAACCACATATTTATCTAAACCTACATTTAAAGATTAATCATCACACACTGCAAAAACAACATTAATATATATCACTAACATAAATACCTTCTCTGATCAATATGTACGATAAAATTACATAACTTCAAGTATGTGTTAGGAGGTACTCACTTATCCCACCGTAATCGCACAGCTTTAACAGGTGTTGTAAATGTGAATTCCAGAACAAATTTTTTGGCAGCATCATCATACACCAACACCGTGTTTTCTGCAAACTTTGGTCTGGAACCACCAGCCACCACAGCAAGGAGGTTGGTACGATATAACATTTCACAATGTGCTGCACTCCCCATCAACTCTGTATCTGTAGGTCACATAAACATACACATCACCACCACTACCACCACCACCACATCATCATAATCATATCATCATCATAATCAACATGCTGTTGTTGCACATACGACATCATCACATGATGATACAGTATCATCACCACTACCACCACCAACTGTTGCTGTTACACATGACATATCATCACATGATGATGATACACATAACAACAACAACAACAACAACAACAACAACAACAACAACAACAACAACAACAACAACAACCACAACAACAACAACAACAACAACAACAACAACAACAACAAAAACAACAACAACAACAAAAACAACAACAACAACAACAACAACAACAACAACAACAACAACAACAACAACAACAACAACAACAACCATGTAGCTTTAGGTTGTTATGGATTGTTCCTAAGAATCCTAGGGCAGTCTTGATCTCTCCTCACGAAACATCAACATCAATATCAACACCACCACATGAACTGTGTAGTGTTACATTGTCATGACCTGTCTGTATGAAGCTCAGCACAGTCTTGCTCTCCCCAGCATCATTTTCATTGTTCTAAGTCTCATCATCCCCCAGTTCATAACAGAATATCAACTGTCTTAGTACCTCTTTCAGGCAATGTATCAGCATCACCTTCTCACAGCACATCCCACTTCCACTGATAAAGCTCTATGGACCTAAGTCATGGCATTACAACTGTTATAACATGTACAGAAGCAGTTTTGCACTTACACTGGACTGACCCTCAGCAAGACTAAGGACTAACATTTGCAAGAATTTACAGACAGAACTAAGTACACAATTGACATGTAATTCGTACTGACAGCACGCATACGGGTCACCCACAATGCATTTTGCAAGTTTCGTACTTCATAAACAGCTTCCTTCAACATAAAATAAGTGCTAATGATTTCACACCTCCATCTTCTTTTGCACGGTAACTTTAACTACCTCCAATCTATACTGACAGGCACACCACAACTCTTTTTTTTTTTCCGTATTTATTACAACAAGTTTCAGTTGTCTAAATGACCATCATCAGGTAAAATAGAACTGTATAAGAGAAAAGTGTTAAGTGTTAGGATTTGTACTCTACCTGATGATGGTCGTTTAGATGACTGAAACATGTTGTAATAAATACGGAAAAAAAGTCAGTTGTGTTGTCCCTGTCAGTACAGATTGGAAATAGTGATACAATGCACAATGGGATGGGAAATTGAAAAATCAGTAACTTTAAGTCTGTACTGTTTCTCTACATGTGCAAGAATTTACCTAACATTCGTAATTCTGATCTAAAAGCTTCATAGCAATGAACTTACCGAAATGAGCTTTTTCTACAAGAGGATCAACATTATATATGCGTACACCACTTTCCATACAACACGTAAAACAACCTGCAATAAACATAACGGTATTAGTACTTACAGTTAGCAACTTTCTGCCTGAACTTTATCTAAATAATATTGAAAATGTACTTCCTGTTGCAAACAATACTCTCTGAGTCTCCTTTATGAACACAACGTGGTTAATGGTATTACGTAAAAGTTGCTGTTTATTGTGAGAGTCATACAAAACATGAATACACCACATGAGCAAAATGTTGAACCATGTGATTCACTGTACTTTAAATTGTTAATAACATGTACCCATAATCATTAGCACTCAGCAGTAAATTAACCTAGCAATAAAACTTGTGATGTCAATACCTCCAGAATTCTAAATTTAATCATACCCAACCATTCTCTGTATGTTACCTCCTACACCCATAACAGCAAATGAAACTGAAAATATATATTCTCTCAGACCAAACCTTCATGTTGTGATGATACAATATCAACTAAACTGCTCAAAAGTTGTAGAGATTACATCAGTGCCCTCATTAAGTTACACGCAAACTCTGTGTAATGACAGCATACAACATCCTTTCAGAGGAACAACTTGGAATCAAAAAATACCTGTGAATGCAAACAGCACTATTTACCTCTACATAACAAATCTTGTGTGTTCTTAATAATAAAATGCATGTTGTGAGAACATTGTGCAATCTTGCAAAAGGAACTGATTTCTTAAATCATAAGTTACTCTTATCAAAACAAAACTTTTATGTAACCTGAGGTACAACAGGGCAATGATTTACATCATAAGTTCATGAAAGAGAGCAAAATGTACGAACAAATTCACATTATGGCACATACTCAACTGGGGCACTGTAAAACATGGGTTCCCTTGGCCCTCAATGCATGGCCCCTGCTTTTTCTCATATATATTAACTGTCTGCCCCAGCAATAAACTTAACCAAACCTACACTCTTTGCACATGGTACCAGTATTATTATTTCAAGCCCAGAAAATGACCATTTTAAAAAATGCATAAATTATATTTTTAGCAATATTGTCAGTAACTTGAATAAATGGTTCAAAGCTTACACTAAATTTTGATAAAAACAAATTTCATAAAATTTTGTACTCACAACACCTGTATCATCAGTAACATCACTCTGAGAACTTCAACTCTCACAAAACTTGTGTTGACTCAAATAGAGAATATGATATTACCAACTGAAGTAGGAATAACTAAATTTCTTAATCTACAAAGGGACCATAATTTAAATTAGGGGGTGGGGCAGACGGGTTGGCTGGTGTACTGTATTAATGTAGCCCACAGAGCAGACTGACCACACATGCGTGGTGGAGTTAGCTGTCAGGCGCAATAAGGACCCTGTAATATCCCCCCCAATATCTTCTTGTACCTTCCCCCCCCCCCCCACCACCACCATTAGAAGATTCATTAGAAGTGCTTGGTGATGATAAATGCTTTGTTGTAGTATATTTTGAACTGGCAAAAATTGGAATTGTCTTACCTTTTTACTTTTTACCTTTTACTTTTATACTTTTATATATTTTTTTGCATTTTTGTATTGTATTGTATTGCTTGTACTGTGTGTGATGTCGTACTGTGATACTGTTTTTTGTGTTTCTTGTCTGTGCCTGTCATTGATGTTGATATTAGTGATATTATGACATGTTTCATATCCAGCAGCTGATGGGCTGATATTGGATTGATGAAATGTAAATGAAATGTAATGTAATGTAACTAACTTCTGCATATTGTGCAATGACGACAGCCATAGTACTCATCAAAACGGAAAAACTAAAAGTAGCTTATTTTTGCTTACTTCCATGTCATCATGATACATGCAATAATCGTCTAGAAAAATTCAGCAGACAGCAAGGAGCTCTGTTACAACCAAAACTAAATTAATCAAATAATGGCAGGTGCTGAAAGGAAAAATCTATTGCACATAAATACGACGGTCTTCCATGGTAAGTGGAGGATCTGTGGATCAGTGATTGGGTTAGGACACAGTAGTGGATCTGGGCTGGATGGCGAAGGGATCATTGTTCGACGCCCAGCTGGCTCAAATTGTAGTTATCGCAATTGCTTGCATCAAATAATGTAATAAATCACAACTTCCTAGGTGTAGAGAAATCCCTCACAACAATCTTTAAATTGAATCATACTGCCGTGCTTTTTTTAGGTTGCACAATGTTGGGCTGAACGCAACATTTCAATCTATGTAACAAACCTTGATCTTGATTGAACCTTAGATTGATCACTCCTCTCCCACTGGCCATAGCTTCAGGTGACTTCATTTAGTTCCACCTTTGTGTTGTCTAGTTCACTGGGTTAAAAAATCATGTGCGACACCTGCATTGTGCAAAAATTAATTTAAATATATTTAACACCTAAACAATGGCAGGAATGAACACGCACTGAACAGCTGATATCTGTCACTGTGTATTGAGAGATTTATACATATAAAACAGATGCCCATTATTGAAATACTTTCAAATAAATTAATATTCATATACTAATACTGTTTTGTATTTATTTTATAAGAGTTTTTCAGCAATCATCATATGATTCCCAATGCTTACATCAAACTAGATGGTGTATTGGTTCATTATCAACGTTTCCATGGCAACAACGTCAAATTTTTCGTGCAGCCGATGTTATATAAGAACATATATTTGGTTATTATTAAGTGTACATGTTATGAGGACCTCATCAAGCAGTAACGCGCGTCGAAATGGTACATGAACTGCAGTGAACAAGCCTAAAAAATATGCCATTCATCAAATCAACAACTGGTACTACGAGTTTTCCATACACGTTCTGTAACGGTCGCACTGAACGTTGGGCGTACTGATCCCGCTGCAAATTTAAATATGAAGGTAATTACGTAGCATCATACAGACAGGAATGACGCTGTCACTTGCTAAGACTGTATGTATGCTTGGGTCGGTGACCGATGAATTGAATATATATGGCGATAAACATTACGGAACGACGTTTAAGCAGAAAGCATTATACCAACGTTGGTTTTTATATGTTCATTAGACCAAATTAGTGTTTAATGCGAAAGTCAAACAAGGAATCTTGCCTCGATTCCTGTCAAGGGTAGGAGGTATTTCTCTTCTTGAAAGAGTCAGTACCGGTTCTGGGGTCTATCCTGCATCCCATTCAATGGGTACAGGCGACTTATCCCCCAGGGGTAAAGCACTCTGTTGAACCTCTTCAACCGGTGGGTGTAGGGGTGTTACAAAGAGCTTCCCGTTTCCCACGGTATAGTAAGTGCGTCCAATGCTGTTTGTTTCCTTGTGATCATCCAAAATTTCGGAAGTGAGGGGGCTTGGCCCACAGTATTCCAGACTTGTTTACAGTTTACTCCCTTAGGATGGTTGGCTTCTCCAAGCCTAACAAACCCCTCCTGCCCTTACCAGACCCTCATTAGTCACTTTCAGGGTTCTCACTGGGCCTTCTCAGCTTCCGTAGTGGTCCTGGAGATAAATCCCCACCACACTTCACCCAAGCGAGCAATTACCTAAGGGGTAAAGCAACCAGGGCGTTAATCTGACCATCCACCTCCATCTAGTGCCAAGATTCCGGAGTGGGTCTACAAATGTTTCATATGCCTTCACAGCATGTACAATGGAAAAACTACCTGTGTGTCCCTTTACAGGCATGTTTACGCTCTAAACCTATAAGTTTGCATTTTGATTTTAAAGGTTTCTAGCCCAAGGCACTTCAGTTCCAGTTGAAATCAGTTAAAATAACCATTTACACAATGATCCCTTAAAAGTTTTTTGGGGTCTCATATAAAACACTGCTACATAATATCAATATATTTCATAACAGATAACTTTAGTATGCAATTTTTAATATAATTTTTTTAAATACATTATGTATAACGATGCAATGTAATTACTTCTGCAATAATAAATTAATACCTACACTAAAATTCCATTAATCCGGCACGCAAGGACCAGACAGGTTTCAGATTATCAGACAGTACTTATACCAACCTAAGTTGTCACATGTAATTATTTGTTGTGGCTACTATACTTTGGCTGCACAATTAATCAGAGGAGTATGCCATTTGGAGAGCTCCTTCATCTGCTGGTTCAGGGTCATCAGGATCCTCTTCTGTTTTGTGGGGTCTTCACAGCCAAAGAATTTGATGGAGTAGAAAAGGGATCAGGCGATACCACATCAGTTGATGTACAGACACTCTTGGAGGTCTTTTTGAACATGTTCCTGGGATCTGCCTGTTTCACTGATTAAACTTTTTTCTGGTAATATCCTCCTCAAATGCTGGTTTATCAGCATTTCCAGATTTTCAGATGGCAGATTAAAGAATGCCATATTTGCAATACATGAAAATTAACCCTGAGGAATGCAAAATCATAAATAGGAAACACACCAGCATTTTAGATTTAATTACACAACTTCTCCACACTTCTTCTTGTTAATAAATTTTCTTCTCTCCTGCCTTAACCAAATCCCTTAAGCAACACTTTTCTGTATTATTTCTGCTCACATGTGGAAGTGGCTTTTTGGAACTAGGTACACACTTAAGCATCAGCTGAAAAGCATAAGGAATAATGTCCACATATTATAACTGCAACTGTAAAAATTGCATGTTCGCAGAAAGTGCATCATTACTCAGATCTGCAAGCTTTGATAATGTTGACTTGACAGTTACTGTGCATAGTGAAACAAATAAGCATGGAACATTTCAGCATACTGCCAAGCTAAATATTTTAAAATGACCAAAAAATTCTGTTTTCCTCATAATTTACATGTCATCTGTCACTGATGACTCAAGTCCTCTGGGATGTAACACTGCACCACTGAGTGAATGGTTCCCATTTCAAAGGAACTGCCTTCATTTTCAAGTGCTAAACGGACCAAGTTGTCCATTTAGCCATCACATCCCAGAGCACTGGAATCCTCACAACTTTCATGTATCATGCTACAGGGTAACTACTGCTGGTCCCAGCTTCTCATCACATCTACTGCTACTGTGAATACCATGAGGTTTGATCAAGTTAGTGTTAGCTCTGATTAGGTGAGTTCTTCCAGAATTAGGTCAATGCCTGGTGATTTGTATTGTCTCGACTTTCAAGTGTAAGTCCCACCCACAAAGGCATTAGGATCAGGTACAAGTGACTCAGCTAGACACACAGGCATCATGAATGGAGTTAACAGATGAACAATGCCTCTGTTAGGGCACTGCCAGAGCTGCCAGCAGCACCTCTAACATTGTGAAAGGAAACAATCTGCCTGGAGGAACTGAGGAAAGCCATGAAGTACCCGTCAGAAGTTTGTGACCAGCCAAGATTTATAATGGACACTTCCTGAATGCAATTATGTATTTCTGTGTCATGGCACACTTTGATCAACACTGTATGTTTCAGACCCACGTATAACTTATGTATTACAATTATGATCAACACATGCTACATATTTTGACAGTCATGTAAGCAAAAATTATTATTGATGCAATGCACTTACAGTATATATGACAGTCATTTGAAATTCTTAAAAGTAATTTGCATACTTAAAAAACTTAATGCAAGTTATGAGTGTTAGTGTTTGAGTCAGCTTGCTTAGGCTCCGTCTAATGTTGTAATCTCCTCCAGTCCAAAGTGTTTGATGCTAGCCGATATTATCAGCACCAACATTCATGTCAACAGAATGGGTAGATGTGGGAAGGGGAATACAGGGAAGAATGATGAAGTGGGAGTCAACAGCTCAATGGAGTGCGTACAGGATCACTGCATGAGACTTGTACCTGTCGCCTCAGCAAAACAGTTACAAATATGCAGCATTTGGCAGCAGTACACACAGATGTCCAGAAGAAAGGACAGTCACACAGTAGTAGCACATATTCACTTCTGATTAATTTCATATCTTTTAAACATACTCCGATACCACATTTTTTCCTTCCTCAAGTAATTCAACATTAATTTCCTCAAAGATATTATAGCTCCCTGTATAACTTTATCATTTCTGGATAAACTAAGAGCCCATTTTAGGTCTGCCAGAGCAGAAGCCCATTCATTCAGTCCTTGCTTGGCCTTTGCTCTTCTATACAGTACCTTGGCACTTGGGCTGTCAAGTCTCAGTGCCTGAAAATTAAGTAAAAAGCACAGAAATATAATTGCTCCTTACCAAAAAAAGGTCTTTCTAACCCATCATTTCTCACAGTCTACACACAGAATATAAAATTATAGCAATTTTCTATATTTGCCAGAGCACAAAAAACACTGTTCCTGGAAAATGTTGCCTGAAGTTCCCCTGCACTTTATACTCCTAAGGTGTACTACATAAATGCAGTGACGTTTCTTGGATCACATATTACACTGTTGTAGCCTTGTACATCCAAGTGTAGCCTCGTGCACGTCTCACTATAACTTGTCCCCCACGCCATGAAAAGGATAACTTAAAATTTACTTCCTTCTATAACCTTCTCCGGAACACACTACAGGGAATTACTGTGCAGCTCTGCCCTACGTTTAACATGCATGATGCACCAAATTCCCTTAACCTCCATTATCCTGCTGGGATCTACACATGCAAAAATCAGCAGTGCACTCACTCTGAATCAGTGACTGTTTGGTTGACCTTATTCCTTCCAGATCAGTCAATCACCAATGAGGGAAGAAAAATATCTGTTCAGTACGATGTGTTTCTGTGGTACGTGCAGTATGGTAATCAGACTGTTACATTCACCATGAAATAGCACAAAATTGAAAAGGTTTTCATAATCTGTGGGTTTCAAATTGGTTGTTAAACTACAGGACTGAAATATGCTACCATCAGAGACATATTTCAGTCCTATCCTACCCACAGGCATAATGCAAGATATTAATGCTCTCACCATTTCACAGTTCTCTAAAGCATGCCTGAACAGCTTCCTTTCTAAAAAAGCAGCAGCACCATTCAAGAGACAAATCCGTTCTGCATCCACAAATCCCACTGGCACGGGAATAGACTCAAGCTCCTCCACTTTCGATCGAGACCTGGACAGCAGCGAATCAGATGTAGTACAGATTTCACCCTTCTCAAGGAAAAACAGGATATACAGTATATGAGGCTGATCACCACTCTGCACATGCAGAACAAATATATGAGCCTGATCATCACTCTGTATGTGGAGGACAGCCATATGAGGCTGACTGTCACCCTATATATGGAAGATTATGAGGCTGACCATTGCCCCGTATGTGGAAAGCAGATATATGAGGCTGATTCGTCATCCTGCATATGAAAAGACACATACCTGGTGCTGGTCATCACGCTAAACGCGTGTCTAAATCAGATATACGGGGCATAATGGAAAATTGTGTGATATTTAAATTTACAAGTGTTTCCACTGTAATAAATTTCTGAAGTCATGGAAGATAACACTAGCAATCAGGAGAACCAACAAACCAAACAGATGGCAGGACATCCATTTCATGTGCAGGAAAATCATTCCTCAGTGAAGGCATGCTGCATTACCACAGATATGTTTTGTGACCATTATATTTGCATATTTATCCAACATGGCAATGACGAAACTACATAATAATGAATAAATGTTGTCTATTTTAGATAGCAGTAATAAAAATGTATGAAATTTCAGTTCCAGCTACAGTGATTACATTGTATGAACCATGGCAATGAAAGGAAGAGAGTGTGCTATATGTATGGCATTTGCTAGTGCTAACTGGCATGAATGAGGTTACTTACTTCAGCCCCAGACTAAAAAGAACTACTCCATGCAAGATTTAAGGTTCTCACATCAGTGTTGCAAGTAGTTCCCAATGTTTCCAAGGGCTGTGGTGCCTTCAAAACATCAGAACTACTGACCCAACAACACAGAATCGCATCCTAGAAAATCTGAATGTTCAGCACTATACCAGGCTAAAATATTGGACGTGAAAGATTTGTGCTATCAAGCTTTGACAGAAGTAAGGTTATTGCATACTTTTATCTTTCTCTCTGACCTGCACTTGTTGGTCCTCATTCTGCAGAAAACCAAATAAATGGAAATGGGAGAAGAATTAAAAACATGGCCCCTACCAAGAGTAATTGAGTTACAGGCTGGTCACCTCCACCTGTAACTGACGTATATGGACTTACGAGTTTCAAAGTTTTCACAATGGTGTGGTTGAGGATTACATTATTCTGGGATACGAACTGAACCCTCAGATATAGAGTTCTATCCCATGCCTGATATTTGTGCCAGGCAAGGTAAGAAAGAAGTTGTCCCTGTGCATGCCATGAGGGTCTATGGGGGTGTACAGGTATAGCTTCACTCGTTAACCTCAGAATTAAATTTGATGTAGTGGTCAGCTTCATACCTCTGTTGTTTTATGCTTGGGGAACAAGACTACAATACCCAGTTTTGGAGAAGATACATATCTCTTGCCCCTGCCAGAAGCTATACCACAATTCCTCAGACATCCAGCATGTAGCATAGTTATTTTACTGATGGTACTATCTTGGCTGAATTTCTTCCAAGCATGGGTGAACAAAATGCCATTCTCCTCAGATGTCTTCCTAAGGAATGAATTTCATTTCTTTTGGAACCAGCATTTTGCTAATTCTGAGAAAAAAGCCAAATGAAATATGAAGACATAGTAAAACATGTAATAGGCACGTCTGTTCTCCTGAAAACTACACAACTAGTAAAAGAGTTGCATTCTGCTTCTGTCAACCCACTGTCTATAAACAGTTACAATACAACGCCGTGTAACATCCCAGAAGGCGCAGATCTCAAGAAATACCTTAAACATTTTTTACCAGCTAACAGTGAAGACAGATTCAGCAGGGCTTAGTCATTTTCCATCATACTGCCACATCTACCCTGCACGGTGCATGCTTCTAACTCATGCTGATGACTTACCTGTGCCTACAGCTGCACACAGTGACGTCTCAAATTTTTCACATTTCTAAAATTTTAATTTGGCTCAGCCTTGTAGTTGACTGATAAGGCTGCTGGCTGTGGACACAGCAACAGCAACGTACAGTAATACCAAGTATAAAAGGGATGCCTAGGGTCAGACGATGTGCTTTAATTCAGGAACAATTAAGCACATCCTCAAGCCTGGAAGGACAACATTTGGTCCCAGTGATCAGTACTGTGTGCACACGTGGCAAAAATGAGTCAACAGACGTGCCCTGTAATGATTCACACTGATTGCTGTATTACATTGCACTAAACACATGACAGGAGTCAACTGCAGTGACTGCCCCACATCACTGTATGATGAGGATGTAGAAGTGACACAGCAGAATGCTGTTCCAACTCTTGGTCATGAGTATAATGTTCAGACGTCTTATGTGTCTTGGTTCAGGACCAATACAGTACAACACTTGCAACTCACAAGAAGTTCCACAAAATCTACTAAATTCCAAGTGTAGGCACTGCCCAACTTATGGCACCATGACTTACAGCCACTCATACTTATGGCTATGATGCAGCTGGTAAGCCCTGCGATTTGTCAATGCAATAGACATGCGTATGAGTCATTGTTGTGTCTGGTCCCTTTGTTTTTGTTTTTGTCAGTACACTATGATGCTGTATAAAATACTGCCTGCCATCATGTGAAATGGTCTGAGTGAAGAGTGGTGTACGTTGTCAGATAAAATGTTCATGTAGCTCGGTATACATACAGTTACATCACCATTCAGTGCATCTGGTCACGATTCAAACAAAATGGGCCATAAAGGCATTACCAGGATGAAACAATATCATTCCTGTAAGTTTTTATACACAAAAGGCTAACAGTTGCTGGTAGTTACAACTAAAAAAGATGGTAACAGTAGGAGGTGTGCTCAAGTAGATATTAGTGTCCACCTTGGGTGAATTTAGCTCCTCTAGACAGCAGCACTATTTAACAGATCTTGTCATGCTATCAAATTTAGTATCCGAGTATAAATGTATATATCTTTCCAGAACATTTAAAATTACTGCGGTCCATAACTTTTGCTAAGGTTGTTTTTTAACAATTTTCCACTGAAATTTCAACAGGCTTTATATTACCTGATACTGAAAGCTTCATGCTATAAACAATATACACTTAACACTAATACCTTACCATTCTATGTAACGTAGTGCTTTTCTATATTTTGCATTAGCACGTACAAAATTCCTGGCCTTGAAGAACTTATTTCCTGAATTCTTTATTTCATTTACAACATTTTCAAGTGCATGAACCTGCAAAACAATACAAAATAAAACTAAAAAATAATGAATATGTGCACAAACACTTCTCCAAGTGAAATCTGAGGCTCTCACAGCTGCATCGCTAAAGATTCAAGTCCTACGGGGATGTAACACTGCAACGCTGGACAAGCAGCTCCTGAAATTTTAAGGCACTACAACCTTTTCAAACATAAGGAACTAATTGGCCCAAAACACAGCGTCACATCCCAGCAGACTGGAAGCTTCAACACTTTTCAACAAAAAATTAATGATTTCCAGTACCTCAGGTTGCTGGTCAGGAACACTCCAGTCAGCTGGATATGGAGGATAGATGTCTTCAGTTCCATCTGACTCTCCTAATCCCCAATCATCATCAGGTCCCAGTTCGCCACAGTTTTCAATCCAACATTTCTGTCACAAAACCAACTTTAACAATTACCTGTAAATCCTTCTCATACCACAGTACCAGAGGACACATACAATATTAATGCATCTAACTTGAAGAATGAGGCAGCACACACCTCCAAAACTTCTGTTACCCCAACTGCCAAACTAGCCATAACCCAGAAAGTGTAATCTCAATGACAACTTCTGGTGCAAAGTGTACTAAATTAAACAATCTGATTCCAAAACATAAGATAAATACTAAATACTGTATAATACTGTTACCACCTACACTGAAATCAGTATATGATAAGGAAGAATTAAAATGTGATGAGACATTCTAAACAATTAGCAAACTTTAGACACGAGAACAGTGTTAATCTCTGAACACATATGGCTGAGAAAGCACACACATAAATGGAAACATGTGTGCACACACACACACACACACAAAATAACTGTTACAAAACTTAAAAATCTAGTCACAGAAATATACTTCTTTCCACGTGCATTATGCATCACACAATGCAATGTAACATGAACAATAACAACACGTTTACTTTGTACTTTGGCGTTCTGTTCAGGCATCCCCTGCTTACTGCTCCTGTTTCCAGCAAACCAGAGCACTAGGTCAAAACAGCACTAAGTGAGAGAACTTTTGGCATAAGAATTAATGTTCACAGATGTAATTTCCACTCTCAGCTTACACTTCAGTGCTCATTAACTCCCAATGTCAGGTGTATTTCAGTACTAACTATTAGAAGCACACACACTGCTATTTAATTTCAAAGGCCTTAAAAGAGTCGCTATCTTTCCACATTACTTCCTTCTTCCTTCAAAAGCATGGTCATCTTCCACTCAACTCGACAAGCTGCTAATCAACTGCTAAGGCCAAATGACTCAGTTCAGCCATCAGCTGATGAACAGCACTGGTGGTACGCACAAATGAAAGCACTAGAAAAATTGTTCAACTGGTAACATTTCTGGGCCAAAAAAAATGTTAGCAGGGAATTAAAATGCATGATCCAGCCTATGTTCAGTACAAACATAAAACATTTATACATAATACATGTGTAGAGCTAAAAATAGGCAGTGTCACTTTAATTCGGGCACACACACAACTGGTATGTTCTGACAATTACTTATACAATCCCCAGTTTCATACAGATCCATTCAGTGGCTCTACAGCTGTTACATACACATAGACAGATGATCACACTTTGTGACTTTAATATGCCACACAAAGACACTGGTCACCTGCTGTTCCTATACGCATACCACTAAAAGAGATAGCAAAGAATGTAGACAGCAAAAAAAGCAAAGACATTCATTCAATACATGGTCCTGTGGCATGAAATTCATAGTCTGTTGTGGAAATCTTTTGACAGAGGACAGGAAAGGATTAAACTGCTGAGTTAGGTACCATGCATTCATGAAATGCAGTTCCAAAATTTAAAAAAAATGCTAACTATGAACATAAAAATGTAATTCTAATTTACCTCTGATTGGAAACAACCACACATCATCTACAAAGCAAAATGGACGACAAAACCTACTTTCTGGAGCTGACAAAGGTTGTCCCACAGCACCCTGTCACTCAATACAGCAGGGCTATCAGTCAGTCCCAGTGTTAGAATGCCGGGGATTACAATGCCTTTACTCCATAAAATTATGAAATATTCAAATTATGTTACTTGATTTTACACAGAACAATCATCCCTCACATACAGTGAGAAATCAATTTGGTATTAAGACACAGGAAAGTCACATGTACAAAGTACATTACCACTATCGGGCGCCCTTCTTGAGTGTCGATATAATTCACTTCTTGTACGACGCCGAGTCCCTTTTTGACTTCACCGAATACAACATTCTTACCATCTAAATGAGGACATGCAGATATTGTAATGCTGAATTGGGAGCAGCATGTCTTGTCATCAACATTTACCATGCTCAATAAGCCTGGCGAATGGTGCTGAAAATACAGAACGTAACATTACACACGACAGCTACCAAGTGGCAGACACAAACATGGTACCAGGTTTGCCTGCATTATTTTCTTAGCTGCCCAGTGCCAGGCAGTATATTCTCATGTTCCACCTAGCAAATATAAACACAAAAATAATCCACTTTCCCATATTATGGCTGTGTCAAATATACAAAATAAAACATGTGTGAGATATGAGCTTCTCACTGTGATGCTGCTGTTGAATCAGGTGTTCCAGCATGCGATGCTGTGTCACTGGGCGAGTTGTTCCTCACATTCTGAGGAAATGTAGTTGCTGCATCTTCAAGGGTCATGCAGTCCAAGAAGAATAACCGAAGTGGAGAAAGTGTGATAATGTACAGTTATGACGCTACTGGTTGGTGGATGACTTGAGAGGGTAGTGAGCCAACTGGAGGTGTGGGAATGACCTGGATGTACTGATATGTCCCTTAAAAGGGGTCAACAGATATACAGTGACCGAGACTGCCACCCTTTCCAGCCATGCACCAGCCAATATCACAATACGTGCGTTACCACACCTTCTGCACTGGCTGTTCTGCTTGGACTACTTGATGCTTGTAAATGAAGACACTAAATTCCTTCAAAATTTTGCGAAACACTCACCCAGCATGTTAGTGTCACATCCCAGAAGACCTGAAACCTAATAAAAAATACTTATGTAATCCAAATGTCCACACAGGACAGTACTGTAAACGATACAACAGTGAACACTGACTCGGCCACAAAAGTGACGGCTGAAATATCAGCGCGTCCTCTGTGGAAGAGGCAGAGATTTTTCTCTTCATCACAACATCTAGAGTGCATGTGGGGTCCATGCAGTCTCCTATCCGAGTACCAGGGATGAGGTGGATGGAGTGTGAAGATGAACACTCCCCTTAATCTAGCCACATACCTCTTCAAGGCACAGTGCTTAATATATCAAGCACAGGGATCACTTTACCTTACTTTTAACCTTTATACATGATAACACTGAACAACTTTGCTAAGTGGTAACACTTCTGGCTTGTGTTTTGGAAGCTCCCAGTTCAAATCTTGGCCAGTACAGTGATTATCTAAAGCAAGGTTTTTGAGGTTTTTCTCATTTCCTCCAGGCAAAAGAGGTAGAGGCAACACTGTCCTTGTTCATGCCATGAGGGCATATCAGGTGACCAGAGGTACACCTCCACTCACTAACCTTGGCACCAGATCAAAACGAGTGGTCAACCTGCTGTTCTAGCTGCTTTACTGCCAGCAAAATAACTACCAATACTCACCGAACAGGATGCTTGACATTTTGGAGACGAGAAAAATCTCTGGCACCTGTAAAGGATTGAATCTCAGGTTGCTCAGCACACAGCATAGTCACTATACCAACTATGCCAGCATGGTGTAGGAATGGACAGTTTGTTTGACTGGTGTGGGTCAAATCATATCTCTTGAGGCAGTTATAGTACTTGATGTACAAACGTTCAATGGAGCTACTCTGAACAGTTTTGCTTTGTCACTGTGAGTTCACATTAATGCCATCAGCTAATGTTCCAATAAACCAAGAATCAAGGATCAATTTGGAACCCTTTTTGGATCAGGGAAGAGTAGAAATGAATCCTGGATCAACTATTAGAATTATATTAACAACATACTCCATATATAACAAAGAACAAAAGATGTAATTGACATACTCTGCAACTCCCAGAACAATAACAGAAATAACAATAACTGCAAAATCCACCTCCCTGAAGTGATTTGTGTTAACGATCCTGTCATTGTGGGTTGATCCCTGGTTTACCGTAAAACCCCCAAAACGCCAAACCAAATTTCATATCCTCCAAGCCAAGACTAGTTTTTGAATCCGCACTTTCCAGTACGCTGGCTGACTGCAGACTATCTGTTCCCAACATGGCAACACACCAAGAAGAGGAGAAGGGGTCAAGGTTAATGGGAAAGGGTGAAGACTAAGGAGGGAGGTAAAGATGTCAAGGGCAGGAATACTACAAGGGCAAGGTGCCGAGATCACAGGATGACACTACTGTGGCAGTCACTATCGGAGCCAATGGCTCAATTCCCAGCAGGGTAAAAGATCATTACCCTCTCCAAAGTATCTAGATCAGCTCCGAGATCCACCCCGCCTCCTACTGAATGGGTACTAGGGCCCCTTTCCTTGGTGGTGACATAGTTAGGCCACGAAGCTGACCATTCACCTTCATCTAGGGCCAAGGTTAAGAATACATCCAGCTATACCACAGTTCCTTCATATGCCTTCAAGGCATGGTGCTTAATTAACCTTTAAAGAAGAAGCGTATCTGTTTTATATAAGGACTCAGTGCGTACCACGCTGTAAACACTCTCCGCTTCGGTTAGAAAAACCAATCTCTTAATGTTTTATAAGGCGAAAGTTGCTGTTTGTTCTGAGAGCCATACAAAACACATAAATGCAATGTGAGCACCACGTAGAATTTTTTAATGTTACACCTGGTCGTATGTAAAGTTACTGCTAGGCTTTAAAAGGTTAAGAGCAACAACAACTTTACCTTTAAACAAAAAGCTATTTCAAGGCATCAGGAGCTAAAGAAAAAACTTGAATCTGATGACAAGAGTGGAAAACTGCAGTCCTGATCCCAATTAAAATCCGACATAGGTAAATGTTCTGCCACAAAGTCAATATTTACAACCTATGTTGTCTGTGTTCCACTTCCTTATTATTGAGGAATCAGTGACCTGCTATGTGTTGCTTCAGCAGATACGTCTTGAACTGTGACTTGTGAGCCTTCCAAAATCAGTTCCTCCACCTGTGCTGCATTCACACTGATCCTTAACATTATGGGCTGACAGCTATAACCATCGTGGATGCCTGTTCAACAACTTCCAGAACATCTGATCCATTTGTTGACATGCTGCTGAAACAACTCCTGGGAGCTCACCAATTCTTCTTCATGAATGGTTGCAAATGCAAGAGTCTAATTTCTGCTGAGATGGAATTTTTATTGTGTCAAGATGGGTAAACTTATTAATGCGCTAGTGAATTTTGTTGAAAAATGATACTTCACTGGAATAAATGAGCTACATCTGATGTTGTAATTCCTTCTGATTTAATTGTTATGACCTGCGGGACCTTACTTACTGCACATCCTTCATACATAATCCTGACTGTTCCAATGCCCTAAATGTAAGGTCATCATCCAAAATTTTCACAGAATCATTTGGAACTTTCTCAGACTCACATCCACTGAATTCCACTTAGTGACCGTCTGCCTATCAAACTCAATCTGCTGAAGCAAATATTAAGTAATAAATATCCAGGTCATGGCACAGCTTTGTGGCTTCTTACTACAGAGGCCTAGCTTCAATCCCTGACATTTCATATGGGATTTTTGATGGCGAAAATGATACTCAAGCACGTTCATCCCTGAGCATTTCAGTTTTCCCTGTCAATTAGCACTCTACTAGTGCTCTATACTTATCTATCACACACAGTTGTACACTAGGTTGATAAGAACCCACAGTAACATGCAGGGCTGTGAGGTTAGAGTTGTGGAGTTGGAGTCGGAACGAATTTTGGTGGAGTCAGATTTGGCAAAAATGTACCAACTCCAATGCTGACCTCAATATAAAATCTTAAATAGATACTAGCTACAACAACCATCAGACTTATACTTAAAAATAGGTTATAAGTGTAAAAAGTAACCTGATGATTCACTTTGTGGTGATGAAATGTCTTATGATACCATCTACCATTTTAGTAGGTTTACCATTATTAATACATATTCAGCTTTTATAAAGGAGTCAGAATCTGAGATTTAAAAATTGAGGAGTTGGAGTACACGGTTTTGTATACTGACTCCACAGCCCTGGTACGACGAGCCTCAGCCTCACACCACTCTTACAACTGAACTAAGTTAAATGAATGATTCAGGAACACCAGCCATTTCACATGCATCTTCTTATATGAAGACCAATATTCGTTTAGGTTTCTGCATTGTGTTCTTATTTTAGCCACTAAAGAGACACAATACTGTACCAATGTAACAGCTCAGTTGGAACAGTTACCAAGGCTGTAAAACTGATCCATTTCATTTCGTATGTACATTATGTTATACCTTTACAGAAAAGAGAACCAAAGAATTACCTTCAATGCATAATTTTCATGTTCAAATGTCCATCCATATATACTTTCTCCACTTGTTCCATTAAATTCTGCAATGTCCCCTCCTTGAATCAAGCACACTGGTATTGTTCTGTGGAATATACTTCCTTTCAAATGAAGTGGCTTTCCACAAATTCCAATCCCCTTTTCTCCTGTACAAAGGGCTCGAAAATTTTCTGCTGTTTTCGGAACAATGTCTTTGAACAGTTCTATAATGATTCGTCCCACTGTAAAATTAAGATGCAACATATTTCTCAAAGCTACTACCAAACTTTTGTTAAGCAGCAATAAAGGCAACACTGTACAAAGGTGTAAAACAGAATTAGGTGAGTATTTCAATTCTTTGTCAGAGTAAACACACCACTTTTCACATGCACTGTTTATTTCCTCTATGACATATTTTGGCTGCATATGCCAGCCATCATTAAGTAGAACTTACAAGATCATAAAATGAAAAATATATGTTGAGGTGGAGGCCTCCCCTTTATAGTTAAAAAATATATAATTATCTATCATTCCCTAAAAGGAATAATATGGAAATGCATATATTCCAACTTTCAAATTTCCCATCCCATTGTACACGTACTATACTCTTTTCAATCTTTTTATTAATGTAGGAATCTGAATATTTTCTCTTCTCAGGTAGGAAGGTGTCGAGTTGCAGTTGTTATATGCATACAACACACAGACTGCGTATGCCCGTAGATGTTTATAGCTGCGAGTACCATCCATTGGTAACTATTACCACAGACACTACATAAACGCAATTTCTTAGACCCATTACACTTGAAATTATGTAAACTTTTGTGTAGATGCAAAATGTATTAGAACCTTATCAACACTACATCTGCAGCTATATCTACGGGTTATGGTGCCAGAAATTGTATGCTCTAATTTCCTTGCGCATTGTACACCAAAATGAATGCCTTATATTCTTATTCTTCGAATTAACTCATACGTTTATAAGCGTTTAGCGTTACATACTAACCCCTGTTCGGTCCAATACAGACGTCCAAGAAGACGATTGGATTCGTAACAGATTCCATGTTCGGGAAGTCGTGATTACTGCAACTTATTCACGTTCCATCACTTCTTAAAACCTACGTATTTTGCACACAATTCAACTAATCACGAAAAACAACTAACGAAACTAGTCGGACACATAACTCTACTAAATTACTATCGTACAACTATTACACCTGCGTCTACCTTGCCTGCATATAGCCCTGCACTATCCGACAACACGTAGTCATGTTCTACCAAACAAAATACACGTCATATGACTGGCGATCGGATAAACTCGACTTCACGAATATCCTACTGCCAGGACATCACAGATTAATACTTTGTTAATGCGCGAATATAAAAACGGTAACAACAACAATAACTTCACAGAGTACAGCCCTAGAGAAACTAACAGTTCCTTAGCTGGTCAGAAAATTTACTGCAACGTAGGGAACCCTAAGGATTATTACCGTGCTCACGAGAGTCAGCCACTTGTTCTTATCCTGAGCCAAATTAATCCAGCCCATGCCCTCCCAGCCTATTCCTTTACGATCCGTTTTAATCCACTCATATTCATCTTCCAAGCGGCCTCTTTCCCTCAAGTTTCCCCACCAAAACCAAACCTGAGTTCTCTCTTCTCCCCTGTGCGTGCTACAACAACCTCAATCATGTTTTTGTGGATCTGAGCACCTACCTAATATTTAGTGAGGAGTAAAAATCATGACATTACTCCTCATGCAATTCCTAGTCCCCCGTTACCTCCTCACCCTTAGGCCCAATTATCTCCCTCACAGTCCTATTTTGGAACATATTTAGCTTACTGTACTCTCTTAATGTGACAGACAGTCATTAACCCATATAAAACAACAGCTGTAAGTTATAGTTCGTTTATTTTAAATTTTAGAAGTAAGGTTGTAATTAAGAGCAGATTAAAGTCAGGGAAGGGTTGTTATCATTCATTATAGAATGAGTATAAAAGGCAGTCACATTATTTTATTTATTTATTTATTTATCATTCATATTCCACATGATCCACAACAGTTCACAAGAACTGTAGCATATAGAATCGGCTAAGTGATACAAAAAAACATGCAACCTTCATAAAAGAAACATGCATACAAAAAAATTAAACATAAGTACAATGTAAGAAACACAAATATGATACATATACAGTCAAAACTAAAATGACTCTTAAATATAATCACCGTACCACGTACACATGTCACATTTCCCCTATTCCATCAATTGTTTTATTAGACATATGGCATCTAAGCACGAGCAACCTGCATACATCCTTAATCTGTGATCACCGTGGCCTGCCTTCGAACTTCTGCTGTCGTCAGAAATGGCGTGCTCGAATTTGGAGGTTGCTATGTGAATGGTACGAGGCTGTTTCATTAACGTACTTACGTTATTGCTCTCAGTTCTGGCACAGTGTTCCTACATAGACCAATCACCTACCAGTCGAGTGAGAGTGTAGTTATAGGTTATAGGAGTTGCAGCTACGAGATGAGACGCAGAGCGGGCGTTGGGGCTATCCAAAAGCAGAAGCTGGAACAAGAGAAGTACAAAGGTAAAGGCACAGAACTTCAAGAAAGTCAACTGGAACAAATGTCCAAACAGTTAGAAGTGTTTCGAGATAATCTAGAAGAATTTGCGTCGAAACACAAAAAGGAAATACGAAAAAACGCACAGTTCAGACGGCAATTCCAAGAAATGTGTGCAGCCATTGGCGTTGATCCGTTGGCTTCCGGAAAAGGATTTTGGTCAGTTCTTGGTATAGGTGACTTTTATTATGAACTGAGTGTACAGATTGTTGAGGTTTGTCTCGCTACTAATTATAAGAATGGTGGACTTATTAGTCTAGATGAATTACGGCAACGATTGGTACAAGCCCGAGGTAGAAACAAACATCATCAAGAAATATGTATAGACGACTTGTTACGTGCAGCACAGAAACTCAGAATATTTGGTAGTGGTTTTTCTGTCTTGCCAATAGGCAAAGGCCAGTACTTAGTACAGTCTGTGCCTGGTGAACTTAGTATGGATCACACAGCAGTGTTGCAGCAAGCAGCCAATAGTGGTACAGCACGTGTATCAGTACCTCTGCTTCATGACCAATTGAAGTGGGAAAGTGAACGTGCTCAGAAGGCACTTGATCACATGGTTAAGGAGGGTCTTGCATGGATTGATCAGCAAAACCCAGGAGAAGATTTGTATTGGTTTCCAAGCTTATTTTCTGCATGTATTAGTGCCTGATATATGTATGTTTATGTTTCACTTACTTGTGTGTTCTGTGATTATACACAAGTGAGACATATTGTATGATGTGCCAATGTGTTCTTTTGTATGAAGTCTTTAAATGATGCAATGTATGTATGCAAATATTGATGGAAATTATACAAGTAAGCAAAAGAGGCTAACCCAAATGAAGTGGAATAAAATTGTACATTTGTTATAAGGAAATAAGAGGATTTGTGGCCCAGGCCAATAATAACCTGAAACTCTAGATGTTGGCCTTTTTCAGACACTGTGTTGAATCCAATGCACACACACTGCAGGGTGCATTGTGTCTGTCTCATTGCATAATGAAAATGTATAACTTATAATTTGAACATTTCTGAATGTGATTCACTGCTTTCCTTGCATGGCTTTTGTTTCCCACTCTTAAACGTGTAATATTCACACCGCAGTGCCAGTTGTTAGTCTTGTTACCACTGCTAGGATAATGCAGTCCACTTTTAGCATGGTTTTGACTGTACGCAGTTTGTATTTAGACACATTCACAAAATTGCAAAAGCGCCCGTTAGCTTTGTCATGTCTGTCTGTCCATCTGCGTGGAACAACTTGGCTCCCACTGGATGGATTTTCATGAAATTAGAGTATTTTTTGAAAATCTGTTGAGTAAATTCAAATTTGATGAAAATCTTACAGGAGTAATGGGTACTTTATGTGAGTACCTCTGTACATTTATGATAATATGTTACTGAATTCTTAGAATGAGTATGTTCCACAGAAAAGTTGTAGAGGAAATCAAGACACATATTTTATGTTGAATAACTTTGTTCTGAACATCCTACCATTTATGAGATAATGTGGAAAAATACAGTAGAGCTATCTGATGACTTATATTTGTTACTTCCAACCACTACCTGTGTGGGAGTGGTTGGTTGAGTAGGCTCAGGATGGTGGTCTGCAGTGCGCTCTTGTGAACATGGTAATGAACCTTCTGGTTCCATAAAATTTCAAAAAATTTCTTGATCAGCAAAGCAGTTATTAGGTAGTCATGAGAGACTCTGCCCCATGCAGTTAGTTTCCCTAATTGGTTCACTTCTCCCATGAAGAAGGAGGCAGCAGGTTCTTTTAAAATGGATGTTGCGTGTGTATGCATGTACAAGAGTGCACTGTTGGATCCCAGAAGATAGTAATCTTTATACAGTAAAATGTGCGATATCCAGTAGCCTATTGGACTATCCAGCAATCTCTGTTAACCAGCAAATTGACA
Source organism: Coptotermes formosanus (assembly GCA_013340265.1). NCBI lineage: Eukaryota > Metazoa > Arthropoda > Insecta > Blattodea > Rhinotermitidae > Coptotermes > Coptotermes formosanus. The sequence continues at coordinate 1,375,195 of BLKM01000661.1, read as the reverse complement.
AAGAGCCCCATTATATTCACTGTTGCATTAACCTGCAGCACCAGCCCCTACTCCGAGAATTTGACCAGCTCACATGTTGTTCCATTTACTTTGAGTGGTGGTCTGTAGTATGGCATGATCAGTTGCTTTATTGCCTCAGCCTGTTACAGGGTGTTACAGTGCAGTGCCAGGAATATTTCATTTTTGTCATGGAAGGGGCTGGTAAAAGGCAGAAAAGAGTAGTGTTAACGATGAAGGCAAAAATAGACATGTAATAGCCTTGAACATGGTGAAAACCGTAACAAGTTAATGAAAGAGTATGGTGTCAGATTTTTGACCCTGTATGATACATGAAAGCAGAAAGACGAGCTGCAGATATTCTCTTCCGCCACCGAAATGACCAAGGTCATTACCAAACGCCATGTTCTATGGGAACCTAAGTTGGAGCAGCTTGACGTAGTGCTGTACGAGTGGTTTTAGATTAAATGCTGTGAGGGTGCACCTATTTCTGGACCAGTGCTAATACAAATGGCTAAAGAGTTGCATACAAAAATGGAGTGACACGTTAAATGGTTAGGTCTGTCCATGAGGTTGCTAGGCGCACTGAGATAAGTATTAAGTATAATATCTTACACCCAGAAAATTGTGATATTCAGCAAACCTTTGGTCCCGGAGGTGCCAGATATTGCAGGTTCTATGGTACTCGCCTCTGTGAGTCACAGGTCTCAGTACCTTTGTTGTGATTTGTACCATGGGAGACTATGAGGAAGTTCCTGTCCATGTGCCAGCACAGAATTAAGTAACTGTATTTATTGTCCTGTGAATTAATATAATGTAACTGTACAAAAATATATATATATACACACACTAATGCAAAACATGAGTAAAACATTCACATATTCTTCTCTGATGATTTATGAATATCTGTTTCTTCTTGAATTTTATGTAGGTCACTTTTCAAAATTTTGTTCTCTTTTCTGAGTACATTTACCTCACTACGGAGTTCTTGTAATCGCAGTACAAATTTTTCAGTCATAGTCTTCATTGCCTTCTGATACCTGGAACAGCACAAACTTTGTATGAGAGTTTCTTATGTACTTTCTTCCTTGACTTGTTTGGTAAAAAGATGTCATCTGAAGATGTAGTTTCCACGTAACATTAAACTGTGTGAAAAATGGAAAATGTGGTCATAAAGTTCATGCAACTATACCCTTGTGTGTATTAACCCTTTAAAGACGAAGCGTGTCTGTTTTGTATAAGGACTCGGTGTGTACCGCACTGCAAACACTCTCCACTTCGGCTAAAAACCAATCTCGTAATGCTTTATGAGGCAAAAGTTGCTGTTTGTTCTGAGATCCATACAAAACACATAAATGCAATGTGGGCACCATGTAGAATTTTTTAATGTTAAACCTGGTGGTATGTAAAGTTACCGCTAGGCTTTAAAAGGTTAAGCATGATGCCATTTAAGACATCTGTCCGTGCTTAATGATCACACTAGTGGTTGGCTTCACACAGCAGGTACTTCAAACCCCAGGGAAAGAACCACTGATAACCATTAAATGGGTGGGGGGCAGCATAGAGTTGATGTGGGTGCAGTGCAGAAGAGAAAACTTGTAATCAAACCCTGGGTTCCCAGTTGCTCTGCATGGAACCTAATTACTGTGCTGACTGAGCTATTCCATACAATAACTGCACACAATAAGGTACCTTATACAGGGATTTTTTTTTTTTACTGTGGGACTGAGCAGGCATGAGCACTGCAGAACGGATGTCATTGGTTGCTGTGCTGCAGTGATGATGGCCAGAAGCCCCACGACAGAAAAACATCCTATATAATACACTGTTAATGTACTCTGTGAGGGGGTTCTCCTTGAAGCTGGGCATTCTTTACATGTTGTACATGTTGCTATGTATTCATATTGCACCCAGCTGATAATCAGTACTGAGATGGACAGAAAGAAGGCTCTCTACCTAGCTGTTTGCACATCCAGTTCACAGTCAGGTAAAATAAGGTGATGCTGTTAAACCCAGTGCTTTTCAGTTTTCCTATAGGATATGCCATGAGGAAGATTATCTGGAGCAGAGGATGCACTCTGCTCCTGGAAAATGCTGCCTAGAATCTGGTTGCATCCTACTGGAAATATATAAAACCACTACCTGCTTGCATTACTTGATTTGTGTAACCACTGTTCAAAATCTTAATTTTTTCCGTATTTTCTGTGCATTACACAGTTATTAAGGAGTTCAACACAGAGATGTATAAAACATTTGTAGCTATTACCATTAGGAAATGTAGCTTATGCATATATAAAACACTACAGTGTTGACTGTACACAGTATGAATATTAGTTAAAACAGAACAATTAAAATTATTATCAACAAAAGTGTGTTCAATTTAAACATATAAATTTATGGTGCAATATGAAATTTGCATTCAAACATCTACTGCATTTCTAAATTCAGTTGTCTGAATGCAGTCCCATTAAGTCTGATTATGATGTTATGTTCAAAATGTTAGTCCTCAGAATTTAAACAGTCCAGGACAATACTCTTTCAGATACTAAGACAGAATATACTTCATACCATGCATGAATCCACTTGGACTTAACTCATCATCATGTATGAATCCACTTGGACTTATCATCATGCATGAATCCCCTTCGATTTACTCATCGCCATCCAACGAATAATGATCTTAATTGCCATGTGTACCTGAATATGAGATTTTTTCCTAATTCGTCTGAATATTGGTAGTCACCTTATAATCATGCACAAAGTTAAACACATTCTGTGTGCATATTTTCCTTAAAAATGGTTGTGTAGGGAGGGGGATCATATATTCCGGTAAATATGGTACTTGTACACATGTAACTTCACATTTCTGGGGTTAGCTGTATAATGTGCTCAAACTGTTCTGCTGTGCCACACATTGCCATTGCAATTCTCACAGTGAGTGTCAACATGTCACTAAACTATGAAGGCCAAATTATATGTTGTATGCATGTTGCAGAAACTGAAGGACAAAAATCTTAATTACTTGGTTTTCATTTGGTGCTGCTTCTCGAGATGGTGTTCAAATTCACTGGCTGTTGCACTGCTTTGCTTCTGAATTTCCTGTATTTGTTTCACCAGTTCTTGATGTTCCTGCGCATACTGCTGCCGCTGCCACTGTCTGGAAACATCAGACTAATGCACAAGTCTTCTGGGATATGATGCTGTGTTACTGGGCAAGCAGTTCCTAGTGTCTGTGGTGCCTTTACCTACCGGTCCAAGAAGAATGATGTGGGCCCCCTGACCCTGATGACAAACGCACTACAGTCTTTTGACACCTCAGGAACTACTCGCCCAATGACAGTGTCACATCCCAAAGGATTTGCATCTTCAGCAACACCATCGTGACACAGGTCTGATTTATGTGAATTTTATGTTAACACAATTCATGATTTTTTTTTTTCATTTAGCTTCTTTGTTATTTTAATTTCAGGCCTCCACTGCGATGTTAATGAGATCTGTGCTTTTCTGGGATATTACGCAGCGTTGTGTGGTAACTGCTTACTGATTTTTTGAAATAACCAATATGTTGTCCCAAAATATTGGTAAACAATTACCACACGACACTGGGTAATACCCCACAAGAGCGCAGATCTCTTCTTTGTTATTACTAGAATATAATGAAACTCACTGTGTGACACAAGGAAATTACATACAGTTCATTAACTGCTGAACAAATGGGCATCAAAGGTCAACTGTTAAATATTAAAAGTTAAATTTTTTAAGAAAATTAAGAGGCAGTGAAATTAGAGAAGTAACAATAATTTGAGGTTACATGACTTTGACTTGTGTGACCACTTGAGGACAAGACTACTGCTCAAGTCATGAGACACTGCATTACACTATATAATGCAACATCATGCCATCAAGGTGTATGGGGAATGTGGGGGTGAAGCTACACAGTCTTCACCTCAGCACCAAATGGATGCTGCTGCCCACTTTCACATTCTCTCCATCTTTACCCCTAGGCAAAGAAGTATTTTGGATAGGATGGAAATAAAAACCATGACATGCACACCAGTATCAGGCTTTAGTAATCCAGTCCACTGGCAGTCACCTGTTATGGTTCATTGACACAGAACCTCAAGTTTAACAAGACAGAGTATTACCTTTTTCTGTACTTGTTCTTTTTAACATCCTCACTCCTACTACTCACAAATCAATTTGTGCATAAATTAAAAGAGAAAAGATATACAGGAAAACATGCAACTCTCACCATCTGTTTGCCTACAAAAAAGCTACCAGAAGACATGAGAAAGGATGTAAACAGTAACAAAATAACACTCCAAACATAATGATAATGAGCTGGTGGTAGCAGCAGTGATTCTGGACCTGTAGGGGAAAATGACAATGTGAGAAAATTTCTGGAAAAACATAGGAAAGAACTAAAGGCAGGAAAAGATTCTTGGATATATAACTGAACATGGCAATAAAGATCACAAATTGCTTGAAAGAATGAGAATTTGTTCTACATCCTTTGGCTCAGCCCACAGAAGGATCTACAGAAAGTAAATTCTGTTCTATTCAGCATACAATTGGCTTCTGGTACTCACTGTAGCTCCTGTTTGGACATTAGATTTCCCTTTTCAAGTAGCTGTTCCATGAGATGTGCTTGTTCTGCCAGCTTCTCTAGATGTTCGCCTGCCTTATTCTTAACTCGATTTTCTGCTTCTAACTGTGCTTGGAGGCCTAGTATCTGTTCTTCCATTAAATGATGTTCTATGCTCATCTTTCGTATCTCTACCGCATGGCTGAAATTTAGTATTATGCTGCACTGTACACATACCCTACATTTAATTCCCAGTTTTATGATTACTGTGAATCGAACCAAATTTCAGAAGGCTCTCTGGTCATAACATATTAATTTGAATACCGGGTCCTTAATTTATCTGACAGCAAACATTTGTCACTTCCTGCTGTGTGTATTTGCTATGTTAACACAGTAAACAACCCAACAGAAGGTGTCAATTGATAGTAATCAGATAAAATCATGACCCTACAGATCAGTATCTCACCTCTCCTGCAGTCTCTCCAATTCAGAGCGCAAGTTTTCTTTCTCAATACCAAGCTGCATGTTATAATGTTTGATGCTCAACAGCTCATCATAAGCCATGGTCAACTTTTTCTCCAGCACAGTAGCTGCGACTGGTGATTCAACTTGCATCTTTTGCAGCTTCTCTTCCAATACATACTTTTCTTGTATCTCTTTCTGTAATTTTCTGTTCTTTTCACTATTCTCCTGTCAAAATAAAAACACTTAAATGTCAACCTTCACAGCACATACAGTACATCATTTCATAAGCAAGGCTCCAGTAAGCAAGTTAACTGTTACACCTATGTAGATATACAGAAACTACAGTGAGATCTGGAGTTTACATTTCTCAACAAATCCATTTGTTTGCTGTCCATGACAAGTAAAATCATGGCTAACAAGTGGATAAATACTGCAATGGATTCATTAACATTGTCTCCAAGCTGATCCTGGCAACTGTGTGGTCTAAGGCATGGGTCTGTGGCTGCTTGCTTGCTGAGATTGAGGGTTTGAATCCTACTGGAGGCATTGCTGTCTGTCTCTTGTGGGTGTTGTATGTTGGCAGGTAGAGGTCCCTGTGACAGGCCAATCCTTCACCTAGCAGTCCTACTGTGTCACTGACTCTGCACTTACAGTGAGGAGGTAGAAGAGGTTAGAATAAGAAGGAAAGAAGACTATTCTCTCCCTATCTTGTTTCATTTCTCCACATACATCACATAGTAGACCTGAACAGTAAATGGTATTTTTATAAGCATTTTATCTGACAGCTACCCCTTACCACTGCCCATTGTTGTTGTGCAGCATGTATGGGCTGTTGGCCAGGTGGGCTATGTTGCTACAATAAGTGGGCCTACAGGATGTGGCAACTGATAGTTATGAGATCCAATAATGACCCCATATAAGAGGTAGTATTTTTATGTCTGTACATTATGTGGAAGTGAGAAGGCTAATGCAAAGCCATTACAATGGCATGGGTAGATGTAGTGTGTCTTATTACACACAGGCAGATGGAAAGTATAACTTTTATTTAACTAGGAAACTAAGCCAACATTTACTGACCCCTGATTAATGGGCTTCACACTGTATGACCTGTTACTGGAATGTGATGAGTCAGAAGAAGGCAGATATACAGTGCTATATCAGCTCTTCTGCTAATGTACTTGTAAGCACTAAAACATGACTGTAATGCATGCATGAGCAGTCAACGATTCAACACCATGCATGTGAGGGGTGGGAGAAGAAAAGAAATAAAGAAAAAAAAGAAAGAAGGAAAAAGAAAGACAGTTTCGGTTTATCACTATGCCTGTTTCTTTTTCTAAACCTTGTTAACCCTTTAATGCCGAGATTAAATACCGTGGCGCAGGTCTGCCTGCCGAGATTTTTCTCTGGGCATTTAATTTTTAAAGCTTGCTCTTAGATATAAAAGCATATCTTATAGACTTTTCATTCAAATTCAATGAAAAAAAATTTCACAGTGTGTTTATGAGTTGATGAATTTGGGAAAAAATATTCACAAATTTTTACAATAAATTTAGTCTTGTAAATTGCATGCATTATATAAAATGTGGGGTAAATATTTTATTACTCACATAATTCTGGTTGCTGCACAAGATCCGTGGCACCTGTGATCACTGTTCTATCACCACACACATACACACGCACTACTTACACTAATTAGTTTTCGTGTGATAGTCCGCGAAACAAGGCGCCACGCGTGTGTTGCAGTCATGTCATCAGAGTCGGAGCATGAGGCTCTACCCAAGTACACTCTCATGCCATATGTATAACATGATTCGTCACACAGTTTATAAATTCTGATGTCGAAATGTTCCCTTTTCTAGGAAATGTACTGTCTGAAAATAACCCTGCCTTTGAATTTTACAACTACTTTGTCTACTGCCAAATGTTCTGAGGGGTTATAGAATTTAGCATAAGCCTGGTTCAATGTGTCAAAGACTGTCTTTATTTTCCATGGTCGGTCATATTCCTCGCCTTGGTTGGGTTTCTGTCAGTCTCCAATGACTTGGTTATCAAGCCTCCTTGCTGGCCATGGTAGAAGTCGGAACATGCGTCTGACCCACTAAGAATGTTTGTGCGTCTAGCAACAGCTGCAGCAACCTAACCGCTATGTGTGAAATATTGTACGGGTTTATCTTTTGAAGGACATTTGTTGGGTTCTGTTACTCCCTCATCCTGGCTTTGCTGTGAAAAGCAGTGGGCACAGGTATCCCCCCCGGTCATCCATTTTTGTTATTGCTACTGCTTGCTGAACACGACCCTTGTCTATCTGTTACAAAGACGGTTTTGTATTCCTGTGCACTCATAAATCTAATACTCTAAGTAACGACAACTTACATGATGAGAGCAAAACAGATCTAAGCCTACGATGTAAATGCTGTGAAAAATTCCTCGTATTTCAAGGGTGCACACAAAATTTTTAGTATATTAGATGGCTGTGTGTTACTCATTTCTGCCCCACAACCCCTACACAGTGCCCCAGAACTACAACAGACACGCCTATGAGCGCTCCTGTAGCTGTACACATCGATTTTCATGGATATCTCCAGTATTTTTGTATTAGTTCGGTCTGAAAATACGCGTTACAGTACGCCGCTGAAAACCGTTCAGATGTCAATTAGTAACTGGCTTCATAGCACACTGTTGATATTCAACCCACACACGACCCCAGTGCGACTGGTAAACAAAATGCTCCTTCTCTAGAACGGTATTACCCAGCTGAGAAATGCGCAGTTCACCAATGTGTTGACATATATATCATGACTGTTGGTGGCCTCAGAGGGGTGGAGAGGGAACATTTATAACTGCATGTACCAGCTCTGACCTTCAGGGGACATACCACACAGAAATCCTGAGTGTTATGTGGGATAGGGGTGAAAAAAATGCTTCCATATTCGACACAATATTGACGATGACTGAGGTCATCATTCGGCTGCTGTGCCACGTTTAAATGCCCAGTGCGTTATGACGACAGTCAACATTTGCAGTTGAAGGGATAATATGAGAGTTTACTTCACTGAGACCATTTATTTTCACCATGAAAACAGAACTGTGTGGAGAGACACACGGGTGTTGCAACCTCTCTTGTAATTAAGTTGGTGCAAGATACAACAAAATATAGTTACCTACATCTTCTATCCTTTTCATGTCATGTAGCAGAATTTCAAGCTTCTTATTATACTGCTGCTTTATATTTTCCATTTCTTCTTTCACTCTTGCACCTGCTTCATCAATAATACTTGCCAACATCTTCTGAAGCTGAACATTTTCTTCTGAAAATGTATTTAGTTTTAAATTTTTAGAGACATGTAATGTGTACTACACACCTTCATGCTGCGTATTAACTACTGTATTAACTTTAGCTGACATTAGATATAAAAATCAAGCACTGATATACTCCATGCACTCTGCCACTATGTCCTGTACTTAATGGTATGTTCTTACCTCTAATCCGAGTTTCCTGAAGAACTGCAGTGTCCTTCTCTGCCATCGCACGCTCGACTAACTGCAATGATTCACTCACTTTCTCAAGAGCCTCTAATTTCTTTTTCACCAGCTCCTCTATGCAGCCATGACAATGTGTCAGAGCTGATTCCAAATCATTCTCTGTCATTTCAATAGTCTCCACTTGTTCCTGCAGTTCCTTTGCCTTCTTCTCCATTTGCTGTAGTTTTCTTGCAGTTTCACACTGCCCTATATAAAGAAATTTAACGAGTATCTCTTTTAGATAAAACCACATACTGCGTGTCCCACTATGAACACTAAAGAATGCAAGTCCTGTACTCAGTGATGTAAACAATAAATTAATCCACGAATAACAGTAAGGCAGTATATTTATTACCTTCCAGTGATTTTTCTAGTTCCTGTTCTCTGGATTTTAAAGTTGACAGCAGAGCTGCATTTTGCTGTAAACTCTGCTCCAGTTTCTTTTGTATTTCTTCTCGTGTTGCTTTCTCTTTCACCAAAATACTTCTCGCTGTTGCAAGTTTAGACTCCAGTACTGTTACTGCATTTGAGAAATCCTGCTTCATCTGTGTATCAGAAACTCATTCAATATACCATTTTTGCATTAAGCATTCACAAAGCATCAACAAACTCATGTCAGGACATTTATATGTATTGCAACTTAAGTTATAAAATGAGTCACAGATCTCTAACATACATTCTCATTCTTCTTCTGTGTTAAATCCATGTGCCTGCTGTCATTGTAAGATTTGAGTGCCTCCTCCAAATTGTCAACTTCACGTAATGCCAGGTTCCACATTTCTACAGCAGAATCCCTTTCCTGAAACACAGTTATCAAAAAGTGAAGAACCTTGTATAGCAAAATTGCAAAGTTATGGCAATCTGATGCGCGAGCAGCCTATCATATGTGAGTAGTGGGAGTCGCACAATGGGCAGATGAGGGGCAGGGAATGTGAGACCAACGTGTCACATACATGTCTGTTTGTATGTTCTCCCAGAGTCCAGTGATAATGGAAGTATTCCACAACCATCTGCATGGCTTCCTATTTTAGATAGGGCCATGGTGTAGTTACCAATATGCTAAGAAGGGCAAAGTTTTTGTTTGGCTAATAACTGGCGACATGGAGCAATCTCCACTCTGTAACTTCTTGTAACCAACTAACCCGACACCCCTCTAGTGCCGCCTGTGGACAATACCAAGTGGAGACACTAAAATTGGTCATTTGCGCAGTGCCATAAGATTGCGTCCAAGTTCTACAAAACTGTAAGCCTCAATTCCATGCTCTTATATTGTTGGGGCCAGGTAACTTGCCAGCCGAGCTCCATAATGTCATACACAGTTGCAGTTGGCACAGCAATGTCACTGCTTGGCTCAACTGGAAAGAATCAGACAATGTCATCTCTCTTCCAGAAACGTTCACCCCTAAAGTCATGCACAAAACAGACAACACTGAATAGTAACTTACAGATTATTTGTTTTTGTATCAAAATTGATTTTGCCAGTATAAACTTGTATCATGTGAGATTTCAGGCTTCCGCCATGGCATGGTTGAGCGAAGGCCTGACCTGTATCATTAGGAATCAAAATTTAGTAAAATGAAGGAAAATACAATTACGGATGTGGAGATGAGCATGGTTGCAAACACAGCACAACAGCAGATCTCCGAGAATGGTTTACCACACAAGAAGCACAGCAGTTTCTTAGTGACCGTCACACTTTTGTCACCTTCTCTGAACGTATTATCCAATTCTGCAACACCCCCCTGCCACACGAGTAAGACAGTTCTGCTAGCTCCAATAAACAACATACCTGAGCTACCATAGAAAGCTGCTGCTGAAGATTGGTCACCATATCAGACCCCTTCTTGTGACGTGGTGACATAGTGGACTCATTTTTGAACTTTGTGCTCAACACATTTTTCAGCTTGTCTGATAAATGTCTGTTTTCTGTAACAAGTTCCTTCAGATCACTGCGGAGTGATGCATGTTCTGCCTGGAAGTATTGAAACACATGAGAAACAGTTAATACTGGGGGGAAAGAAAGAAAGAAAGAAAGAAAGAAAGAAAGAAAGAAAGAAAGAAAGAAAGAAAGAAAGAAAGAAAGAAAGAAAGAAGGAAAGAGAGAAGGAAGGAAAGAGAGAAGGAAGGAAAGAGAGACGGAAGGAAGGAAGGAAGGAAGGAAGGAAGGAAAGAAAGAAAGAAAGAAAGAAAGAAAGAAAAAGGAAAAAAGGTAGAGTTGTCTCTATCCATGCCACAAAGGCATGTAAGGGAAGGAGAGGTGCAATCTCATTCATTCTCAACCTTGCCACTAGATGCAGGTGAGTAAAAAACATAACAGGAGTAATTCCACAAAGTCTCCAGCTTCATGCATGGGTAATGTTAGTGAGCCTAGGCCAATGTCCCAACCTGGGAAAGTATGTGAAGTTGTGTGCGCATGTAGATCTGTGTGTTTCTGCAATCAGAGCAGTGGTGGTGCCAATATTTGTGTAATTATGTAGCAGCTGCAATCGTGACTGAGGTAGGGGGGCTGTAAGGTTTGTGAGACTCACGCTGAATGCTGTTATGCAAAATGACAGTGACTGTATGGATGTAATCGTGCTATAAACAGTAAGCACTACAAACAATAAAAAAAGCCACTCTACAAGACCCTGAGCCAGTTCACAACTTCAAAGGGCTGTGTCATGGCACAGGCAGTTAGTCACTGGCCTCTCACCACACAGGCCCATGCTCAATCCCTGACCAATCTTTGGCAGATTTGGGATTTGTGGTGCACAAGATTGTGCAACTGACAGTGTCATGAAATAACACACATACAAAATCATAACCTCACACTCCCTTTCTGTAACATCGATCTCCTACTTAACTCTCCAAGTGACTAATTTCATTCCCCAGTGAAATTCTGTCCCGATCAAAGCTATACGTTCATCCCATCTTGATCACCTTAATTTGTATATCCTACAAATAACTTGCAAGCCACACAAATGGTAAACACTGAAACACAAAGTACAATCAACACAACTAACAGCCATAACAATAGCCTTTCTTTCAAATTACAGTTTTTCCATTTATCTTATATCTGGCCTGTAAGTTTTTGGACAAACAGAAACTGGTGTGTTGGCTGGAGGAAAGACACGGCGCAACACTGCAAACAGTGATCCATCTTTTTCTGGAAGTGAAAATATTTGTCTAGCTACTACATATTTAATTTCTTTTAACACCCCCCCCCCCCCACACATGGCATTTGAAAACACAAATTTCTATGTCCTTGAAACATTCTTGGTAATTCCAATGAATCAATACAATTGTGCTTTTCTATATTTTGAATACATCCAAAATAACACAAATATTTCTGTCCTTCAACAGCTATGTATATTCCAATATTAAGGATATTTGTGATGTAGTTGTAGCTGTAGTTTACAGTGTGTTTACTAATGCTGTCAGTAATTTGGACTACACAGCATCAAACTATCATATGACAGTGAATAAATGAACTGGAAAGGACATGGAAGGAAGTAACAGAAGCCTATCCTCAGGGACTACACCAGCATTTGCATGGAGGAACTGAGGAAAACTGCACAAACCTCAATCAGGATAGTTTATGTCCCAGCTGAGAAGTTGCACATCCCAAATACAAGTCAAGCACTGCTGCTTGAAACAACTTGACCAGTACCTCTGTGGTGTTACAAACTTGCACAGCAATAAGGATTCAGCGACAGCAGCAAATTATAGGATACACTCATACGGGAGGTGGTAAGAAGGGAATTCACTCACCACCATGTACACAGCAATTGCTAACTGCAAAATAAATGCTAGACTGCCATATGGAAAGTGTTGATGTGAAAATCCATACTCTTAATCCTTTGAAGACTAAATGCAAAAGTAATTTTCTGTCCAATGCTTTATGATATCCAAAAGAGCACTGCTTTTTCTACAGGCTCCCAATAAGAGAAAATGTTGTCCCAGTGCCATTTTGTCTAACACCAACATCACATGGACTGGCCCAGCATCAAACCTGGGCCTCTATGCTCAAGACTGAAATTAACTTGAATTGTATATAAGATCCAGTCCATACCACGCGGTAAACACACTCTGTCTCGGTTATACAAACCAATCAGTTAACGCTGTATAGGGAAATAATTGCTGTTTGTTCTGAGATCCATACAAAACACATAAATGTACTGTGTGGGCAGAATGTAGAGTTGTAGAACATTAAACCTGGTATATATAGTAACCACTGGGCTTTGAAGGGTTAACCACAGCCCTAGACTCAACAGAGTGGAGAGATTCACACTCCATTCATTTTAAATATGGGAACTTAATAAGCCAAGAGCTGGTCTACGCAGAGTGTGACAATAATATTACCTTTATTTATAGTTTACTGAATGACTCTGTCAACAGCTCAGACTGCAGAGCTTCAAATGCTACAACTAGCAAATAAAGAATGGCAAAGGCTGTACAAGAAAGTAGTCATATCCTAGCACTTGCCAGGAAAGACTGAGTAAAACCATGCAACGTAAGACTAGCTGATCTCTCCAAACCTAGATTTGAAGCAGGAATGTCCTGAATATCAACAAAAAGTACTATACATTCAACTGTGATACATGGTGGCACTATAAAACACACCTCACCTTATAAAAATCAATTTGCTGCTGCAGAGCACCAACAAATGCCTCATATTCATGTAATAATGATGGCAGCAAACTGCTGTAAAAAGCAGAATGAATACAAAGTTTAAAATGTATTAAAAATACAGTATGATGTATGGCCAGACTGTATATTACACTTACAACATTACACAAAAAGTAAACTTTATAAATCATTACTGCATTCCCAAACCTCACTTAACCCTTTAAAGATGAAGCGTATCTGTTTTACATAAGGACTCAGTGTGTACCACGCTGTAAACACCCTCCACTTCGGTTATAAAAACCAGTCTGTTAATGTTTTATAAGGCAAAAGTTGCTGTTTGTTCTGAGATCCGTACAAAACACATAAACGCAATGTGGGCACCACGTAGAATTTTTTGACGGTAAACCTGGCGGTACGTAAAGTTACCGCTAGGCTTTAAAAGGTTAATGTCAGATACAAAGCTAAAATTCAAGCATTAGTATCAGTCTTGGTACACACTCAACAATTCATACACTAAAAACACGAGTCACTCAACATTTGCAGCTCATGGTACAACACATTCCACAAGTTTCTGTTGCAACACAAGTACCAAACCGGCTACGTCATTTCTCTTGGTGCATTCATTGCCAATTACCTGAACTGCCCTTTGACATTATGTTGATATGCTCACTGCAATCAATGGAACATTGCTTGTACTAACTGTATAGCTGGCAATGGTGAAATGTGACTGGGGAAAGTGCAGATTACACTGCTGTTACATCATAGGAAGACGAAACATAACCATCATCCTCTAAACCACACCGCATGATCTGCTCAACATAGTGGCTACTAGGTCACAACAAAACAGACAACAGCAGCAACTGAGACACCATGCCTGCCTACCTCTGCACAACCCCCTTGAGGCTCCACATTTTAATGAAACTTGCAACAGCAGCATTTTGGACACAATCATAATCCTGCCATTCAATATAAAACTTATTTGATAATAACTGCAAAAGTTGAATACTACGTAGCCTGGCACTAAACAACAGCCAAGAATTATATTACAAACATTTACACTTTTATCTCAATAAAAAGGACTAGGGAGAATGCAATCAGATATTTGGTTCATACAACCAAAGTGTGGGATTTTCCAATTATGATGTGAACATGCTTGTAAAAGTGAATATGTGGGCTCAAGCAGCATCAAATAGTGACACACTGCATCTTGTCCTATTCTAACACACAATACTTATGATCTTACTCAGTTTCTGCATACTGAGATGCATTTGATGGTGCTGGGATGACGTCCTTAATGCCAGATGTGTTCTTATTATCCATCAGGAAGCTACCCACGATGGTGTCTATCAGGACTTAATTTTATACATTATTGCCAGTTGCACTACAAGGCATACAGCAAATCTGGCAAACCAGTTTCTCACAGGAAAATCCTGGCTGAGTAGAATATGATTAAGCTGAAAGTGAAAAATCAGTAGTGCAATTCAAGGCCATATTACTAATTCATGAACTAAAAAAGTGCAGTGGATGCACTTGATATTTAATCTACACTTTGTCAAACATAACTAACCAAAAGAACCAAACCATTTATATCCTGTATAACAGTAAATAAACCTGAACTTTAACGACAACAGTCTTTATATTTTACTTTTTATTTGTTCACTAACTTAAAAAGTGTTTAATGAAGCAGCTGCAGATCATGTGAATGACCCCCTTGTGATGTTGACAATTTGTGTTTAGGCATAATAAAAAGCAGAGGTCCTGAAATGAAACATACATGGAATGTTTACAGGCCTTTTGCTATGCCTATTTCAATGTTTACTACAGTCAGTTCAGGGGCATAAACACAAGCCTCTATAAGAGTCTCAAATGTCCACCCACTATCATTGATTTCTGATGGACTGACCTACTGTGCAAGGTCTAATGTACTGTGTCCAATGAGAACATAAAAATAATATGCAACGGTTTCAATTCTACAGATCCCCAAGAATCGTTTTCGGGAAGCAACCACGTTTACCAGTTCCATAATTAATAACTTTCTACACAAATATAAACCTACTTTGGGAATGCCTTCTTCCGTAACGAGAAAGAATTCACCCCAGAATTTATGTTTTATCCGACCCATGTGGTTGTTGCACGTTACGTAAGTACTTAAAGGCACACCCTTAGCAGGTTTCTCCCAGCAAACGTTTTGTAGGAGTGTTACACGTACACTAATCCTGCTCATGATAAAGTTGTCTTCATCTGGTTATTTAGAGGACCACATATTTTAAAAAAGTGCACAAATAAACGCAACCCTAAACTACATTCACAAATACTTTCATTAACATAACCTCTCCTCAAAAGCGTTACAATTTCACAGCACACATTTTTCAAAAAATACTTGAAAAACTTGCATGTTTTGACATGTATATTTCTTGCACACGAACCATATTTCAAGTTGACAAAAAACAGAGACCGCATCACACTCAGCGGTGACTGATGAACGCATGAACTGATCGCCACAACCCAAGTAACCCTACCGAATAGTTCAACCGTTTTGCACTGTCGCAAAGCCGAATATGTAAGAAACAATGGAATGAATTGTACTTGCTATAGAAAATCGAATGGGAATTGGTATATTTAAATTAAGGCGTTATATGTTAACAGTGGTAAGTATAAACTGTGCCACACATGTGGTGGCAAAATTTTAAACTGCCGGTTATCATATCCCATTCTCAACAGTCATGTTTTTAGCCCGGGGTGATCGAAGACATGGGTAAAATGCTATACACAGATTACATTTTTGTTCATCCGTCTTGGCGAAAATTGTATAGGTCATGTTACCACACTCGACATATATGCAACTGTGCATATGAATACTCATACTTGTCACCAGCATATCACATAATCGCACTACAGAATGGCGCGATGGCAAATGTTTTCGTTTTGCATACGCGCGCGTCCGTAGCGTATCACAGGGTGGCGTCTGCTTCCAGGCCGCTTTTTCATGTTTCTGAATTGCTGGTACTGATTCGGCCCCACAGGCTCCATGCAGCCCGTAATTGTCATGCCATGTTTTACATCGTTCCGTCCCGAGTGTTCGAATCAATGATGAGATGGGCGAAGCATGTCGCAAGCATACAAGGAGGGTGGGGAACAGTGAAACAAACTGATAACCCGATCTTTTATTTTGGTTCTTTCTTTCATAGCTCTGTGTGCCTGCAGAGTACATCAGTTTAATGACTGCTGGACTTCACCATAGTATAGTACTGTAACTTTACTCTCAAAAGTGAGACATTCTGAAACTGAACATTATAAACAGCACGTAAGTGCCTTCATTTATTAAATTTCATGGGTGGAGAAGTTTTACATATCACTTACCAAACTGTAATAACAGAATATGCAACAATTTAATAAGAGTTCATGTTCAGTCAGGTAACTCTACAGCCACTTTACAACAGATCCACATTTCCTGCTGCAGGCAGGACTGTAATGCCATCCAAAACCAGTTCCCTAGCTTCCAAATTACCATTTTTTAATATCGTAAGTCTAATTTCATTTTAACCTACTCTGTAGGCCTGCTCATGAGTGTGACTCTGGTGCAGTGAAAGGCCAAAGAGATGTCTTACTGGTCTGCCTCAAATCCCTTGCAAAGAGATTTAACAAATCCCAATATTAAGTCTGTCATCTAAAGGTTGCAGAGGGATTAACCGCCTTACTGCCTGTATGTCTTGAAGCTTCAATGCAAATGAAATCAGTAAAATCCTCTTTAGGTGACAGCTGTGTCAAGTGGTTCAAGTAACTCTCTGATATGTTATCTGAATGCACCAAGACTGTGAGTCAGAAATCAGATGCACATTCAGCTAGAACAATTCATTCTTTTAATGATCTGGAACTTGGAACAAACACCCCTACTTTTTTCTAAGTTAAGGCATACCCACTGTTTTATCAATTACCAACATGTATTACTTTTTCAAGTTAGTTGTACACAACCTTGTATTATAAGTTGTGTATGACGTAACTTGAAGAAGAAATATATACCCATATCTTCTATAAGCTTTATACAGGCAAAACAGTTGCACACATTCCTAACCTTGGCACTAGATGAAAATACATAATCAGCTTTGTGTCCAGGCCACTTTACCCCATAAGACCCCAGTTCCCACTAGAGATGACAGTGCACTGACTCCAGAACCAGTCTGGACATGGGGACGACAAAAATCTCTACCAGTGCCAGGAATCACACACTGATTCTCTTGTCATCCAGGCTATAGCACAGTTACTGCAGGCTTTCAAATATGGAAACACATTGGGCTAAATTACAGTCTCTAGGAATATGACACTACGATTCATTTCATAACATGACACTATGATCCATTTTATAACAATGTTAAAATGACACTATGGTTTGGATGATCTGTATCAGTGTTTTGCAGAAACCTGCTGCATCCACATTAGTTGGCATGAAGAAACAGGCAGTAGGGTTCTCTGAAACACTGGTACACACATATCCAACACATGGTGTCACACTCTAGACAGGCACCACTGTGAGAACCTCCAACTGCTGTCTCTATAGAACACTACCCCGCAGATGACATACAAGGTTCTGCAACGGTGACTGAAGAATACTCTTCTGGGATTGGACACTGTGTAGTCTGAAGATGGGAGCAGCAGATGTCTCTGACACGTCTGTAAATTTCTACCAGACTGCACAGTGTCAGATCACAGTCGGTAGTACTCTTTGTTGCACATACAATTACAGTACATGCATATTTCAAAATACAAGTATTCAAGGGAAATTTAAATTTTATGTGACTGTAGTGCATTTCTGATGCCTTGCCATACTTACACATCATACTGTAAAATACATACAGTGAAACCCTGTTAAAAAAATTTTGAAAATTCCAAAAAATCCTAATGCGGGAAATTTCTTAAAAGGGTAGGACCAAAAAGTTCTATTTTTTAAATTTTTTTCTGAACTTATTACATATGTATGCTGAATTTGTACAATTTGCAGCTGTCTTAACACATTCTCACTTGTCTCTGACCATTTAACCATTTTGTCTGTAACCTTTCATTCACAGTTTTATTTACACCTTTAACTGTACTTTCACTGACTCATCATTCACAAGTTCACATTTTGTTCCAGATGTTTACTTTTGCTTGAAATATTTGTCAAGTGTGGTTTGTCTTGCTCTTTGTTCAAAAACATTTGCAGTATACATCTTCAGATTTCATAGGCTTTGAACTACGTGCTTTGGGACATCTGCATTGCTTCGCAGAAAATGTTCATACTTTTCCAAGTGCTCCACGGCCTCAGAACATGTGGAAACAGATGGAAAGTCATAAGCCACTGGACCATCCATTTCATGTTCATCTGGATTGGAACTGACATTATCACATAGCTGGTCTATAATGAACTCCCCATGTGATGGAAGGGCATTATCTGTTTGCACAAACTTTTCAAAAGTGGACCTGATATTGAGTTTCTCCTGAAGTTTAGGCCATTCATCACAGCTTAATTCGTTATCACCATCTTCATTTTGTGTTGCAGGTTCTGCAATTGTGATGAATCCTGCCTTCCTAAAGCTGCTGGCAATAATATCTTTCCCAACCAAATTCCAGGCCATAGCAAGCATGGACACTGCATCAAGCAAAGACATTTTGTAGCTATCTTTATTGGAGTTAAGTCTTTGCAGCAATCTCAGAACAAAGCTTCTATGGAACTTGTTTCAGGGCCTTGATGATACCCTGGTCCATAGGTTGCAACACTGATGATGTGTTTGCAGGAAAGAACTTCACTTGCACATTTTTAAGGTTCCTTGCATCTTTTGAGTGAGCAGGGCAGTGGTCTAAAAATAGGAGTATTTTTCTACTCTTTGATGCCATTCTCCTGTCAAGAGACACCAGAAATTCTTGGAAGATCTCACATGTCATCCAGGCAGTCCTGTTGTGATGGTAGGTGCATGGCAAAAGCTGTGTGTTCCTGAAACATCATGGCTGTTTTGATTTTCCTATTACAAGGAGTGGCAATCTCTCTGTGCCGTCCAAGTTCGCACATACAAGAACGGTGATCCTTTCTTTATTAACCTTTATGCCTTTGCAGCTTGCTCCTTTGAATGTGTATGTTTTGTCAGGCAGCATATTGTAGAACAGGCCAAATTCATCAGCACTGAAGATGTCCTTGGGAGAATACTTAGCCATGAGATGTGTTTATATTACCGCCGATAAATTATGTTTAAACAAGTTGTCACAATCGATCACCCACTTATCTCGTTTCAAACCGCTGTCCCCCAACAACGTGTGACTTCCGCCAGCACGCGCCTCAACTTCTTCAAATGTTATTGGCTGCCTTAGTTTCGACCAAGTCCCAGACTGTTGCCAAACGCAGGTTCATGCAGGTCAAGAAACAGCTAGGATGGGCTTCTGGCCACCCGATACAATTTTTCAGTTGTCGTGACAAGAGACCTAGTAGTGGGGAGTGACTCAATGCAATCTCTGCAGCGTGGAAGAAATACGACAACCCCGCGACGGCTGTGAGGTCAAGTCATTCTGCTGTGTGTAACGTCACGGAAATTACCTTGACCGTGCGCCATTTGAACACTGCATTTTGGGAACAGAATGAATGGAAACTCAGGGAAATTCCTCAAGATTTTGAAACAGAACACATATTAAACAGGTAAAAAAATTGTTTCGTCGTGAAATTTGTTACTTCTTAGGCGGGAAATTTTCTTATGTGGGAATGTATTAAAAGGGTAACCTGTAATGTTAATAAAATGGGAGAATGTTGGTGCTTTTTTATCCTTTCTTCTTAGGCAGGAAATTTTCTTAACTGGGTTTTTCTTACGCGAGTTTCACTGTACTGTGAAATTTTGAGGTCTCAGAATTATTTTATGGGTAAGCTAATCAGGAAGTTAAATGAAGTGCTCCACATTATTTCATGTTCAAACCACATCTTCTCTTCTTGGGGTGAAGATAATATACAGCATCTGCCTTCAAACGTACTGGCAGGAGAACTGAAATGACTGTACTTCTTACATGCTAAAAGTATGTTTCCAGGCCATATTCCCTGGTTTATGCAGGGGCTTTATAACCCTCCTTTCACAGGAGTATATAAGGTGTTATGTGATAAGATGTCATGCTGTTTGGTACACAGATATCAACATTTTACAACCTGCTGTATCCTCTTTGGGATGTAAGTCAGTAATGAAAGGAAAAATTGTATGTGATGTAAGGAAGAGAAGACCAGGACCATATCCATGTATGAACCAATCATAATCAGTGACCCTGACAAATATGACTGGTCAGTTGGTAAAAAAGGAAAGGTGTAAGAGGAGTCACAATAGTTTGTTAAAAATAATTATAACAAAATGTCCACTTTGCTGATCAAAGGCAGAACTTTCAGAACCTCTCAGTTATTGACCATAGCTTTAATGACTCGAGTTACCTATAACATCTGTTTCAGCGACACTCTACAACAACTTGCAGTACACTGTACATCTTCACACCCTGTGGCAACTTTCAATATACTATTTGCCTGCTTTTGGAGCTGGCCTAGTACCACTGAACAAGGGTTCTACTTTCTGTTAGACATATACCATATTTACCTGAACATTAGATAAGAATCTGTTCCTAATTCATCAGCTAAAGACAGGGTTGCCTTATAATTGCACACAAAGTTGCAACATGTTCTGAATAAGCAGTTTGCTACCAACTGAACAGCATGAATGTGGTTTCCCTCTGTATGCAAGTTCATCTTACGTTCAGGTATATACAGCACGTCTCACTGTTTCGTGACCACAAAACTCTGTCTGCATTTTCCTACGAGTTGTAACTCCATACAACGTTAATTAATCTTCATACTGTATTTAAGTGTGTTCATTACCCTTTCACATTTCTATATACAGTTTAATATATAGTTTTTCTCTTCAAAATTATTGCAACCTTTGTACATTAATCTGCATTCTGTTGCAAAAAATAGCAGAGGAACATACGCATGTGGTTTTAAGAATTAAAATAGAAAGCAGAAATTCTACAGACACTTGAAGAAGTAAAGATAAATTAATAAAAAAAGTAAGGAGCATGAACACTACAAGTGGATTATCAAAGTAAAAACTGACGGAAACCATACACTTATAAAGAAATTGCTAAAGCTAAGTCAGAATCACTTAACCCGCAAAGAACACAAGGGACATCAATTTTTGGAATATGCACTAAACTGCCAAAATCTTTTTTTTATGCAATAGGCCTCATTCGCACTGCAAGCCAAGCTCAGCCTAACTTAACTGAATTGAACTGGTCTAAGTGAATTATCATTCACACAGCATGCCCACTCAAGCTAGAAATGGTGTGACTGACAGTTCCGAGTCACAGACAAGGTTTTGATGACGCATTTTTCATGAAATCATAAAATGTTAAAGACTCATTTAGTCCTGATGAGGATGTAAGATTACACAAGATAATACCAGATCAAAAAGGGTGGGGATGGATTCATTGCCTATTTTAAGCGACATGGGAAGATTACCTGACAACAACTGTTGATTACAAGAGAGTTGAAGGCCGTATAACGAACAATGGCTAAATCATATTCAATGGTAATATATGACTATGATGTGTAATATATAAAAATGGGATATCAAAATAGTTTACATAATTCTGTTAACACATGACAGAATTACTCAGACTTCAACTAATGTACAGTTACATTCTCTAAAGCACTTCCTCCCACAGTTTCACTTTAAGTTCTGCATTTTTATACTTTTCAGCAGCTTTTTCCCATACAACTGGCTTTAGATGCACCACATTAATTAGAATTTAACAACCTAAAGCCCTGTACCAAAGAAACACTTCAAGCATATGGTGACAGAGAACATTGTGCAACAGAATCAGCCACATGCTAGTGATTAAAAACAAACACCCACCACTGAACACACCTGGTCATGGTTGGTTTGGCTTGGCTTGTCTTGGCATGCAATACAAATACCTGTATTTGATAACGCAGGTCTGCCTTCCAAGCTGAATTAAGTTTGTTTGACATTCAGTGCAAATGAGCCCTTAGGAATGGAAGAAAATGTGCTGTGTAATTAACATAAGTGCAGTGAAGTTTCAGAACAATTGGAAAAAGGGTCACAGAATGTTTAAACACTTGAAGACTCAAGTCTTCTGGGCTACTGTAGGGTTGCGCAAGTAGTTCCTGATATTTTGAAGGATCCCCATGCCTTCATCTTCAACCTTCCTTGACTGCCTCACCCTGAAGGTGATAGCACTACAATCCTTCCAAATGTCGTGGACAAAGTGTCACAACCCAGAAATTTATCTTCAGCAACACCTTCAAGGTTGAATGCAGCATGGACAGTGGGCACTTTAACCTTCCTGGATTATTACCTGCTTTTAATTAGGTGTGCTCCTTCTCCCCTCCATTACCACAAAGTTCACTCTAAGGATAGGGGAGGAAGAAAATGGGGAAAAAACACAACAGGAGGCTCTGTCTTCTACCCCAGAGATGGAGGTGGTGGGTTCCTCCAAACACTGATGTCACATTCCAGAAGGCAATGATCAGAAGTCTCAATCAGTCTTACTACCCATGTATGCAGAGTTTATTACTTTGGTGGCTCCTCTTCATTATAGCAACATATGTCAATGCTGGCATGGCACCTCAGAGTCACTAGAACAGCTGTTTTCACAAGAAAATGTTCCCTCAATACGCAAAAATTAAATCACATAATAATTGATTACAAGAAAGTAACAAACTAATAAACAAAATACAGCAGGCAGGTATTGTGCCAGTGAATCCTATTTTAACGTATACCTGTTACACAATCAAAGAACCCAAATGTTTCATAAAACCCACACAACTCACCCTAAAAAAAAAAGTGCTCACAAAAAATAAGACAAACAGTTTATGATATTTACAAACTATTCACAATACGTAGCGGTTTCAAGTGCCTCATGACTTCAGTGAAATAGCCTAAAACTCAAAATTTAAGTGTAACATACATGATTTCCTTTTCAGTTACCAGGCAATAAAATGTATCTTCATCAAGAAAACAACAATAACAGTGGTGTGGTTACAAATGAGTCAACATTGCTCTTAAACAGTGATAACAGATTCAGAGACACACATGAGAAACTCACTTGAAATTGTAAGGAATAATGAAAGTGGTGATAGTGGTGATGACGATGATGAATGTGAAAAAGGCACATTTCTGCGAAGATTACCACTTTCCAACATAATGAAGAAGTGAAAACAAAGTTCATCCTCTGGTCCACTGTTGAGAAGAGGGACTCACTGTCCTGTACACTGCATATCTTGACGTAAACGTTGCATCAATAACCATAGCGGTCCTAGAAGGTATAAATCATGTAGTGTTACACAGCGTACAGAAATGTGGGCAATACAGAGCATCCCTGAGCACAGTAGCTTTATCACAGATTGCTTGTATTCACTAGGACGTCCTGTGACAGCTGCAGTCATCACAGACATGATAAAAGTGACATTCTGCATGACTTCTGAAGGGTAATGAAAAATCCTTTTTCCAATACATCAATGAACCCTTTAAAAAAGAGTGGCTATTACACGTAACACCTGTTATAACATTAACACACTGCATTTTTGCCAACAAACTGTATTCATGTACTTCTTGTTATTCTCAGAATGAATGGCAACGCTGTCTCCATACAGAATTAACCAGGTGGCTCTTAAGTATTGTTTGGATACACTTAATTCTTCAAAATGTTCACCTGTCATCATACAAGGTCCTGCAGCTATAGCACAGGTTCATAAACTAGCAATACACCAACAATGTTAAACCAATTCTACTCACTTGTATGGACAACATAACACCATTTGCTAGTGAGCTGAGCTTGCCAGCAACTTTTGTCACTCCCTGTCGAACGCTCTCCTTAACATCTTCCAAGTCTGGGGTAGTAAGATGGCTTCCACTACTGCTATTGTGGCTGCTTCCAGTACCGAAGTATTCAGCAGATGAAATGCTTAATGAGCCTTCAAATCTTGAAAGGTTTGCTTTGCGTTCCCACTGTAAAATAATAAGTCACTATCTGACATTGATAATATTGAAACTGGGAAGGCAGGCTAACTTATCACACACAAGACGCTTCAAATTAATACAGCATGACATGTTTGATACAGCAGTTTTGATACTTGACTATATTCAAAGATTTATTAGCTGCTAGCTGTGTAGCAGTGAAACTGTAAGGGACAAGTCCATGACCATATCATGCCAGTTTGATGCTCATACCACCACGGTCACCAACAGTTCGAAAATACACATTTTAAGATGATATGCAGTTAAAACTGTAGCCTTACATATATAAACTACTTTGTATATACAAATTAGAGCTGACTATTTCTGACGATTCATGTCTTCTTGGATATAATGCTGTATCACTGGATGAATGATTCCTGATGTTTTGAAGGCAGTACAGTCCTTCCCAACATCAAGAACCATTCACCCAACACACAGCATCACATCCCGGAAGCCAACACCGCTGTTGAGAACCTCATATCTTGCAAAGGTAAAACTGTTCTTGTGCATGCCATGAAGGCATATATGAGGGGGCAGAGGTACAGCTCCACTCATTCTTAACCTCTAACTACATGAGGGAGTGGCCAGCTTCATGCCCCAACCTGTTTAGTCTCAGGGACAGAACTCCCAGCACCCAGTGAACTGGTGGCTGTGTCGGCACCTAAGCCAGTCTGGATGGTTTGCAGCAGAGGAAAATCTCTTGTGCCTACCACAAATCAAAGTTCAGATCATCCAGCCCGTAGCCTAGGCACTATACCAACTTGGCTATCCCACGTCTAAAACATGTCACATTTAGCGAATATAATTTGTCCAACTTTAATCGCAGTACATCAGTGTGAGGAGGAAGTGAAAACCCAACACCACAAAGATTAAATTTAAATTCCCAGACAGAGAATCCTCACACAACACAGGCTGAAGCGTCCACAGAGAAAGATCACAGTTCTGTTATTTGCTGTCTCTACACACTCATGTTTTAAGACTACAGGTATCTTCAATCAAAGCAATCGTATTGTCTAAAGCTTACATTATTGTCTGCTGAGTCGCCAAAAAACTGTTCTGATGAAATGGCTTTGGCACTTCCAAACTTCTTCTGTGCTTCATTACCAAAAGACGCTGAAGAGGAAGAAGGGGGATCTGTCCTTGAGACTGGTCGATCTTCGGATGTGTGGCTGCTTGAAGATGGCTGCCTGCTTTCTGGTTCAAATGAGCCCCATCCTTTGCTGCCGTATCTGTCTCGACTAGTGTTACCATCCAGAAACATTGCCTCCAGACTCTTGTTTTCACTAGGACTACTTTTATACCTACCAAAATAAATTTCCAACAAATATACCACAGCAATAGAGTAAAAACATATTTAATCACTATAAGAGTTGAATTTCTCAGTACAAAACACGTGTTAACAAAATTCTTGCATCCAGTGGCTGAGTGTGTGTCAGAAGAGGGTGCTAAGGAAAAAATTTACACCTAAGGGGCGAGAACAAGATAGAGAAAAACTGCATAACAAAGAGCTTCACAATCTGTGCCCCTCGCCAAACACCATTCTGGTGATAAAATCACGGAGGATGAGGTGGATGGAATGTGGTGTGTAAGGGGGAGAAGATGAATACATACAATGCTCTAAGGAGCTCATTAATAGCACAGTACAAAAATCAGTATTCAAACAATTCAGACATACATACGTACCACATAAAAACACAATGACAATGTTCGCTTGTAACAGAGATAATGGCAAATGCATACAGCCAAAAGTGTTTGTAGTTACTGCCAATAATCACTACACAGCAATACAAACACTAACATTAACTGTAACTTACATTCCACAGCTCAAAAAAGAAAGACACGTTCAAACCCTGACATAAGTACCAAATACATTTGCCTCAAGAAATAGCCTATAAATGCAATACCACAGATATACACACAATCTCCATTTTGCTAATAACTGGATGATGAAAAGGGAAAAGACAGGAGTGGCTGAAAACAGAAAAACTGATGCACCAAAAACTCACTAGAAACACACAGGTAGATCAGACTGGGTTGAAGGAAGGATATACAAATGAAAATTGTAAAAACAGTAAGAACAAGTACACGGTCGACCATAGTTTAAGTTTTCAGATTATAAAAAACTTCACAGTTTTACTTCTAACAATAACAGTAGTTGGGCTAGGAGGAGGGATAAAATGAAAGACAATCTGCACAGCAGCCCACAAATTACACTTGATGTTATACACCATGATGATGGTTGTTCCATACCATTACTAATGAAGTGCTGACCATGAGGAATATTAATCAAAACTATTTAACATTCCTCCAAGTACTGTGTTATCAAATTTTTGAAGTCTTATTAAAAATAAGGACATACCCTGTGAGATTTGATGTTCTCATAGTAGTGCTGCTGAGCAGCCAAGTTTTCTGGAGCATGACACTGAGTCACTGGGCGAGTAGTTGCAGACATTTAAAAAAATCGTAGTGCTTCAGTACAAGAAGAATGGGAATTTTTCTTGGACTGCTTGACCCTGATGATGAGGGCATTACAATCTGCTGAAATGTTCGAAACTACCTGGCTGATGACATGGCACCACATTCCAGGAGACATCAATCTTCAAGAACATACATATGCTAGAAACTCACATGCCAAACCCTAGAGATGGTGAAGAGACGTGGAAGTCATCAAAAAAGCCATCACGATCAGAATCTCGATCAAACACAGATCGCGCAGAACTGCTAACCACTTTGTTGGGGCTCTCTTGCTCTATAGTCTTCATGTCACTTACTGCAGAATGACTCACACCCCTGCAAACGGAGATATATGTAAGAAATAAGTGCACACTCCACACAAGACTACTGATGCACGGACAGAAACGTCCAAGAATTTGTAAGATTTGTTTTTGAGCTAAATGAAAAAATGCACGGTTTTGTGGGTATACAGCGCATTAATTCACATAAAAATAATTTTTAGAATTAACCTTCCGAAGCCTGAAATTTACCTACACTGCACAACATGTAAACAAAAAATAACTAGCAAAGAATAAACTGCCATAACATCCTTATTTAATGCTTCACTGACTGTCACTGGACATAAAAACTCACACATATACATATACTAAGATCAAAACTGCGGGCAACAGTGTATTTGCGGGATCCAATACACCACTCAAAAACAGATACTCATATACTCATTTTGAATGTCTACTGCTCTGACACAGCAGGGCAGCGGAATCTTCAACAGCTGTCATCCTGTGCTACTACATAGATGAATTAACACTGCATAACACTAGAGACTGCAGCACTAATCCTACAGTGCCAAGTTCCATCTATGTACATATAATATGTACTCTCTTGCAACTGTAAATATGGGGAAATCCCTCCAGTGTTTCTCGACTTTGTAGTTCAGATGAAATGGTAACAGATGTCATGTACTGTCAGCCACAGCCTTTTTTTTTGTTAAGATTGAGATCTTTGACATCAGAAACACAGGACCCCATGTAAGGTCAGAATTTCTGACAATTGGTACGTGCAGCACTCGAATGTTAACAGGAGGTAAAGGTCAAGTTATCCCCATGCATGCCATGTAGGTATGTGAGGGAGTGGAGGTACAACTCGACTCATTCTTAAACTTGGAATTAGACACAGGCAAGCAGTCAGCTACACACTACAGCCACCTTCACCCCAAGAGCAAGAGCCCCTGAAAAGAGAATGCATGGGCCTCAGAGCTGGACTACCTGCTTTGTAGAAGAGACACATCTGTTGCTCCTGCTTGGAATTGAAACACGACTGCTTAGTCATCCACCTCATGGCCTAGACAATAAACATCCACGGAGATGACTGATAAAATTTGTTGTGGCAACACTTATTTTTAAGTTTGCTTGGTGTGGCAATAAGTTAACCTTTTGAAGCCTAGCGGTAACTTTACGTACCACCAGCTTTAACATTCAAAAATTCTACATGATGCCCACGTTGACTTTATGTGTTTTGTATGGATCTCAGAACAAACAGCAACTTTTGCCTTATAAAACATTAAGAGAATGGCTTTTATAACCGAGACGGAGAGTGTTTACTGCGCGGTACGAACTGAGTCCTTATATATAGAACAGATATGCTTTGTCTTTAAAGGGTTAATATGATGGTGTGTAGTGTCACGCGGGAACTCTATACAACTTACGTCCGTGAAGCAAAACCCATTCCAAGCCTCTCAATCTGCTGAGCTTTAACAGGATCAACATGTTTCAACTTCTCTTGCTCCTTCTTCTGTTGCAAGCTCAGGTCTTGGTATGCTAGACGCATAGAAGCTATCTGCAAATTGTTCAATAAACATCAGTATCAACTACAACTGACAGAAAACTTCTTGAAAATGGAACCAGTTACAAAAACAAACACAGTACTTTCTTCAAGAATACTTCCATATGCAAAACATACTGGCATTGTCTCTCCTTACATTCTTCAAGTTACCACACTCTGGGACATTCAAGCTACCCATCTGATGTCACATGAACACTTAATACAGTATCATTTCCTCCTTGTGTAATTTTCTCCCCTATCCTAGTACCAATTTTTACATCGAAATAGAAAAAACATTAAACTTATGAAAAAAGATATAACAAGCACACAAAATAAGAATACAAAGTAAACACTTGAATACAGAGTCCCATATATGAAATAACATACTTCACACAAGCAATGTGCAGAGGAGACCGTCACAATGGAAACAAACTGCATATCGACTGGTAATGAAACTAGGCAGTCTACACACTGCAGTCATATCTTTGACTGCACAACCCACATCCTCTCCCCTCTACCTGTTTCTGTTCCTCTTCAGCTGTCTTCTCTGCCATGAGCTTTGCTTCCTCAGCAGCTTGAACCTTCAACTGATCAGCCATTGCTGCTTCACGTTCAATCTCAGCAAAGTTGGCCTTGACTTTTTGGGCTCCTAGACCTCCTTTCTTAGCACCCAGCTGTTGGACAAATGAAATTTTAAAATATACATATTAATTTAATAACCATGTGAAATGATTACATGACAAATAACAAGTTATGTCTTTAGAATAAATGACAACATAACTGAAAGGTCTTACAACATCAAAAAAAAAAAAGTCCCATGGAAAGACCAAGGTAAAAGGTCAAGTTCATCCTAGAACAGCACATGAAGGCCCACATGGGGAGCAGAGGTACAGCTCTACTCTTTCTTTAACCTTGGTGCTAAATGGGGGTGGGTGGTCAATGCCATGCCCTGGCCACTTTACCCCAGAAAAAGAGACCTGGTACCCATTGTACAGGAGGCTGGGTGGGCCCCAGGGCTTGTCTGGATGGTTGCAGTAAATCTCGCCCCCAACGGAATTTGATCCCTGGACCATCCAGCAGATAGGGAGTTGCTATACTGACTATGCTGTCCCAAGGTAAAGATGTGAATGACAGATTAGGAAACATGTGGTCACAACACAGAATTGACATGAAAAAAATTACGGCCCACAAACTGCACTTGACCTCACAGGGAAGTGTAGCAGGAAGAGCACCCCTGTCCCCATGCACTTCTGACAGCGGTCCAGTGGACTTTTATCTGTTGCCAAAGTTTATGGAACCACTGCACAGAAATGGAAATGTTGCAGAAGCAAACAGGGTTCACTGGCTTCCATGACCTCAGCTGACAGCAACAAGGAGGACTGGCTGACAGGTGTCAAGGACTTAGGAAGTACTAGGAGGCACTCATCAGGCAAAATCATAATCAAAATGAAGGACTATAAATTCCTTTTTCTTAAAGAAATTCTCTGTTTGAGGATTAAAGGAAAGTCTTCAGCAGTATTGTGAAATAGCCAAATACAATAAAAGTGAACAATGACTGACATCTTAATCATTTGTTCAATAACTGTCTCCATACCCCTGAACGCTTGGTTTGTTGTTTCCTGCTTCCTATTGTTGGTTTACGAAGCTCTTGCTGGGTACTATCAGGCTGGGTGATCAAGGCAGTCTCAACATTTGGCTGCCCTCTCATCAGATTCATGGCCGGATCTGCGGTGGCTGGCTGAAATACATACAGAAAATATCACATAACACAAATATATGAAATTAAATGACAAATCGAAAGTAAGTATTGTCAGGAGAGTATAAAACTTTTACAATGAAGATGGAGGCAGCAGGTTCCAATCAAACAGTGGTAAATATCTACATAAGAAACCCAAATCTCTCCTCTGGTTCATTTAATGACACTTTCAATAGCTCAGGATATATTCTGCTGAATGGCAAGGACTACTGGTGAATAATGAATTGGAAAGGATTCGAATGAAGTTGCTGCACATTGAATTTAGGAACCACTCCAGCATATACTGGGACAGACTAAGGAGAATCATAAAAATATAGCTCGGGGTAGCAGTCTTGAGGCCAAGGCCCAGAGAAGTGGGAGGGGCGGAGGCAGTGTTGCAAGATGTGTTGTTTCCACAGCTGTTTTGCTGAGACTTCACATCTTCTGGGATACAAGACAGTGTCACATCGTAGAAGACCAGTCACGATGTTACACAGAATACACAAACCCACTAGTCTGTGCTCCTTGCCTGAAATAGTTCATCTTAAGCATTCAGAACTGCTGAAGAATAAATCACTCAAGTCCAGTAAGACTGAAGGAAAAAGAACACTGGGGACATAATTTATAAATCAAATAATGTGAACTAGTAGGTGACATGTTGAAGAAGGTAATGAGCTAAGATAACACCAGAGATGTAAACATGAAGTGGTAGCAAATTTCTTGGGGGCAGGAGGAGAAAGTGATGGTGGTGGACTTTTGAAAAGCAGGAATGTATGGGAAAATTATTATGTCCCAATACCTTCCTACAGAAGATAGTACAGGATTAATTCACTTGTACCGTAAGTCAACTGAAACTTACCTCTGATGTCTGTGCCTTGAGGTGATCATTCTCGTCAGAATAATTACTGTTATCAGCACTTAAAGATGATGTGAAGAAATCTTCCTCCTTCTTTTCCTCTGGTTGAGCCTGTTCACAAGCTGAATCCAAGTGAAGCTATCACAAGAATTACAACATGTGCATACACAAACAATTACATGTGAAACAGTCCAAAAAAAATTTAGGTCCTTTGATGTGCCAAACAGTTCAAACAAAAAAGGTGGCAACTCTGACAGAAAGGTATTCCCATACAAACATCACAAATGAAGCATAACAAATACTCAAACTAGGAAATGCAATATCATGCAGAGAAAACTCCCAAATATTAATTTTAATTGAAAACACTACAAATCAAAGTTTTCATTTAGTTAACTGCTCACTCAAAAGTTAAAACACTTCTGCAACAGCTGTGGTATAAAAAAGCAGGTAAGATCCACACCCTTGCTTATCTTTGTAAACTAGGTACATTCTTCAAATGATGACTAATGTACATTCCTTAGCACTTTTGCAGCAGTCAAATGTACATCATTCCACCATCATCACAGCACACATTACAGTAACATCATAATCAGGTAATGAAAAGTTTTAACTTCTACCTTCCACTCTGACAACACAGGTTGGTAACAAATTTTAGCAACTATTTCAAATGATGTACACATCTGGATATATCACATAATATAACCAAACAAGATTAACCATATGAAATAGATATTTAAAGTTATTGATATATTTGCACTTTCAGAAAGGCACAGAGTACAAGAAAATAAACTACAAACAAACCCTTGTATAATGTTAAGTATATGGTCCTCCTTGAGGAACATGCTGCCTGCTGCCAGCAGGTTCCTTTGAACTCTTTGTTACCAACTTCTAGACTATGTGACAATATGGCCCAGAACACAGTTACCACCTACCAGACTACATACTGTAATGTCCAAAAACCCTGTAATTTTAACATCTCATAGCACCTCTCTTGCTGCTTGTCCTACCAGCCCAAACATTTTTGCAGCACACAATTTGCAGTAATTTGTGTGCAGGATTCAGCACAAACTGATCTACATATGTCCAGGGAATTACAAAATGTAGCCACATGCACCATCTAGCAACAGAGGAGACAACTATACATCCTCAAAAAGAATGTTCTGCAGGAAGAGAATTTGATCTTGTCACCCAGTGTGTTACTTCACTATCTGACCATGGTTAAACAAGGTAGTTTGCACAAACCACCAGTAAATGACCAAACTTTGGATATGAAATTGAATGTGTAGCAAGAACTTCAAACCTCAGACAGTAGTGTTCTTTGTGTATATGAGCTAACAGTTGATGTATGTGCATGTGCGCACGCACATGTATATAATATGCTCTGACACACATTTCCACATGACACATGGCAACACTGTTAATTATCCTTACTGTTCCTCCAAAACAGTTATATAATGCAAAAAATTAGTTACTAGGCAGTGAGACTATCTGCAGAGGTTACAAAAATTATTTTCCCATTACCAGAAAACTTGTTACTGTGGTGTTACCAAATACCATTAGAATGATCAAATCAAAAAGAACAAAACTGATTCATCATGGAGTTCACATGAGAAATTAGAAATGGAGACAAAAGTTTCACCAGAAAACCTGAAGGTAAGGAAACTCTAAGAACCTAAGTACACAAGAGAATACTATTAAAAACGATCTTAACAAGACGGGGCAGATGAATGTGGACTTTATTAATCCGAATCTGGGTAAGGACTAGTCGGGGGCTTCTGCGAGCACAGTAGGGAACTTAAGGATTCCACAAAAGACATGAAATTTCTTGAGCAGTTCAGGAATTGTTAACTTCTCAAGAAAGACTACACTCAATGTACCTGGCAGTAGACATGGTTAACAAGAAGCCAAATTCTGTTAGGTGCTGTCAATAGGCTAATACCAAATAAGGTAAAAAAAATACAAACAAAAAAATGCCACAGAATATGCAGTGTTATAGAAAGCAGTGTGTGCAGGCATGTAGTATCTATAAATATTACTTGGCTCATTTACATAACTTTGTGGTCAAGAATGCTCACCACAGAAGGTGACGACATGTTCTGAGGAGAAAGTATAACAGCCATGGTATGTGATCCCAAGTCAAGCTGTTTAATAAACAAACAAACACAACTACAAATATACAGGCACATGAAACCAATGTATATTCAATTATGGTCTTCTGTGCAGTCTGATAAGTGGTAACATTCTGCAGGAACACGATGACTCCACATTCAAGGCCAACAATGGCGGAGATGAGGGAAGAAAAGTGGTATGTGATAGGGGAAGGGATGACAATGTTTATGAGTGAACCAATGAGAAACATATATGCCTTGAGGCTTTCACAGTGACAGAATTCAATAAAATTCACCAGTCTGTCCATACAGCCTGTTGCCACAAACTGGCTAGTGGCAGAACCAGTGATGACACAGTTACAACCCAACAACTTCAATATGGCTGGGGGCTTCATGTTTGCTGAGTATGCAACCTTCTGACAGATATGCTGGAACAAACCATGAAATTGTCCAATGGGGATCAAGGCCATGTACAGCAAACTTCAAACTCAGCCCACTAACCTTTTTGGTTTTTGCTCTACCATGAGGTCCAGCCTTTTGCACACCCCTAATCTGGGCAGGCTGGGTGTGAAGTCACATTAGAAACCCAGTGATGAAGATGGAGGGAGTGAGGCCATGAAATGTTCTTTGATTTGAATCGAATTTGTTGCTAGCGGCCCAACATAACTTTTAAAGGGATGAGAAACACTGACCCAACTAAGGACTCCCCACTGACAAAACTGGCCTCCTTCCCCTGCAGAACACACCATCCTCCCCACTCAGTCCAGCATTCTACCCTGAAAATGGAGGCAGCAGGTTCCCCTAACTCTGGTGCCTATCTACCAAACTACACAGTGTCACTTCCTCAGAAGACCGTAGTCTGAACCTTTAACCTATCAGGGTGGGTATTTAAATTTTAGTGCACAGTGTATGAAAAGTTTATTTGAAGTAAAAGATAAAATTATGAAAAAATATCAATCTGCAGTAAATAAAAAAGATTATGTAGCATGCCTTAAAAATGCAGTAAAATTGTTTGTTGCCTAAATATATGAACAGAATGTCTAGGGGTGTTTTCCCACGTGTTTGCATATTCTGATGCAGGTCTTTAAAAGCTTAATGTCCACCACTGTGATAATCTGAAATCTCAGTACATACGTCAATCAAGGAAACAGTCAGCACTATCAGATACAGATGCAAGCACAGGACATTTTTTCACAAGGACACTTGGAAAAATATAGGCAGGTGGCAAAAATGAGTAACTGAATCAAATTCATTGTTTGTATGACTCTGGTTGGACATAACTAAGACTGAAACAACACACAGCTGAATAAACTAGGACTGACTGCAACTAATACTTAAAAAAATTAATAATTCCCAACCAGTCTGCATATATGAATGGACATAACTAATACCTAAAACAATGCAGATTTCCATAAAATTCAATGTTTTCATGGCTACAGATGGAGAAAATAACACTAAATTCAGTGAAAATCTACTTACAGGAAACAACCACACTGGACATTAATAACACACTATGAGATTAAAGTCTTCTGAGATGTGATGCCATGTAGGATGGTACTGGTCTATGAAATTAACACAACCACACACCAGTGACTATAATCTTAAAAAAGGTAAAGGTAGAGTTGTCCCTGTACATGCGACACAGGCATATACGTGACGGACAGGTACAGCTTCACTCATTCTTAACTTTGGCGCTAGACAGAAGTGTGTGGCCAACATTACACCCTGGCTACATTACCCCCACGTAAAACCCCCAGCACCCATTGTATGAGGACAGGTGGGGCCCAGAGCCAGTCTGGACAGTTTAGATACAAGAAACATCGGCACCTGCTGGGATTCCAACCCCAGACTGTCCAGCCTAGCCCAGGACTATGATGTTAATAGTAACTAATCTACTGATAACAGAACCAGAGATACAGTGTGGTCAGGAAGAAAGTCATTACAGCTACTAATATCAGAGGATAGAGCACATAATTATTTTTGGCTCAAATTGTGATTAGATATGAAACTGAGCAGATGTTGGCTCATTTAAAGTAAGTCTCAATGTACAGAGAAAAAAACATGCCAGATTTATCAACCTTACAATTCTGTGACAAAAACAACTAGTGAATGTGTTACTGAAGACATAAAATGCAGAAATAAGCATTCTGATACTTTCTGCCAGCAGAGGTGAAACACATACGCATTTATCCAAAAATGCATTGACAATAAAATGCAGTGACATAAAAAAATATACTACAAATCCACCGCAATAACATGAACAGGGAAAAATGATTTATCCTAATGCAGTCATGGTACCCTCTTATGATACATCCTGCAAGAACAGAAGTAGGTTCTGCGCAAGGTGGTAAATCCATTCAAAGACGCCTTTCTCAGGCCATAAAAAGGGCTGTTTTCAGCAGGGCTGTGGAGTCAGTACACCAAACCTCGAACTCCAACTCCTCAATTTTTAAATCTCCAAGTCTGACTCCTTAATAAAAGCTAAATATGTATTAATAATGGTAACCCTACTAAAATGGAAAATGGTATCATAAGACATCTGATCACCACCACATGAATCATCAGGTTATTTTTAGACTTACAACTTGCATTTAAGCACAGTATAAGTCTAATGGTTATTGTAGCTAATATCTATTTAAGATTTTACATGTAGGGCAGAGTCAGAGTTGGTACATTTTTACCAGAGTTGGTACATTTTTACCAACTCTGACTCTGACTCCACCAAAATTCCTTCCAACTCCAAAGCCCTGGTTTTCGGACTTTCATGCCTGCCATGGTTGTGAAAACAATTTGTATGTTCAGAACTTGTACTGGCTGAATCTCATTTCCCACTCCCACAGTTATGAGTCACCACCGTTCACATTTCCTTGCCAGTACAACTCATCTTGTAACACCCAATACCTTAGCTCAGGCCAAGCCACGTCTGATGGTTAGCTACCAGCCTGTCTCCATCAAGGCCTAAGTTCAATCTTGGGCCAGTTCACGTGGAATTTGTGGATGAAGTGGCACTGGGACAGATTTTTCTCCAAATACCTATGTTTTTGCATGTTAGTATCATCAGTCCACCAACGCTCCATACTCATTCATTAGTCACCTGTGCTACCTAATCTTACCGACAGGACTGTTAAAAACACACATCAAAAAATACCTTAGTTCCATGCAATCTCATCGCCTGCATAGCCATCTGGTGCAGCTTCTCTCTGTACAGCTGAGCAGCACGGGATGTGTACTTCTGCTGGGTGTCAGTAGTTGTGCAATTGTGTTGTCGGAAGAACGTCAACTAAAATAAAAAATATGTCACATTGGTCCTCAATCCATTGCGTATACCGTGGTTATTCAGTTACGCCCACTGGCCACATACACCCTACAATGCTTTCTGCTGCCCATGAATGGGGGAGAAAAAACTGAAGAATCAGGAATATTCACTTAGGTATATCTGGCTTCATAAATCACTTAATATTTTTGTATGTGAATATCTTACACTAACTTTAAATCTAATTTTAGACTTCACTTAAACATCATACTGGTGGAACCATACAGTTGGACCCTAGCCAAAACTGGTCCCAACCAGCAACCTTCATGAGTGCATGTCATCATATAACACGAAATATTAATTTTTGCTTATTGCAGACAGATAAACATTAAAACAAAAATAAACTCTCCCATTCTACTATATTAGTAATTTATAGGGTGGTGTTAACTATCAAAATATCATACATGTTAAGAAAGCAGCAACTGGCATTATTATACAACTATACCCATTTTAAATTACATATATTATAATACATTTCAATATCTCACAATGTGTAAGTCTCGCCATAAGTAAATCATTAAATCATTACAACTGCTCTATGCTATTGTACTTACCACAATAACCTCAGGATTCCAACTAAAATAATTGCACATAACATTCTAAAATTGTTCCACATAAAATATAACTTCCAGAAACAATACAGAAATTATTCTACTGACCGCATTCGCATTTCCTCCAAGCTGCATCTGTCGAAGTTGAAGCCAAGTCCAATTTGTATCCAGCTGAGTAGAGCGAACAAATGTAACATGCACACCCAAACTTCTATGGACAGCAGAACAGTCAATACATATGAATACGCCATATGTGACACTAGCCCAAGTAGGGTTCTTGGCATTACAATCAAAGCACACCTGAAAATATGTTGCACAAATGGAACATATATTAATGCACGCAAGTGATCAGTTTTGGTCAGAAATTACTTCGTATTCCCTTCCGTGACGATTTCGGAATATTTCACACCCACATACATATACACATCCACCCATTTATGCCTTTCCTCATCACTGCATTGCATTTATATACTGCGCGAACCCAGAACACGGAATGCTTTTGAAACTTACACACAATAAACACATTCTTTTTCGTACTTTAAGCCCACTTCAAACTAAACATTTCGTAACCAATCCGTAGTTGAAAAAATGCATGTACTTACTTTCAAAGTACATTAATTCCCAACATTACTAACCTTATTTGTATTGACTGCGCGCAATCGTTTGAAAACCAACTGCATATCATTTTTGCTAGGACAATTCTCCGCCATTTTTGACTTGCTGTCAGTCATAACCGGAACTGGAAATCGCTGACGCCACGTAATCAGTGATAAAGCCTCATATTACTCCCAGAGTTTCGAGCGGGGTAGCCACCCGTCCCGACGCCACACGGATCGTCCGGAGTTCAGGGTAAATGTCCTTTGTCCTGACATCGCTTCGCCGCACCCATAAATTTTGCCGATGTTAATCCTGTGTTGTGAATTACGGGTGAAATTTAACTTTTAGAACATAATACTTGGCTTTCTGAGTAAAGAATTACTTATACCTGTGTAAAAGCTAACAATAGGTCAATAGAAATCGTGGAAATGTGTTTCTGATTTGTATTTAGCGCTTTGTGCGAGATAGCAGAATATGTGGACGTAAGAGACAGTGCAAGATTGTAAAAAATTTCATAATGAGGTGCGTTATGTTTCGAACACCTCGACACGTACCAAAAGCGAGAGCAAATAAAAAAGAAGATGGATGGATGGGGAATGTCGAACCATGGAAAGAAACGTGAAAGCATACAAGATTTTGGTGGTGCGTGAAAAATACGGATTATGCTGAAGCTATTGAAGTAAAATAGAAACATTCATCTTGAATGGATTAAGGGAGGGCCTAGGTGTGGATTCATCTGGTACGAAAAGAAGTGACGTGCTTTTGTCAACACTAATGATCTTTCAAGATCAATAGAATAGAATTTCTTGCATATTTACGCAACCATTAGATAGCTAAGGGAAACGCCGCTGTTTACAGTTGGTTCAGGGCTGATTTAAATTTCAACAGGAATTTATAGCCGTCCGCCAGTTATACAGGAGTGTATCGTTAATGTAATTTACCTTACATTTCTGTAAATCCCAAGTAACTACACAGAACTGCCAACAGAAAACAGCGGATTATTTTTACCATGGATAAAAGTTAAGATAGGTAAGAGGAGTGTGTTACAATTGATGAAAAAACTCTTGGTGCATTTGTTGGTGATTAATGTTTTTTGTTCAGATAGGTAAGTCAATGTCAATCAGTGGAAACGCAGGCACCTGTTCTGCCATCTACTTCCCACTGCAGTTGGGACGTTCTCAAACCTCGCCTCTACCGGTATCTCTGTGAACTATACACACGAGATGTCCGACATAGTCGGTAATACAGTCCACTACAACTCCTTTACTGCTGCTGTAAAAAGATTTCTTCTAGTCATTAACACAACTTCAATTCTCTGTACACTACACACTTTATAACAAATAAAGGAATTTACATTACAGTATTAAATATAAACCTTCATTTCATTTCACATAAGGAATTGTGCTCTCATTTTCTTTACATTACACTGTTCTATACAGACAATTGTTTTCATGAGTGTACATTTGTCATTTCCTCATATAGGCATTATTATATTTCTTATTGTTTAAGTGTTGGGCTTCTACAGTTGCATGTAATTCCACAAGTCCACTACATAAATAATACAACATCCCACTACAAAAATCCACAGAGCATACATGCAATTTTAATATAAGACAGTATGTATAGAACAGAGTTGTAAAGGGAATGAGATCTCAGACCCTTAGCTAACATGAAATGCAGATGTATATTTATATTATAACTTTAATTACTCTACATGTCCTTAATAATTTACTGACCTGAAGATGGCCAACAACGTTATCATAAAGTGCAGTATACACAGAATTGAAATTGTGGTAAGGACTACAAGATATCTTGTCTCTGTATAATGTGGTATGAAATATCATACTACCATTACTACTATTCCATACTCACGCCCCCCCCCCCCACTCCATTGCATGAGCCTCCTGAGGACAAAAGCATCATATTCCTCTGAAACACTGCTACCCAGAACATATGTTATCCTAACCTAGACCACATTATGTTTCTTCACCACTGCAAAAACCTGAAGTTAAGAACCTAGAAACATAAATGACAAAAACGTGGATGGGTCATGCTGGGAAAACTGAATTACAGGTAACACATTATGTCCTTTACCAATACAGCATTTAATGCCACAGTGTTTGAACCACTTCTGTGTTACGGTTTCTCTTAGTTCCTCAAATGAAACAAGAACATGAAAAGGTATAAAAAAAATTACAAGGTCAAGCCATTCTGAAATGAAAAATGTTGGACGTTTTACATAGGTATACTGATTTACAGTCAACACAATGGCCCATCTTATATACATAAATGAAACAAATATAACAACTACAATTACCATCAAACATGACAAATTCTGACAGCTGTTGTTTTTCACAGCATATATGATGTTCTTAAATTTATTGGCAAAAACAATATCTGTTGAATTCAAGTTTCAGTTAGATGATATTACGTTTAAAAAACCACGCACACATGTGCCACAAAATATTTACATTGCTACAAGTCTACAAATATATTAACTATAAATGGATCAAACATAATCCAATTTCTAGGAGTAGTATGCCCTTCAGGGTACAGAATGGTTGCAGATTTACATCCCATCATTGCACCACTGTTCATGTCAATGCACAATACAAAAAAAAAATATATATATATATATATGTACACACACACACACACACACACACACATACAGTACAGTAGAAAAAAGAAATATATTTACACACTGAAGAATAAATGGTAATATACCAGTGATGCAGGTCACACCATAAGCCATGAGCATATTCATGACAATTATTCTTACACTACATGTCTCGGTCATTTGACCATCATCAGCTTATAATATAAATACACTCAATACAAGACAAAAATGTGAAGATTTTGTGAGATCTCACAAAAAAAATATATTGCAAAATGTGTGAGTTACAATTCGATTTTTGTAACATGTGCTTATCGTTAGCTGGAAACAATTTGTTGTTATTTAAGTTAACAAAATTATGTAAAATTAAATGTAAATATAATTAATTTTACAGTTTAAGTTTATTCACATTTCATATTGATTCTTGATATGATTATACACGTTACTGTAATCAAATTAAATTTGCACTTCTAAACTGACTTTTAATAAGTTAAAAGATTACAGTTTTGGGATGTGGCGCCGTATAGATTGGTAATTTGTAACCGACGTTTTGGAGGAGCTTGCAGCCTCCATGTTCAGGATAGTCAAAAAATGTTCCTTCAAAATGGAGGCGTACAGCATCTCTGAAATATCAGTACTTATGAACAGACAATGTGACTCCACATCCCACAAAACTAATTTTAAATAATGCTGCTGTGAAAGCACGAAATCAGGCCTTTTAAAAGTTATTTGCTTCTAAATGTTCATAGTGGTTGTGTCGACACAGCTGCAATTTTAGCAGGCAATGCAGTTGTGGCTTGATAGTGCTGGCGGGTTCACTCTTCGTTATTTGAATACGCTGTGACAACTGCAGTGCTCATTCACTCGTTGCATTCTGGGCTACAGTTGTTCAGGTGTGCCTACTGAAAAGACCTGAAAACAGAAATATTTTGAACAATAGAAAACTTTTGAGCACATTTTCATTACTGTATTACTTATACAGAGATATTTTTCTGTTACTTTGTATGATATTTGATTACTGTATTTCATTAACAGAACTTTAGGAATTATCCCTATAACATTCTTAAAAATCTGCACAAAAATCTTATTAAGATAACTTTCGTATTAAAAAGTGACGAGGTCTTTTTCCAGTGACAAGGCAAGAAGTCACATAGCTGATCAGATTTATATAATTATTGTTACGTGTTATATTCAATTCCTAACATATTTAAATGCAAGAATGTGATTTTTGAACTCAAGACTGGCAGCCAATTTCTTATTGTTCCAGAAATGTATCCCTCAGGAATACCAAACTCTGCTGAAGTACAAAGTATCTGGTAATTATTTTGTGTTACATCTTGTGTAACCGAAGTGCCGGTACAGTGAAATAAAGTGTAGGGCAGTAACTGAAATGGGTTGCAACTTTCATTGTTTCACTCCCTCAGCTGGATGGGCCACAGAGTCATGAAGGGCTACCCGAAACAAAACAAAATATATTAAAGTACCTGAAAGACAAAGCACGATAAGTAAATGAAGTAAGGACAAATACATGTTCATCCACAAGCTAAGAATCCTTCAGGGTTGTCTTTCATTTAGTGCCCTCATATGCAAATACAGGCTGCAAGTGATCCACAACTATGTAACAAATGTTGTGGTCCCCCCCCCCCCCCCCGTTCACGCAGTCCTATAAATTTTGAAAGGTTAGAATTAAAATTTGATGGAAGAGCTGCAGCTTGTTGAGGCCAAAAATTTTTTTTCTTAAATTGGTGTGTAGAATGCCAACTTTGTTCCTCTTCCAGCCATGATCTTGCTTCTGCTGAATGCAGGTGAACATCTGAAACAAGTCAACCAAAACTCATTAGAGTACCTGAAAAGGAAAGTTAAATTAGTGAAAAGCGAGGGCTTTTATAATCATCATTTCTCCAGATATTCCAAAGTCCTCTTATTCTAATACAGGCTGCAACTGATCCACAACTACCTAACAAATGTACTGGTACCCCCCACCCAGCAGTCCTACAAATTTTGAAACGCTAGGATTAAAATTTTATGGAAAAGCTGCAGCTTGTTGAGGCCAAAAATTTGTTTTGTAAAAAAAATTGATGCGTAGAATGAGAAGTTTTTTCCTCATCCAAACATGAGTTTGCTTCAGCCGAATGCAATTGAACACCTGAAACACTTCAAACAAAACTCATTAGACTACCTGAAAAGGAAAGTTAAATTAGTGAAAAGTGAGGGCTTTTATAATCATTTCTCCACATATTCGAAAGCCCTCTTATTCTAATGCAGGCTGCAACTGATCCTGAACATCAAACAGAAATGGGTTTATACAAAGCACAAGATAAATTACAAACGTACAGGAAGAGGTGCAGGCTGTCATTCCAAATAAATGTTTTAAATAACCGCTTATCACAAATGGTTCAGTGACAATGATCAACATTGCTTCACTTCAGAGCACTGTTCAGGCTTGTTCAGCATTGTTCATTGTACAGGCATGGTTTTTAAAGAAACCAATGCAAATTGGCACTGTTGGCTCACATAGTGCCCTGTAACATTTGGAGCAATTTCTGATCACGCTCCAACGATGCACTGTCCCCCCCCCCGCCCTGCGGAACGCCAACCTAACACGAACGAAAACAGAAATGACTCCACAATGTTCGGTGCACTCCGCTCGCCGCCTCCGGCTGCCAATGGAAACCGGTCGACTTCCACAGCCCGGTGTGGTCAGTGTTGCTGTGACTGCACGACGAAATTCTTTGTCCTAACTATGAATTAATGTGTGTGAAAATGAAGGCGGGCTGCTTCACTCTAGGAGCTAATGGAAGAATTGAGTGCATACACCATTTATGACTGTAGATGCCCTTCCATCTGATGCACAAGAAATAACTGAACGCACGCATTTTTCAAACATTATAAACTTTTAAATACAGTTTAAAAATCCAGCATATAATAAAGGTGATTTTGCAGAACTTTGTCTAAGAAGGGCATCTACCTTAAACTAAGCGTAAGTAGATAGGAGATAGTCCTACACCACTTCATCGCTTGACAAACAAGCGACAAATTTCAGGGCGTGAACTAATCCCTGGTGTTTGCGAATCAATTCTGTGCGGAAGAGGCCACAACTTACACATCGATCTAGCCTCGAAAATGCAGAGGCTAATAACGATACGAAAGAATCGCGATGA
This sequence comes from Coptotermes formosanus, assembly GCA_013340265.1. Lineage (NCBI taxonomy): Eukaryota > Metazoa > Arthropoda > Insecta > Blattodea > Rhinotermitidae > Coptotermes > Coptotermes formosanus. The sequence goes on along the minus strand of BLKM01000661.1, from coordinate 1,331,781 downwards.
AATTGAATTTACATTGCCACATCGTCATTAGTTTGTAAACAAATGACACTCAAATTCTGACAGAACAAGAGTATCATTGCAATGACGTTGCCTGCATATGGGTGGATATCCAAGGGCGGTGTTTCATTTGACAGTCAATTTGATGTGTCTCTCCGCGACCTCTCCAAATGTGCTTCCGTCCGCCACTGGCTGAACCACGGGTGTCAAGTTCCATGCAGCCTGCCGGAGCACTACGCTACCAGTGCAGCCCAGCACACTGGCACGGTACTATGTATAAAACAATTGCCTGCCGAACATCACACAAACCTAGCTTCGATACCTAACACCGGCTTGGAGGGGGGAGGGGGGGGCGTCGATGAGTGTACACAGCAACATGAAAAACGAGAAACACTTCTTAAATATGTAGCGACCCCTCTGAAATTCAGGCTGCCAACTTGACGCTTAAAGACTACAAAACTCTACGATTCTACATTAATCCAATCACCGCCTGATACAATGCGGTTTGTGCACATCTAAATGATTCAGCCAACGACCCTTAGACTGGAAAGCAACAGGGGACAACAAAACTGCACCTACTTTAACCGCAACCCGTTTCAGCTGGCGTTGATGTTGCAGTTGCAGATGAAGTTGAAGCTTGCAATTCTGGTTCTGGAAGTTCACAACCCTCACTAGTTTCACAACACAGAGTGTATAAAGATTATTTATAGCAATTTGACATATATTCACTTACACCATTAACATAAATTTGTATTCTGTATATTCCCACACACGCACTTTCACATCGGGTCTTCTTGCTACTTCTCACGTGCGTAGCTACTGCGTCGTTCACACGTAAGTCTCGCATTCGCGCGTTGCGGCACGCTGCTGCCGCGAAGCCCGTGACATAACCTTATATTTGTTTCATACACAAGCAGAACCACCACCGATAGTTTGCTCACACCAACCAGCCCTGGTTACTGGGCGTTTTTGTAACTAGAGCTAGGCATGCAAGGCTAGTAGTAGGTTGCCCTAGGAAAAGATGGGTGCGCAAAGAGTCGTTGCGATAGTTTTGCATGAATTGCCGTACTGTAAGCACACCTGTTCGCACGTCAACTATAGTCTGTTGCTATCCATTCCGCGACATAACTTTGTACTGGGTTCACAGGCAGAACCACCACCGAGAGTTTGCTCACACCAACCAGTCCTGGTTAATGGGCGTTTTTGTGACTCCAGCTAGGCTCGCAAGGCTAGCGGTAGCTTGCCCTAGGAAAAGATGTGTGGGCAGACAGTCGTTGGGATAGTTTTCAATGAATTACGTTACTATAAGTACACCGGTTCGCACCTCAGATATAGTCTGTTGCTAACCATTCCGCGACACAACTTTGTGCTGGGTTCATACAAAGGCAGAATCGCCACCGATAGTTTGCTCACACCAACCAGTCCTGGCTAATGGGCGTTTTTGTGACTAGAGCTAGGCTTGTAACGCTAGCAGTAGCTTGCCCGAGGAAAAGATGTGTGGGCAGACAGTCGTTGGGATAGTTTTGCATGAATTTTATAAATAATACCGAAACTGCGAAGATAATTTAAAATTTCATTATTGTAAATCAAGCTTTTAGCCCTATTAAATTATTTAGATGTTTTGTAATCTTTCTATACGAACACGTCAGTAGATCGATTTGTTACTTTCTGCCAAGCATTGTAATAACTTCTCGCATGTACTTTAGCAGAAGCAACAACTCTGCAGTATTTCAGACCTAACTAGAAGCGTCACGACGGCACCAACTGCACTGGCATCCCTGTTCCGATTTCACCAGCTAGCAGGCACGCACATACACACAGGCCCATGCCACAGCACTGACTGCCTACTGACGGACCGTCACAAGCTTCGACCTCGAACCCTTATTTGTCACGTGATACCCTATCGGAAATTTTCTGTGCTATTGTTTTATTTAAATTCTAAATTCGTATATTTCTGTATTTCGTACATTCATTTTTCACGGCAAATTTTATTATGTGATCTTATTAGAATTTGGAATTCATTTTACATATTTTCAGTAATAACATTTACTGTTTTGACTCAATCCCAATTTTCGTTTTCGTAGGAACTAACGGCGCAACAAGTCTTATAGGGTGAACAAAAAAGTATTACCACTATTTACAATCTATACAGACGAACACAAGAACATTCCCTGTTTCTTGATTTTATTACCGTCTTACGACACGTTTCGGTCATACAAGGCGATCATAATCAGGTGAGAATATACAACTATAAAGGGAAAGAAGTGCTAAGGCGGAGGCATCCACTTTTACATGAAAATATAAATTATTTTACAATTCCGTAAACTGTGAGGTTTCAAAAGTATGTAAAAATGTAAAATTGAAAAATTGTTAAGTATACAAGAGTCTATTATTTCCTAATCGAAAATGTGCATCGCTTCTATTGATGTTCTAAAAATCAGGATCAGATGTATACATAGATGAAAAGAGGTCGCTACGTTTTATTAAAAAATCTTATTAGAAAGTTAAGTAGCGGAATTAAAGCATTTTTTTCAGTCTTGCCGTGTGCATATGGCCGCTTTCATTCCTATTAAAGGGTCGTTCCTAGGTTCATTCTTCCGGAGCGCCCTGTGCGGGTTGAATAGTTTCAGTAGACTTTTTATTGCGTTATGTTCATTTCCTGTTACTATCCCCACCACCCCCCACCCCGAATGGCAATGTGCGCTAAGGTGTGTAGACATATATATATATATATATATATATATATATATATATACACATACACACACACACATATATATATACACGCACACACACATAAGCGTAACTTGGCTAATAACACTAGGGGCCGGGGGGGGGGGGGGGGCAAATAGAACCAGGGTATTAGAAAATTTATTTTACGAAGGAGTCAAAATGGAAAGAGGGGAAAACTGGTCCCACAAAACGCGAGTTCATCATTTTCTTTTTTCTTGTCTGTTTTCTATTTGCCATTATTCAATTCAGTAACCAAATAACCTATTCCTAGGTTGAAAAAGTATTGGGGGGGGGGGCATTTTCCGCCCTTTGCTCCTCCCCAAGTTACGCCTGTGTAATACACACACACACACACGCGCACGCGGTATGCAGCTGCGTGCAGCTAAGGTTGATGTTTCCGGTTCCAACCTCCTGCGGTCCTGGATCTTTTCAGCACACTCAATCAACGTGTATTTTACATATCAGTTAATTTATTTCCTTTTTACATATAGATGCGTTTACAAATCTATCTACCCATCACTCTCTCAGGACAGGGACAGATGGCGGCGGCTGGCGAATGGAGTCATGACCCTTCGGATTCCATAAAATGCGGGTAATTTCTTGACTAGCTGAGGAACTAGTAGCTTCTCAAGAAGGACTCTGCTCCGTGGAGTTAGTTTTACCCATAATTTTATTTGTTACTTGTTTATTATTTATGTGTTCCTTTAACGTACACATTTTTGTTCTGCTGAGCAAAACATTCAGCGGTTCAGGCTATAGGATAACGTCGAAACGCTGCGCCAGATTCTGGTTCTTACGTAGCGGCAACTGTGAAGAAAACGAACTTACTTACATGAGAGGAGAAGGCTCAATATTGGGCAATATTTAACGGAATAACCAACACAGCACTAACCAACTAACTAACTAACTAACTAACTAACTAACTAACTAACTAACTAACTAACTCCATGGAGCAGAGGCCTTTTTGGGAAGCTAACAGTTTCTCAGCTAGTCAAGAAATTCGCCGCATTTTATGGAACCCGGAGGTTCATTACCGCATTCACAAGAGCCCGCCACCTGTCCCTATCATGAGCCAGCTCAATCCAGTCCATGCCCCCCATCCCACTTCTTGAAGAACCATTTTAATATCCTCCCATCTACGCCTGGGTCTCTCAAGTGGTCGCCTTCCCTCATTTCCCCCCACCAAAATCCTGTATGCACCTCTCTTTTCCCCCATACGACCAACACAGTACACAAATACATAATATTCACAAAACAGTACTGCACACTATTTTTGTACGTGCTTACCCTACATATATGAACAACTTGCGCCCACTTGCAGAGGGAACATTTTGTGCATATGGGGAAAAACTAAAGACTTTACATTATCGATTGTAATTCAACTACAGTCGATACATAATCACTTGTCTGTGTGTTTATATGCACAATGGCGATGCTACCTCTATAATATGTGTAGAATGGAAACAGAATGCTGTATCACGTACACATAGAGGGTGTACCAGAATAACGTTTCACATACTTCCAGGGGTTGTAAGGGAGTTTAATGGTAGCAATTTTTATTTGGGGACATGTCGGAGACGTCTCTTCCATAACGAAATCGGCGTCGGTGGTGCGTCTGGGAGGCAGGCAAAACGGCGAGAGCTGACTTCTATCTGACATCAGGCTTTTTTAAATTCCGTTTTATTTTCCTAATTTTTTGTACTTGGGTGAGCCGAAAAGTACCCGGAATGTATTGTTTTAAAGTTATACCATGCTATTTTAGTCTGCACAGTAGAATCATCTTTCCGCATAATCATCCTTACGTATTTACAACGCACTCAGTCTACCGGGGCACAATTTCTGTATGCCCTCAGAAAAAAATGTGATAATTTTACCAAATGCGGACATTATATTATTATTATTATTATCATCATCATCATCATCGTGTGTTTTTTCCTGTGTCCTACTTATGTGCTTTTTCTGTTATTGGCCACTCACTTGGCTGTTGACTCAGTGCGTTAATAATAATAATAATAATAATAATAATTATTATTATTATAGCACGTTAATAATTGAGCATTGAATTGAATTATCATTAGCATTTCTTTAACGTCTGTGTTTGTTGGAGTATGTGCCATTTAAACACGGCCACAGAGATTCAGTCCAATGCTACGTAACTGTAACTAACCAACTCCACGGAGCACAGTCCTTCCTGAGTAGCTACTATTTCCTCAGCTAGTCAAGAAATTCCCCGCATTTGATGGAACCCGAAGGTTCATTACTGCGCCACCAATCCAGCCCACGCCTCCAACTCAGTCTTGAAAATCAATTTTAAAATTATCCTAAAATTTATGCCTAGGTCTTCCAAGTGGTCTCATTCCCTCGGGTTTCCCCACCAGAACCCTGTAGGCACGTCTCCTCTCCCCCATACGTGCTACATGCCCCGCCCATCTCATTCTTCTTGATTTGATCACCCAAAAAATCTTTGGTGAAGAGTACAGATCATAAAGTTCCTCATTATGTAGTCTTCTCCACTCCCCTGTCACCTCGTCCCTCTTAAGCCCAAATATCCTCCTCAGCACCCTATTCTCGAACACCCTCAGCCTACGTTCCTCACTCAATGTCAGACACCAAGTTTCACACCCGTACAAAACAACAGGCAAAACTGTAGTTTTCTGTATCTTAATCTTTATATCTTTAATTTACACGTCGTAATGAAATACACATAGCGGAATCCTTCTCAAGTCGTTGGCATTCTCTCAGCTGGTTGCATTTATAAAATGAAAGGTCCACATTATAAGTGACAATGTACACGACATCACTGCTTTTGCAGTAAACAAGTGGTCACTGAATGATGGTTCCCTACAGGTCCTTAGCAAACAGCCATTTTGATGCCCTGTCACCTGCTCTGGAATATGTCTGTCTGTCTGTGTAGGGGAAGAGTCCTCACATCGTGGCACTGCATTTGTGTTTGTTGCTACGACTGTGCCTGTTTGCACTAATTCTAATTTTCTGTCCCAGGCAATGACAGACTCACTGCTGTTCACAATTCTGTATAGTTCTGCCTGTTGCAATTTGTTTGTCCCAAAGAATGGGTGCCTCTACTGCACAGTTGAATTCAGCACATACTCATGCCAGTTTCATGGCGGTTATGTTATCATCATTAGCCCATCTGACAACAACAGATTTGCCACAGACCTTTGTAATACTTAAAAGTGGTTCTCAAGACGTCCTGAACATACACTGGCCGCAAACTGAAAGATGACTTATACCTACAGAGTGGGCGAGAAGTCACCGTACACCAACCAGTACGCTACCCTAATCGGTCATAATTAATTTGAATCACTTACGTACGCCATGGGTACACGTCCTGTGAATCCGTATGTGCACTTGATGCTGGACACACAAACGGATGGGCCTCCATGTCCTCTGTGACATACGTCGGATCATTTTTGGAGTAATTGTGCGAAAGGCATCTTCCATAGCTCTGCGCAAATCTTCGTTGTTATTGTTGTTGTTGTTGTAGCGACGCGCAGCCACTCTTCCCTTGATAATACCCCACAACGAATTGTCAGGTGTGGTGAGGTCAGGACTACGTGGTGGCCATGGCATTGGTGCCGGAGATGTCGGTGAGCCACGGTCAATCCAGCGGCCTGGAAAGTGTCCGTTCAAAACATTGCGCACAGAAAGAGCAAAGTGTGCGGGTGCCCCATCCTGCTGCAGCCACACTTCATGAGTCCTCTATCTCTGAGCTGAGGTATGAGCCACGTCTCCAACATTTCCGAATAAGATGCCGTATTCACCGGCCCATCGGAAAAGTAAGGTCCAATCAGATAATCCGATGTCATACCCGCCCATATCATCACATGCGGTGGATTATGTCCCAGCTCCTGCGTGAAATTGGGATTCTCTTTTAACCAGAACACCACATTTCTGTCGCGCGCACTGCGATAGATGGCACATTCATCACTGAAATGAACCTTTTAGCGGGATATGGTATTTGAGAATGTGTCCAGCAGAGCACGGCATGATTCATAGCGCCGATCCATGTCGGCATCCGACAGTTCATTCACGAAAGTTGGGCGATACGGCCTCACATTCAAGTCTTTCTTCATGTGGTCTCGCATTGTTGACCGTGGCGCACCAAGTTCTGACGGTCGATTCCGTGTCGACTTCACTGGGGAACGTTCAATGGAAGCGGCAACCGCTGCACATGTTTCCATAAACGCGTTGTCTTTCTCCCACTCCGCGGCCTGTCGTTAACACTTCTAAGAGCGAACGCTCGATTTTCCCAATCCAGCAGTGTCGCTCTTCGTGGGGGAGCCTTATTAAAAAGTTTCCCGAACGCAACTATTGCTTGGGACATGGTTTGTCCCGTGTTCTGTCTCTCATGCACCCACACACTTGGCACCAACCGCTCCTCGATAGAGTAACTGCTTGTGTCAGCCATACGGAAAACACAACTAAATTCTCTGGCTGCGGCAAATCACGTATGTAAATCTTGGACACTGTTGCCACACTACCATTTTACATTGTAATGTGTGCTGTGCTGTGTAAACTTAAACTGATCCTGAGGTGCTTACTGTCTGGGTGTACGGTGACTTCTCGCCCACTCTGTACATGGGATTGGTATTGCAGCCTCGACCGATGCCAATAGAAATTTATCCTCATACAGTAACAATTTTTATTCTATGAAGCTGTTTTTCAAAACATTTTTAAGGTTTTGGTATGGATGTTCATTAAAATTTCAAGATCTTTAGTGGACAGTAGTGGATCAGTGTGTGTGTGTGTGTGTGTGTGGAAAACACAGCTGATGATGTGGTCAATTTTTAGGCACGTTCATAAACCAGTTAAGGGAAGTGACTATCATAGCTCATCATGTCTGTCTGTCACTTGTTACTAGTGAACAACAATCGAGAAAGTTATCAACTGCATTGACAATGACAGGCCAGAATTACACCTAATACGCCCAGAACTTTCACTGGGGGGAGGTGGGGCCATGAGGCAGTACATAAATTTTGTTTGACTTTAAAAATTATGTTATGAAAATCATGTCACAATATCTGAGCTGTCATCTACCTAGGTTACAGGAAAGATTAAAAAAAAACACCTACATATTTGCAAGTTCTTATTATATTTTTCACTATTCCAATGTGCAGTCATCAGCTGATTTCGGCTGAAGCACAGATCACACAAAACCCTTGATATCATAGTGTCTACAAAACCTCTTTTTAAATTTCGCTTTGGAAGGGAGGCTGCAGCCCGAACCCCCCCCCCCCCCCAACCCCTCTTTAAGTGCGCCAATGGATAACAGAATACACCTTTCAGACCTACAATTCTGGTAGAAAAATTTTGCTAATCAGATTGGCATTCACAATAGCATAGTTCCCAACATGGTTCCATGGAACAGACTTTGGTAATGTCCGTTGTTTAGTATAAGAACCAGGGCAACAAGTCCTGCTGCTGCTGCTATTGGTCACACCACTGCCGCCACCACCACTGCCAATACTACTACTACAGGCTGATACACCTTAATATGTGATAACAGTTACCAGATTCCTCAAACGCAAAGTCAAAAAACACATCTGACAATTAACAAGCGTTCCCAGTAGCAGACGAGATAAGACACATGATTGAATGACCAAAACACAAGTTAGCATAAGCAGAACCCCGGGAATTGCTAGGGCAATCACACGACCAGCATAATCCTAAATGTTTTACAGCATTCAGTTGTACTGGGTTGTGAAGTTTGGTTAACCTTTACGAGATGGATTTAAATGCCAATTGTATCTTGCAATGTCCTGGATTTTTCTGCCTCAGTTTGGACATTTAAAATGCCACCAAGCAGGCCAACACATCGCATGCTAGGCCACTTCGCCAGTACAGTTCAGACACCAGTATACGGTCACTTAGGGTGATAAAGGTTAATAACACAACATTACCAGAGTATCCGCAGCCAGAATACAGGAATTCTACTGCATAACTTAGTATGGACATTAGGTCGCAACCCCAAGTTCACACTTCATGAATAACACAAACATGGCAACCGAACAAAATCCGTAATTTTCTTCTGTTTTATATCGCAATGCATGCAGCATGGCGAACTACATGGAATTAGGTACAGAAACAAAATGTACCACAAACACCTCTAACAATTTTGTGAACAACTTCTTTTTTTCACTTAAACATAACAGATATTACAACACTGTGTAACTTTAATTTTAGGGCTAAGAAATTTTACTAATGGAACTCACATCACTGAAAATTATACACAGAAATACAAAACAGTTATACAATTTTTAATTTATAATTTATGGTTTTATTATTATGAAGCCAGTCAGCCTGACTGACTGTCATGTGCGTGCACTGTACAGACACACGGCCTCACTGCAGTCAACAGCAATCAACAAAATAGGAAATGTCTTCAGCACAAAACACTTCTGGTGTGTTCACATGACCATAGCAACCGATCACTACTGGCAGCCTTTGCAGCAAACAAGATTACTTGTAATGTCAATACACACGGTAAGCAGAACAGATCAATGGTAACATTACAGGGTGGTAACCTTGGGAACAAAGACAACCACAGCGACATTGGTAACCAAAGTGGTGTAGTCATAAATGTCTGTACACCTTCATTTAAAGCACTTTTTTTCCTCAGACGGTAACTCCCCAGCCTTAGCTGGTGATACCCCCTTCTTCACAGTCTTCACAGCAGCTTTCTGGGTGATCTGGCTTTCTTTGCCTTAGCTGGATTTTGTTTCTTCTGCCTTGGTCCTGATGAACCACTAGCACCGACCTTGAACTGGTATGGTAGGAACTGTTACCTTCTCCGACTTCGTAGCTGCTAGCTTGAAGCACTCTGAGGCTCCCTTGCACCAACTCACCCAAAGCTACAGCAGCCTTCAGATACTTCTTTCTAAATAGTGACAACCTTTCAGAATCAACTTTGTAGTTTGTTGCTACTCCCAACAAAATAGGTGTAGCTCTGCCTGTCAGGTCCAACTGAGTAGGTCATATTATTTTAGCCTGAAGACAGGGAACAATCCTGTCCCCAAAACCCAAGTGTTTCATTTATTATTAATATGTTATTGCTACTATTTATTTTAAAACACCAGATGATGGAGCACATCCACAAAACTAATAATCCTAAATGTGATTTACCATTCTTAAAATCTTACAGAAAAGCCTGTTCCAAGTTCTTACGTCCATTCCAGCTTTCTCAGGGTTTTCAAGCATCTTGGCATCCTTTCAGTTTATGCCAGAATCTGTTTCAGCACTGTTTCATCAGTCACTCTAGCCAGAAGGTTTATCCAATTTTGTCTGTGTTCATCTGTTTTAATTTTTAATCATTGCATTTCCCACTTTTTCCCCATATCTCCATTCTTAATATGGTCTAGTCCTGTGCAGCCTCTAGCTACATTTGAATATCTCATCTCTACTGATCCTGCAAAAATAAATAAAAGTTACTGTATTTTCAATAAATTACATAGGCATTACAAATGCAGGTTTCATTATTCTGAATATCTCACTGGCCTTGAATTTCACTCAGGTCTACACCAGGTATTACTCTATTTCTCCATCCGGACAGAAATTATGAGATGTCAGCTGAATTTCAACCTTGCAAACTATAAACAAAATTAGTACTGGTACTCACTTCGGGTTTTGCCAACAACTAACATATATAATCTGTTATTTCAAAGTAATTCATACTACACACAGCCAGAAATTATTTTTCCTTGCAACGGCACATGCCGCACTGGCACACAAATCTATTAGTTCAGATATGATTAACTTATGCAGGATTGAAGGCTCAAGCAATCCAAGACTGGGCTTGCACAGCAGGACCCAGAAGATGAAAGCATTACAATTCTTCCGAACATCAAGAACTACTTGCATGACAAAGTATCACATTCCTGAGGACTTCCATGTCCATGAATAAGTTGTGGCATGCAAATGTCAACTCTGGGGCCAGGACAGCATGGTCAGTATAGTGACTGGCTACGTGCAGTGTGGGTGAGATCTTCTGCACCCGTCCAGACCAGTCCTGGGGCCCACCCAGCCTCCTATACAATGGGTACCGAGCCCTTTCAGGGGTAAAGTGGCTGGCACGTGGTGCTGACACCCACCCAAATCTAGTGCTGATGTTAGAGAAAGAGTGGAGCTATAACTCTGCTCCCCTTCTGTGCCTTAATGGCAAGTTATAGACTGAAATTTACCTTTTAACTTTTACTGTCAGATGACAACCCTTACTCCATTACCACTTGATCAGAATTAACCTGGCCTATGAGATATGAAGACTACTCGCAGTGAATCCGAAGATTACTGCCCTCTGGGATGTCACACCATACAGTCTGGTCGATACACACCAAGGTTTCAGAGCAACAATGGCAACTTTCTCCCAGACTACACAGTGTCACATCACATAAGACAGTTCTTCAACACAAATGAAGTTTTCTAAACCAATTTAATAAAACTAACTTAAAAATGTTCCACTTTTATTCTTCTTTCTGTTCTTGTATGAGCTTCCAGCTGGTGCAGGGTGCTGACAGAAATCAGCTGATACTCTTCGGAGATTTCCTACATAAGCAGGACAGTCACAAACATTTGCTTCTTTTTCAGGTTCAAGATCTTGTCCTCTGTTACTGAAGCACCACCACACTATGATCTTTTGGGTTATGACATCATAGAGTGTGGTGGGGAGGCACCCATGTATTGGAAGAATGTAATTTCCCCATTCATTTTGGCCCTGAAGATGGTGACAGAACATTCCTCTGAAGCAACAACACCAATCCACCAGACTGCATGATGCCATACACCAAACGATCACAATGTAAATATTCAACACCATGAACTCACTACAATCCAATACTTACTGCTCCTCCTGCTCCAAGCTGTGTAACATTTGGAAGCCCGGTTCAAGTGACGGCTGCAGTTCATCTGCTGCGTAGCCATCACCAAGAGCTGGGAAATGAATCTCTGGGATGTCTTCTTCATTCACAGTGTCACTGGATCCACATCACAGGAAAATAAGTTTGGTAACAAATGGAACAGTTTAACAGTTCAACCTTTGTGCATGTTTTATTCTCAATTTGATATGCATATAAATAGTGTCATTAGCTTTATCTTACAACTATTCGTCACCACTTCCTGTTGGCTTGTTTACTGTCTTGATATAGCTCGCTTGGCCTCCACCCACACACATGGAAGAGCAGCATCAGGAAGTGACAAGTGATAATCATCAGATAAAATAAGGACGCTGTATTATCAAAAATCACACACAATGCATAATCTGTGTTCATCTACAAATATTTTTAAAATCCCCCGATTTTCTTAGTAATTAGACTTCTTAAGAAAAGCCTTGCTGCAGAGGGAAATCATTCATAGAAACGTTGAGGATCCAGATCTGGAATATGATGCTGTGTTGTTGGGCCAGTGGGATCCAGCAGGTCTGGAACCTCCTGACCCTAGCAGATCCAGGCTCTGTTCATTTAAAATGTCAGAAACCACTCACCCTATGAACCGGCAATGCATCCCACAGGACCTGAATTCTCAGAAACGACAATGTGAGGACCTTAAATCTCATATTGCAGATTTAATAGTAACAAACAATAAACATTCATTCCAATTACTTATCTTACTATTTAATTCCAAATACACCTAATTTTGCACCATTGCAAATGGCACACATTACATAAAATTCTTCAGTCAAAATAAGTTAAACAGGAATTTCACAAAGCGTGACCACTTTTCCTGAATCACTCTGTACAGTCAGACACATCATATCCAATGAGTAACACAACAAAGCTGCAAGATGTGGTGTGGCAGTTCACTGACTAATCAATGTATGATATGACAACCTCCCGACCAATGGGTGAATGACATTTAACATCAAATGTTAAACAACAGTTGCAAGCTGGCCACTTAGCAAGCCAGAACTGTATGAGTTGTTACATAACATTGTATTTTTCAAGGAAACCACAAATGCAGTTTTCCAAACACGGTGGCATGTGAGAAAATTTTAATTACATTTTTGTAATCTAAGCATTCTAATATAATGAAATTACTGAACTTCACACTAGGAGTAAATCAGTGCTATTTCTGCAACACAACTGTTTAACTCTACATAACCTTACACCAAGGATAGGCAAATCACAAGTGCTACGTTTCAATGGCACCAAATTTGTACAGTGGCATCTAAAATCTGCAGACCCTCTGTACAAAACTTTCTTGATGTGACCCTTCTGGTGCCTAGAATATTGAGGTGGCTCCCCAATTTTTTGAAAAGTGATTCACTCCGCCTTACACAAACAATGTTTGCTTTCATTCCATGTACTGTATAGAACACTACATTTATCTGCATTACATAATACTCTTGGGGTGAGTGGCTGAGTGAGTGAGTCAGGGTGTGACTGCCATGGAAATCTGTGTTACTGGGCTGTATGTTCTCTGTGAGATATAAGTTCATAGACCCAGGATGCCACAACAACCACTGGCAAGAGTCTGGTATTCTCTGTGAGGTGTACTCTTACACCGTGGCTGCCATAGCAACTATTGTTACTAGGTCATGTGTTCTCACCTATGGCAAAGAAAAAATGTTTATAATTAAGGTGCACTGTTTCTTTTTCTGTGACGTATGTGCTGAGGCTGAAGAAACAGCTCAGGATCAAAACATACAACACAGCAGAACCAGATGGTAGCACTCAGACATACGGAATTAATGGTTGGGTGGTTATAAGAAAAAACAAACAAGATGTTAAAGGGGCTGCAGAGTAACTGTGAATACTACAAGCCTGTCATGTGGAATTCATGCTTAACAATGCATGAAACATACCTGATTATCTCACTATCACTTGCAGGTATGTGGACTGGCACTGCAAGGCTGGAATATTCATCATGAAGAGAAGCACATTTGTTTAACACCCGCTCATAGTACCTCAGCACCCTCGTCTGATAGAACCCGTGTAGAGTTCCGACACTCCCTGCTCCCATCTCATAAAATACACGTTCCATGGCGTCCTGTCAGAACAGGGTACATTACCACCTTATTTTAAATATGAAATTAAACCAAATACAAATGGCAAACAGGAAAACGGATAAATATAAACTGTGTAACAATCAACTCTCTGCATCACTGGTACTGTCACAAGTCTTTGGTGTAATGGAATGGAGGGCTAAGTTACCAAATTGCCCAAACTTATGACAACAAAATTCAGGAAGTTACTTAGCAGCTTTCTTCTCGAAAAGAGCTTTTATTTGGTGGAAGAATTTATGACGGCTGACTTTTAATGGGTAGGAATTATGTAGGGTTAATGATGTATTTCCAAACTGTAATTACTTGTACTTTCTTTACTTTGTTAACCCTTTCACTCCGCCATTAAATCCCCCGGCGCGGGTCCCCCAGCCGAGGTTTTTCTCTGGGCATTTAATTTCTAACACTTGCTCTTAGATAAAAAAGCATATCTCATAGACTTTTCATTCAAATTTAATGAAAAAAAATTTCACAGTGTGTTAATGAATTGGTGAATTCGGGAAAAAATATTCACAAATTTTTACAATAAATTTAGTCCTGCAAATTACATGCATTATATAAAATGTGGGGTAAATATTTTATTACTCACATAAATCTGGTTGCTGCACAAGATCCGTGGCACCGTTGATCACCCTTCTATCATCACACACATACACATTCGCCCGCACTATTTACACAAATTAGTTTTCTTGTGATAATCCGCGAAACAAGGCACCACGTGTGTGTTGCACTCATGTCGTCAGAGTCGCAGCACGAGTCTACCTAACTACACTCCCATGTCATGTGTATAACCTGATTCAGCACACAGTTTATAAATTTCGATGTCAAAACGTTCCCTTTTTATGGAAATGTACTGTCTGAATATAACTCTGCCTTTGAATTTTACAATTAATTTGTCCACTGCCAAATGTTCCGAGTGGTTATAGAATTTAGCATAAGCCTGGTTGAATGTTTCAAAAAGACTGTCTTTATTTCCCATGGCCGGTCATATTCCTCGCCTTGGTTGGGTCTCTTTCAGTCTCTAATGGCTTGGGTTATCAAGCCTTCGTGACGATGGCAGGAAGTCGCAATGTTTGTGTCTCTAGCCACAGCTGGGCCAACGTAAGCGCTGTGAAACACTGTACGGGTTCATCTTTTGAAGGTCAATTGTTGGGCTGGGTTACTACCTCGTGGCTTCGCTGTGAAAAACAGCGGACACAATTTCCTCCTCCTCATCCTCCTCCTCCTCCGCCGGTCCGTCATTTTTGTTATTGCTACTGCTTGCTGAACACTGCCCTGGTCTGTTACAAAGACAGTTTTGTATTCCTGTGCCCTCATAAATCTAATACCCTTACGAACGACCGACTTGCATGATGAGAGCAAAACAGATCTAAGCCTACGACGTAAATGCTGTGAAAAATTCCCCTATTTCAAGGGTGAACACGACATTTTTACTATATTAGACGGCTGTGTTACAGATTTCTGCCACACAACTCCTACAGAATGCCCCAGAACTACAACAGACACGCCTGTGAGCCCTCCTGTAGCTGTACACATAGATTTTTATGGATATCTCCAGTATTTTTGTATTAGTTCAGCCTGAAAATACGTGTTACAGTACGCCACTGAAAACCATTCAGCCATCAATTAGTAACTGGCTTCATAGCACACTGTTGATATTCAACCCACACACGACTCCAGTGCAACTGATAAACAAAACACTCCTTCTCCAGAACGGTATTACTCAGCCGAGAAATGCGCAGTTCACCAATGTGTTGACATACATATCGCGACTGTTGGAGGCCTTACAGGGGTGGACAGGGAGCATTTATAACTGCACACACCGGCTCTCACATTCAGGGGACATACCTCACAGAAATCCTGCGAGGTGCGTAGGATAGGGGTGTAAAAAATGCTTCCAAATTCGACACAATATTGACGACGACTGAGGGCGTCATTCGTCCCAGGCAGACCGTTTAAATGCCCCTGCGCAACTACAAGAGTCGCCATTCGTAGTGAAAGGGTTAATTAGTGTCTTTGTGTTTCATGTTTGGTACTTGTTGAGTGCCTTGTGTTTCCGTTTATGTACGTAATTATTTCAATTTCATATGTTTGCTGGTTTAACCGTAATTATGGTACTTGATTGTAATTAATCTCTGGACGTATCCAACATCATTCTGTAATGATTTCTAGGATGAAATACAAAGCAAACCAAACCAAACCACACCAAACTGCATTGCAAAATTCTACTAATTAAGGGGATCAAGTGGACTGAACCCTGCCTAGTGGCTGAAGTGAACATAAAGCTCTTCATATACACTTTGTCTGATGACTGTAACAAAGGCATTTGTGAAATACTGTGATTTTTATACAACAAACAAGGACAATGAAGAAAGTCTACATAATGGCCTCTCACAATCCCCACAGTGCTAGAAATGGGATGTGATGAACCCCTGGTTCATAAATTGACCTTTCTGTGAAGAAAACAAAAAGGCAGATCTGCACACAGGTCAAAAATACACTAGAAGTGTATTTGTGAAAGTTCTTCCATGGTCACTGAACACACACGGCAACATAACTTTCATACCATTAGTGCAGCAAGTGGACTCGCAAAATTTGTACAAGTTTATGTAAGAAATGTCCGTCTTATGGATATACAGTTCTAACATAATACTGTATTTGAGAAACACAATAATTTCACCTATTGCCAATGTTAGAATGAAATGTAAAATTTTGCACAATTCAGTCAGATTATCAAAACTAACTGTCATTTTCACCATGGTGGTGAATACTAAGATTCATCATGCGATGTTACACACTACAAAATAAGATAATCACCTAACTACCCTTCACCACTGAACATGAAAATGCCAATAGATTAACATGCAGAAGAGAAACTTATGTACAAGATGTCCCATATCATGTGCTTGTGTACGTACTGGGAACCCTGTAGGACGAGACATGCTCTCTTGATCTACTGCAATCCGAAGAAGACATGTCAACTTTTGGATGTACTCCTCAGCCACATCTGTTAAGGTGTCCAAAACATACTGACATGTATCTACGGAAATAAAAATTTATTCAGAATTACTACATTTTTCCACTTTGTTCACTGTGTCATATTAAACAAGAATAAACATGTCACATACTGGATTTGTTCCCCTCCTCATGTGAAGGGCTGGCAGGCACCTACTGAGTTGGGTTGGACTGAAGGAAAGAGCTAGTTTAAAGTTCATATAACTAAAACCCATATAATTATACATGTTTAGTCATTTCATATACTCTTTGTTTATTTAGTTATGCTCTCAGAAACTCACATAACATCCAAAGACACACTGAATCTACTTACTATCATATCCTATGTGAGCCAATAATGTTGCAACTGATTTCTGTAAGATCTTTTTTGCAGTACTTGCATTCAGTCTAGGGGGTGGTGATCCCTGTCCTTCAGAGAATGTGCTGAAACAAAATTTATATTATATGCAACACATTGCTATCTACTACACATATAAATAGTCTTATGTAAAATGCTTGGACAAACTTCAGGAGTAAGTGGCCGCACCAAAACAAGGAGAAAGGTGTATATCAACATACGTCTGCAAACATTCAGTTTTCAAGCTACAGCCCCAATGTTCACCTGACCTCACTCCTTTAGATTTTTACCTGTGGGGACACTTAAAAACCCTATTGTATTCAGCTCCAATTTAAGATGAAGAGACACTTCACCAACACAGCTTTTACACCTGTCAGACCACTCCCAGCTGCCCCTGGACCTCTGAAAGGGTGCCAAAGGGCATGATCAGACAAGTCGATGCATTTACTGAGGTTGACAGCATTTTGAGCACTCAATGTGAAATATGACTTGATGCAAAACAAGAAGCCAGCAGTTATTAAACTGATCACATGGTTAAGGTATTTATTGTTGATGTATGCTTTCAATCAAACTAAAAAACCACTAATTTCTAGACATATGTTTATATCAATGTTTTTACATAGCTCATTTCTGTGCATATATTTATATATTAGTAGAATTAACCAACAAATGCACAATGTTTTTGTTTTATATTTATATTTATTTTCACTTTTTCCCTGACATGTTTCAGTATCTACGTGCCATTCTCAAGCAGTCCATTCTAATTACATAAAACTTTATCGTGCAATGACACGTGACTCTTAAAAGTCTAAAATCTTCAAAGTTAAAGGCTAAACTTCTTCTTCTCTAAAATATAAAATATGTAGCTTTGCTCTGGGTCTGTTATTGCCGTGGCGTTATGTGATAAGGCATCTTTGGTCTGTGGTAAATAAATAAATATGAGTGAGATTACATATTATAACAGATATTACAATTACATAATGTGGCTTCCATTGGAGCAAAGGTATTAGATAGTTGCACTTACTTATTTGTTCAAGGTTGTGTGAGCATTGTTGGCTGAGCCAGGTATCGGATAGATCTGTTCTGGTATGATGTGCTGTTGATCGCGTCCAGTAGGAAACTGAGTGTATCGAGGTAATATGAAGGTGGGTGGGGGTGTGTGTTTTGTCAGGCACCTGCATGTCATTGTTGTAGCTCAAAGGCTATTTCAAATTAATTTGAATGGACCCCTTCAGAATGGCATGAAGATGCCGAAACATGTCATGGTAAACTGAAAATAAATATAAATATAAAACAAAAACATTGTGCATTTGTTGGTTAATTCGACTAATATGAATGTTTTTTATTTGTTGTTATGAATAGAACTCACTCTTGACGTTTGTCCAAGCATTTTAGGTACACCCTGTATAACAATTCCAGTGACACAAAATATTTGCCACTTCTTACCTAAATTTCTTTTCCATATACCTAAAGGGATAATTATACTGATAAGTCTGAATTCTCTCTGGCTTCTCTGGAATTGGGGGTGCCGGTGGCAGAGGTTTGGGCACTTCAAACTCACTTTCATTCTGTTGAACACATTAAAAACATGAGTTATTAGTCACTAGAAACACGAAATGTAGTAGTCATATTACATAATGCCTAACATGAATATCTGACAGAAATGTTCTGGGCAATTGCTGTGGCAAATTGTAGTTCTTCTTTTAACCTTTATAAACAACCTGCATTCACACACATGAACACACATAAAAAAAAACCCTAGAAATTCATTTTATATATTGGGCAACAAGGAAATTTACTGCATTTTTAAGACATGCTGCATAACTTGTGTTCTATTTCCCACAAAATTACACTTATTTCATAATTTTATACTTTTATTCAAATAATATTAATGATTTTCATAAATAATGCACTAAAATTTAAACATGAACCTGGCTGTTTAAAGGTTAAAATTACTTCTACTGGCAACAAAAGCACATCTGAGTTTATGGGAACTGCAAATAACCACAGACTGAAAAACACAGAGTGGACCACTAATTCATAGCAACTCAGAAATACTACTATTTAGTGCCTTGGAAAGTAATGTTGTTCACACTTACATACATACAGGAGAGTCTTTCTTGAGAATACGATATTTGGCCTATCAAGGAATTTCTCAACTTTTATGGAACCCAAAGTTCATTACCATGCCCACAACAGCCTGTCACTGTAACATATGTTAAGCCAATTGAATCCACTCCCATACCCAATTTTTAAGGCATTTTAATACTACCCTCCCATCTATGCTGAAGTCTCTTAAGTGGTATCGTCTCTTAGGTTTTCTGACTACACTCTGTACACCTTGTCACCTCCCTCGTCCATTCTGAATGTCCTGCTGCCTCACCCTTTGTGACTCAATAACCCAAATAAAATTTGGTAAAGAATACAAATTATACAGATCCTCATTACATAATTTTGTCCTTCCTTCTGTTACTTCCTCCTACATCTAAATATTCTCCTCTGCACTCCATTTTCAGACACCCTCAATGTATGTTTTTTTGCTTGGGATGAGAGACAAATTTTCAAACCCACATAAAAGGACCAGAATAATTTGAGCTCCTTTTAGATATTTTAGTCTTTATATTTTTAGGCAGGATATAGAGGTATAAAATATTCTGACCTGTGTGACAACAAATCTTTTCTGAATTTAATCCTGTCTTAATTCATTTGTTAGTGATGTTCTCAAATAATCAAACTTTGTGAAAATTTTCAAAGGATTTTCTCATATCTCCTTAAGGAATTACCTTGTATCAGAATTCACCCCTTAGTGTTGTATGATACATTACGCAACAAAACTTACACTCTGTTCTGCTTGCTGACATGCCAGCGTGATCAGACTTTGCAATGTCTTGCAATGCTGCAACAGCTGCACTGTGTGCAACACAATACTGTCCATGCAGCTACACTCTGGTGGCACCCTAACAAACAGAACATTCAGTATCATACCTTCTGAAGTCACACAGCTGGAAAATGTGGGCTGAACAAGTATCTTAATTTCACACAAAATACAATGCTTTGTGCCAAATGTGCCAGGGAACGACTATTGACAGCATACACATGAAGATCACAGTCCTGTAGGGTGTAACATCATGTGGTCTAGGACGTGGGTAGAAATGTTTTGAAGGAACTTGCTTCCTCCTTCTTCATGGTAAAAAAAGCGAGGCAGTGGTACCTACATACCAGGTTATATGGTGCCACATGTCACAAGGTCTTCATGGCATCTAACCACAGCAATAAATCAAGTGACACGGAACTACTGGCAATGATACAGTGACAGCACATGTACACGTATCATAACTTTCAATTCAAAGAGTAAGGTTTTATTTTACTTT
The DNA here is from genome assembly GCA_013340265.1 of Coptotermes formosanus. NCBI lineage: Eukaryota > Metazoa > Arthropoda > Insecta > Blattodea > Rhinotermitidae > Coptotermes > Coptotermes formosanus. The sequence continues at coordinate 1,311,317 of BLKM01000661.1, read as the reverse complement.
ATTCATACTATGCACGTTCTTAAAATTAATACAGCAACCAACACACACCTGAAAAAATACAACTCAAAACAAGTAGTAAACTCCTGCATGTTTAGGCACAGGGTTGCCATCATCAGGGAGTTATTTAAAACAAACGAGTACAAGCCCAACATGCAAATCATTCCAATGAGGATAATAACTAGATTAGTGTATTGGGGTTGTAATCCTTTGTTCTAAATAACTCCCTGATGATGGGACGCCAATGCCAAAACACGTAGGAGTTTAATACTTGCCTTGAATTGTATTTTTTCAAGTACACTTGTTGGTTGATGTATTAATTCAAAGGATAAAAATTATTATATGTATATGCTGGTCTTTGTAGGCTAACAGAAGATATTCTTCACTTACTCCACCAAGCCATCTTCTTGTTTGCAAGGCTGATGAACCTTAAGTTGGTCTGGTTTCATGGCCTTAAGTACAAGCAGATTTCTGAGTTCTGCTGGTATGACTTCTGCTCCGGTATTCTGTGACTCAGGCACCTCTCCCCAGTGCTCTGTGCCATGCTCCATTCTATCATTCATAAATAAGGCCACGTGAACATTACAAATTAAATAACCATACAACCAGCAATACAGACTATGGTCTTCTGGGTAATTAAAGTGAATGCAAACGTTTTGGAGAAATGTTCAGGACCACTTAAATACTAAGGATACAGCATGTTTCCCTAGAATACTAATATCTATGTGCAAGACTACACAGTGTCACTCTCTAAAAGACTGAACACTCATGAATCTTGTAACTTAATGATACATTCAATTACCGATATGATAAACAGAATTAACTAACCTGAAGGTACATATATTTCCTTTAGTATTTGAGCTGTGCAGTAACAGCTTTATTCCAAAATTGAGCATACAAAGGCACACTTCTCTCAGGGCCATTTCTGACTTCAAATTAAGCTCACTGCTAAGTAATAAGCTCAACTTTCACAAACTTGTGGCAGTCATGAAACCATTAACTCTGTGATGGCGCAAATACCAGTACATAAATCCATAATATAATTGCATGGCAGTATAACTGCCCTATATATCTGCTGTGTAGCTTATACTCAGGGTTACTAAATTTGATAGTAATAGGAACAGTGGACATTTGCAACAGCTGTTCATTTTTTTTTAAATACCCGTGATGTATGTACAAAACTCTTCACACGTTCTATTGTGAAATATAATTTATGCTGAAACACGTTTTTCAGTTGAGCGATTTTCTTCAGAAGTGCAGGAATGCCACATATGTAAGCATGAAATTATTCACACAACACATTCTTAAAATTATAGTGTGGTCAGAATTCAACTTTCTGATGCAGCAGACAGTCAATTTCTCTCTTTTGTCTATCAACCACACATCACCAGAAACACTCCGTCAATATTCCCATTACATGCAGCAATGTACAAATAACACTGTGTTATTTCAGACCATAAAAATGTAGTGTTTTGCAAAAGTTAACAATAAAATGTTGTTTGTATCAGTATTTATAAAACAGCCAAGTACCGCTGTCATTGGCCTTTGTTAATTTCTCCCTCTTCCCACCGCTTTGTATTCTCTGCCTATCCTCACCCACAAGATTACTCAAACGAGGAGGAATCCTAGTAATATTTTTGCAGAACATGGACTAAAAACTAAAATGGCAAGAATCAGTACACTTAGCCCTGGACTGCATTTTTCAAGTGAATTCAAATCTTTGACTCTGCTACATGAACCCTGGGAGAAAGAGATCTTCACTCATCAGTCGTAATACATCTCAATTATTTTCATTTTTCTTTGTAGCACGACCGATGGCTAAAAATCTGGATAATTTTGCCTCTGAAAAACTGGCCCAGATGTAAATTTTATGTCTCAAAACAGAGGACATTTCTGAGACAAAGACAAACTATGGTACTCCTGCTTATGCTGAATGCAGCCATGGGACAGAACCTAGATGCACTGACAGTATGATTAGATTAGATTAGATTTTTATTCATCCTTCCTGACAAAAATTGTATATCACATATCAACACCATCTCCATATATACAACTGTTCATATGAATAACCATAGTTGTCACCAGCATATCACATAACAGAGCTTCAATATATCACCAGTTGTATAGATTTACAGAAGGTTCTCATTCTTTAAAATAAGTCCTCATATCGTATACACTTACATTTTCCATGACAAATATTCATAAGACAAATATTCCTCTACAGAATAGAAGGTCTATTGCAATAAAGAAAATTTTAGTTTCTTTCTAAAAAGTTGTATGTTCTCTAGGTCTTTTCAATAACTTGGCAACTTATTATATAGTTTTATTCCCCATACTATTTACACTTTTTTTACACAGCAGTTCTACAAAACTGGGATTGAAGATCTGATCTGTGACGTGTATTATAGATACATGAAAGTTGGGTTAGGTTCAGCTAATTATATTTTGAAACACTGTCGTGTTGGTAACTGCAGATAACTGATCCAGTTGTGTACACTGAAACCCAACCAATAAACGAATAAAACAAAAGAACATGCTAGCTGAATCATAATACATATACCTTCACTTGCCGCCCGTTGCATGGGTCACGCCTGTCGTATCTAAACACGTCCCGCACGATAACATCCCCCCCCCCCCCCACTTCCTTCCACTCAGTTACGTGTCTGTAAATAGCGTTGTCAGAAAAACCTTAGAAGGAAAAAGCGTAAAATGACATCTATTCTATGTAATTACGGATAAAATAACAAACTGTGTGTTACTTGTTTAATTCCTCACAGAAGCAGCCCACTCCTTTAACTTCCCTTCTCTCGTTAACATGACCAACCCTAACCAGCTATTTTACCCCATTTAAAAATTCAAGTATCCATGATTTGCACTCCTCACCGTTATGACTCAGGTGAACAAATGAAGCAGGAGGTAATCAGTGGCGCGTGTCGAACGGATACGAGTGAAATGTTTAGACCGTTGTGGCTGGCAAACCCAAAGCATAAATCTCCAACCCACGGCCGCGTTCGTAAATTATGTAGGGCTATATACTGTAAAAATTAGATAATAATTTAATCAGTTAGGTACACCACTTACTGTTATTCTTCCACATGCGGCCTATGAACCATGAACGAGAGCACAATAACCGGTGTGGCCGTTTGCCATAAAAAGGTCGGAGACCCATGACCTAAAGGAAAGAGCCCATTTGCAAGACCTAGGCGTGGATGTGCGGTTCATATTAAAACGGGTATTAAAGACAGTAGGAGGCTGTAGCCTGAATTAATCTGGTTGGGGTTAGGGACAACTGGCATGTCGCTGTGATTACTGCATTGAATCTTTGGCTTCCATTAAATGTGGTGAATTGCTTAACTACTTGAGGAACTGGCTTCTCAAGAAGGACTCTGTGCCATGTAGTCGGTACTTCTATCAATTTCAGGTGTCGCTTGTAATTCTAATGTGCCATGAAATAAAGGCAGAGAATATCTGAAGTACGCCCTCAGCATGGAAAGGTTGAGAACTGCTGTATTATTACTCATAAATACAACTGACTAGTCACATACCCATGTTCTTTGTGTTCATTCTGTTTCACTACTGAAATAATAGTAAATGTGTCAAAAAAAAGTGTAACGTAATGTAAACTATGCACATATTAACTGCTTTTACCTGATGTGCTTCAAGCTTTATGTCTCAGAAGGAACACACTTTCACCCTTTGAGTAATGGACCAATGTCATTCTCTGTTTACAGTGTAATCCTACTGTAACCTCAATTAAATATCATGGAACCTTTCATGTGGGAATAACACTGACGGATTCATGCCTCACTGTCCCCACACATAATAAAGGAATATGCCATAATTAATGAACAAAATGGGAACAACAGGTTAAGAAAGATGGCATGCAGAAGGAAATAACATGGAATTAAGCAGAGTGGAAGAAGGTTTGGGAGGGCAGAGATAGAGACAGGCTTGGTTGCCAAAATAAAATGTGAAACCTCACCAGAAGAAGAAGATGAAAGAATTGGGCCATTGGATTATTTATATTTGGAAGCATTTATCAAAATTAATACCATGTGAAAATACACATATACAAAATATATAATTTATTTAGTTACAATTCAATTACACTCAATATACATATAAAAATAATACTATACTTAGGAGTGACAGTTTCCAGTGCATCATTTATGGTACACAGTTGACCCTAGATAAAAGTTGTCCTCAAGATAAACAGACAATTTTACTAACTTGGAGCACCCAATAGGCACACTGACTTAAAAGGTACTTTCAGTAAGCACCAGCATCTAAATGGACTGAATTCACTCAAGCAGCCACTACGTACTGCACATAACTGCCATTCTTCCCACATGTTTTCAATTGTAAACCTGATTCAATATGAGTACATGAATATCTTTCAGACATTACAAAATTTTTAATTTCATCTGTTTTCATGTGACAGCATGTTTTTTTTTTCACCTTAATGCAATATGTCCTGAAACCTTAGTATTTTAATGAAATTGGTACACATACAAGAAATCAGTAATACAAAAGAGAAACATAAAATGTCAACAGAAATATTCTATTTCACTGCTCAGAACTATACACAAAAATAAATCCATGTGTAGGAGCTTCTCATGCTAACTGCAGTTTCAGATTCATTCTTACATTGGAACAATCAAGTGTATTAAATTGAATATGTGCATTGTTCAGAGTAAACATGCAAGAATTCAGTTTTGAAAATGTAACCTTTCAGGCAGATACTGCATCACAGGGGGCATTAACGCAAACGTTTCTCTTTAAACATGCAAAGAGCGTTTGCTGAAAACAGAAGTAATGTTATTGAATCGTAAGCATATGATTACGAACAAAACTGTATTTTGCCCATTCATGGCATACGTGCACTCCTAGGAATTCACAGGAACGCAACAATTACAGGTTTTAATACTACACATCAACACTTAAATATGACAACTTCACTTAGTATTACAGGGTTTCTAAACTTTGCCCACTCCAATATTCTGAAGAGAACACAACGTTCAAAAACTGTACCTATTTTCATTCTCAGCTGAAAAGATGAAGAGCCACCTGCTCACTTGGATCAGTTAGAAATAGCTAATCTCAACCATTAAGTCTCTCTAATGGACCCAATATAGAAGTACTGTCCCACCCTTCAACCGTGCAACAGAACATCCAGTTTACAGAACTTTGTGTTTGAAATGCTACACCAGAGCCATAACTAACTTTTTTTTTTTTGCCAAAGGGAAGAATATAAAATTGTGCCCCCTATAATTTAACAGTAGTTATTTTGGCAAAAATGTAAATAAATAACAAAGAACAAGAATAATATTGTACTTATTTTAGTCATGAGCTAGTAGATGCAATTTTACATACAATTTCTACACCCCACAGCTTTCCATGCCTGTGGCAAATGCCTCACTTGCCTCATCCCTGTTACAGCTCTGTACTATACAACTGACAAAGTCCAGAAAACCCATCATCCTATGTGTAACATACCACTGTCAGAACCCTTTATAGATGGTTTGTGACAAATTAAATTTAATAAAAAGAACCTATAAAATGTTTTAATTTAGTTCATATGTTAACATGCATTGTTACAACATAAATATAACTTCTGTTTCATACGTATGTATTTTAATCACAGAACAATAGCAATAAAAATAATATATAAATTAACACCGAGTACACATACAAGAAACAAAATATGGAATTCTTACAACGGAAAACTCATAAGATCTATATCATAAATAACCTTCCCACATCACTGTGGTTGCGCTGATAATGTTCAGAGTTTTAAAACTCATCTTTTAGGAACTTGGTCATTACACAAACAAAAATCCCACTTCAACTTTAACAAAGGAAGGTTAGTTTCTTGCACTCTTTCATAAATATTGTAAGATAATGATCAATCATGAATTCATGCACTGTGTAAAATCTTCAGCTAAATTGTAATCACGGTGTGAGTGCATCTGTCTTCAGCCTGGCTTTTTATGAATGCTAGCTAAAAACAATGAGCCAACTCTTTGGACTCTCAAGGTCAAATGAATAATAAAATAAAATGATATGGATATATATAAATAAGTTTATTACTCCAAATTGCACTTACTTATGAATAGAGAACCACTTCTACATGTTTTATTATTTACAGCCACCTTCAGGGAGCACCAACATATACTAAATGACATATACAGCATCAGCACACAGCTTTGTCAAATTGTAACTAGTAAAATATAATGCCAGTATACCATTAAACACCAATGTATAGCACTGGTATTATGTATTAAGGTTATGTTAAAATTATACAGGATTAATGTGAAAATCTTCTGCATCCAAATATTTTGAATAATAAATTCTCTTCAGGTCTAGTCAAATGGTAAGTCATGTATGACATCAAACTGCATACACCATGAATGACAACTCTGACACAACCTACGTACAGAGTGGTCATCCACCATGTATGCAGTTTGATGACACACATGATTTAACATCTGACTAGAATTGAAGAGAATTTATTATTCAAGATTTTACCAACCATCTTGTATAGTTTTAATATAATTTTAACATATATTGCTAGTGCTATACAATGGTATTGTAATGGTGTACTAGCATTGTATTTTACCATTTAAAATTTGAGAAAGTTGTGTGCTAACCCTGTAAATGTCTTTCAGTATATACTGGTGCTCCTTGAAGATGGCTGTAAATAATAGCCAAAACAGGTATCAGTAGTTCTCTATTCACGAACAAGTGCAATTTATTGGTAATAACCTTATTTACGTGTATCAGTTAGCAGAGAGGATGTACAATAAATATTAGATATGGATACATTTTAAAAATGAACTGAAGACAGAACACCATACAAGCTTGTGTATGTAAAAGGGAAATTACCAAGAGAAGACCAACATCAGTATGGGAACAACAGGTTATGAAAGATACTAGGTAGAAGGAAGAACACTAGAAAACTGAGGCGCAGCAGCTTTGGTTACACAAATGGGAGGGCACATTTGATTGCCAGAGTGGAGATGTTTCAGGAAGAGCAAGAAGAAGAATGTTCTGAACTTTTAACAAGACATTATGACAATCCTTGCATTGTGTTCCTCTGCGTAATGATGCCATAGGTACAGTTGACAGACATCAACATTTCTGAGGAATGCACTGACTTCAACGAAAGAAGTTCCTCTAAAAAGTTGGTACCCACCTACCAGACTTCAGTGCCACAACCACCATAAAACATCAAATCATATGTGGGTTGTGTGCAATGTACAACGATTACAACAGCCAAACTGCCTCAACAAGGAAGTGGAGCATGTTTATTTTCGATTACACAGCATCTTCAGGTCCTGTTCCTTAGGCTTTGGTTATTTGTTCCAAACATCAATCCTTTGCATATCTCTGTACAAAATGAAGTGTTTAACCATTAGAGGTACAAACACCCTCCCTAGAGAGGATAGGTTCCCACACAGCTGTGCATTTGACAGTTCACACAAGATTGCTCATTATGACATACGAGGGCTTTCTTTGTAAAGGTTGAACATTGACTTGTTTGTTAGCACTCTGATCAGACTCTGGCAGGGAGTTCGGTGGAATACTAAATGCTTCCTTGATATTATTTAACTTCTCACTGGACAGCTTTCTAGCTGCTTCTGTACTATTCCATTCACTCTCAGGGTCTGAGAAGATGTTTCTTGAATCACCACCATCAACATTGCAATCATCAACTGAAATGTCAGACAGTCCCAGATCATCTTCGCCGTAATATGGGTCATCTGTAGAACATGGAAAATCAAGTGTAGTTATTAGTTTCAGTGTCAACTGAAGTAAGTTATCATTCATCTCCTACCACTGCCACAGTTTTACAATAGAAAAATGTTTTTGAAATACAACTGGAATGGAAATCAGGGCACAATACAAATTCACCCACAATTTCCTAATAATTTATGAATGTGGCCAAAACTCATTTGTAACTCTAACACAGTATATTCTACAAAGAAATGCCTGTGTTTGAGAACAGGTCACTGTGTAAGATATTTGGGCCTGGAAGGGAGGATGTAACAGGACAGAGAAAACTTCATAATGAGGGGCTACATGATGTACTCTTCACCAGATATTACTCAGATGAAATGAAGGATGAGATGGGCATGGCATGTGGCATGTATGGGGGAGAACAGAAATGCACACAGGGTTTTGGTGGGGAACCCTGAATGAAAGAGACTGCTTGGAAGAACTCATATCATCCGCTCTTGCTACATGCCCTGCCAACCCAAATCTTCATTATTTGATCACCCTAATAATGTTTGCTTTACAGGAGAGATTCTCAACCTCTCACACATTACCAGGCATGCACTCTGAGTAAAAATATCCCACAGCAAAACCAAATCTTCTCTTTTACAAAGAACTGTATTTTTACAATTACACACACTTTAATACCATACACTTATTTTCAAGACCTCATGTCCCACCCAGCAAACCATCAGCTGCCACCAGTTGAAAAACAGTGCATTAGAGTACAAATCATGAAGTTCTTCACGATGTAATTTTCTCTATCCTCCTGGTCTTTCCTCTTCTGTAGCTCCAAATATTCTCCTTCCTGCCCTCTTATCACCCTTAATCTATGTTCTCCCAAAGAGTCAGGGAGATCAAGTTTCACACCCATGCAAAGCAATAAAACTAATATAAGTGGAATTCCAGCTCAACATTTCTTTGGATAGCATGGAATATAAACAGTAAAAAAACTATGGAGAAACTTTGGAATAAATTTCAATTGCAGATGACTGCTTTGGTATCATTGAAGTTCAACATTTCATAAGGGAAAACAAGAAAACAAGAACCATTAAATACGGGCTTCAATGTACTGTACCAAGCAATGCAGTATAAACTTAGCAAGGTAACAGTCACACCAGGTATAACTTAGAAAGGTAACAAGCATACCATGCACAATTATTGATAAGCTGACACAGATTTTCAGAAGTCGTTATGATACTGACCGACTGTTTGTATGACCTGCTGAGAGAGCCAGTCGTCATCAAATTCCAGCTGCATATTATTTTCTCGTTCTTCTGGTGATAGCATAGCACTCGAATCAGCATCAGTTACATCAACTATTTCTGTTACCTTAACCTGAAATATAATTTCCAAAATGTTACATACTGACAAGACTGATAGTTCAATAATTAATGAAACATAATTTCTTTGCTTTGTAACCATCAAAGTCAGAGAGAAGAGGCCCCAAACTTAAGGTCACAGGATATGAAAATATGCAACCTGGACTGCTGTTTCTGAACTGTCACTATCTCACTTCTTTCCTGCTCTAGTGCACAAGGGCGACAAACAAACTAAAATATTTTTCCTCTTCCTATTTCAAACACTGTCCAAAACCAAAAAACAAGCCTGTTACATGACTGAATTTTTGTAAATAATATATATATTATATATATATAAACATATATATATATAAATTTTGTTTCTCCTGCTGTAACAATTTATTACATCAAACTACTTAGCACACTCTTGTTGCTTACTCAGATGACAAAAATACAAGAAGCACTTGGATATAACAAACGGTTGCAACTCTTAAAGCAACATGGCATGCCAGGAATTTTTCTTGTCTCCCCAGTTTTCCTCAGTTCTTTGTCTCTGGTCTGGCAAAATAATGAAGTGACAAAAGAAGTTCCATACACTGATTCTTCTTTGTATCTGTCCGAAGCTGTTACACTCCCCTTCAAGTGCAGTTCCATGTATTTCTTTCCAATTGTCTAATATTCTGTTCACACGAATGTTTGGAGTGTTATGCATGAGAAATGCGAAATGAGACAACCTTCACTATACACAGTAAACTCTTTGGTTCAGATGATGCAGACTAGAAGGGGCTGGAGAGGAACAAAACAGCAGCCACAGAGTGGAAGGTCTCAAGCACCATCTTTGCCACAAACCACTGGATTTTTTGGACTGCCTCAGTATAATTGCTACAATCAATTCCTTCAGGTGCATAATGTAATCGACGTCCACCACTGTTTCTTTACATGACACTGGATAAAATTAACGCTGTGCAGTACCATCGCAGTGAACAGAACAGCTGTGTGCTGTCACACATGTTTGCATATTTCATACCTCTGTTTATCAACAGCAATTTATAAAGCTGCTCGTATATTTACAAGTGAGTTAGGATCCAGAGGTCTGTTTGTAAGAGAAACTTTACTCCTGTCAATATCAAACATGTTGAAAAGCAGTCACATTAATTATTCCAAAAGCATGTGCAAGGTTTATCATTTTCTCTCCTCTTTCATAGTGATTTATAATGTCCACTTTAGTTTCCATCATGATAGTGTACATTGTTTCCTACCACCCTCAACACTTTCACAGGCAACTTGACATACGGACAATTTTTTTTTCTCTAAAAGTTTATGAGTAGAATGTCTGTGATGACAGGAGCACCTGCATTCATAAGACTACCTTCATAAACAAGCAATTACATTACTTTAGTAAGGTTTGTTTAAAAAAAAAACCTGGCCAAAAAGCAGGCATTTATGCTACCCTTTACCCTCAGTAATTTTCCAAAAGGAAGGTACCTTGTTGTTCTCATCCATATAATAAAATGCCATGACAGTGTCATGGTGTGCTGTCTCTTGTAGAATGTGTTCAAATGTATCATCTTCCATCTGTGTTCCATGATCAGCGTAATTCACTGTTACGCTTGGATGTCTTGACAAAGTTGGTGGCAATTTCCGTAAGCTTGTCGATTCACTCTGATCTGTTGCAATGGTTGCTCTGCAGGAGAGGAACAATATAGATAACAACAATGTATATACAGAATGTTCTGTGACAAATGGGTGCAACTTCTGGACCATTTTGCTGGAGTCATTTGGAGTAAAAGCTGTCCTACAAACCCTAGCTTGATTCAATACCATTAACAAGTTAAGCACTGCAACATACAAGGTTCTGGTATTCTGTTGCAGCAGTCCTACCATTTCCAGTGCAGAAACTGTATAGAAAAAGCATGTAGATATGGATCTGATTTGCAAATATGCAGAACAATTTCAAATGACACTTCTATGCAACAAAACACAACCACACCAGCTGAAAGTTACAAGCAGACCGACAGTTGGTTACGGTGATGCTAGTTCACTACACCAGAAATCAGCTCAATCAAGGACACATATCACCACAGTAACATTAAACCCAATCAAAGATACAGCTTGCTTAACTTCATAGGTGTTGAAATGACCTATGGTTTACAGCAAATTTTTTGTTCCAAATGACCTCTGTAATATGTTTCTGGCATGCAGCAAACATGTGAAGGAACATGTTATACATATCAGTGTCATACAGAAGTCATATTATTTATATGCAGTAATACATTTCTTCACCATATAGCAACATTTCTAGAAACTTGGGAGAAGTCCGAGAGTTTGGACCTACCCAGCACCTATTCTAAATACAATACAGATATATTATAATCTTCTTAGCTAATGCTGTTACGTGCAAAAGCAGGATGAGCAGAAGTTGCAACTGTGAAGTTAAATAGTACAAATTTCGTGTGAATGAAAGATTTCAGATTATCCTGATATCACTGCCTCATGACAGTTTGTTTTTATTGTTACTTAAGTTTCATTTAATTCTTAGATTGTATATTTATGACTGACACTAAGACATCTGGGCCCCATCAGACTTGGGGTCCTGGAATGACTGAGTCCCACATACAGTACAGACAGCCTTGCGTTTCTATCAACACCACAATATGCATCAGAACACAATGTGTTGTGGTGTTTATAACAGCATATTCTAAGATTTGCTCACAGATGCTCTGAAAATTTGTAGTGTGTATCAGAAGCGATTTTTCAAACATTCTCCAAAGGCCATACTTTACCACAAATACAGACTTACTCATAAGCACCTCTTCCACAGCAGAAATGTCCTCTGTGTCAATACATCAGAGACATTTCAACAGTTGTATCATATCTCACTAAAACCCTTTGTGAAACAAAACCACACACCTTTCGTCAAGATTGAGAGTGAAATTGATATTCATCTTGTTTTTCACAGCAACTGGAACATCCTCCATACTCTCAACATCATATTTGGCTGAAATCAAATTAATTTAAATTTAACCCACAGCACAAACACAAGTGAATGATTTGATGAGTTTTAGGCACATTATCATCACAATACTTTCCACAGATAAAAAAGACCAACACTTACTGCCTCCAAATTCAGTAATTGCAAGCTGACACCTGACTGTTGACCTCAGCTGCTGACGTTTGTTATACAGTTTATTGAAGAGGACTGACAGTTGCTTCAGCAGATACTGACTCAGTAGCCACAAGTTGTTGCCCAGCCACGGAGCACTTGCCATAAACCTAATCGAGAAATTATCACATTCAGCACTCTATCTGATACAAGAAGGAAAACCCACTACAGTGACACTATGCACGATTACTTGTGTGTTACATCTAGTTCAATTTACGGGAATTACACAGAGAGTTGTATTACCCTAACATAACAAAATTACATGAAATGTGACAAAGCCATGTGTCAATAAAGGTTATCAAGACACATTTGGAGAAGCCAAAATCTTTCATCTTCCCTATTTCCTACCATACCATTTATAGCCACTGATATCAACAGAAAAGGCAATAATAGAAGTGATACGACATAATAATGACTGGCCTAGACTGTGAACTCTAAGCTTCAAGTTAAAGTAATAAAATAATACAAAAAACATTAATCGCCAACAAATGCACAAAGAGTTTTTTTCAACTGTAACACACTCCTACATGTTTCGACCCTGCTGGATCGTCTTCACGGAGAACTTCCTGCTTGCACTGCAGTGCAAGCTGAGACCACAGAGAGTTCACGCCTCCTAAAACAATGCTATACACAGTCAACAGCACATTCTCGCTTAACTGTGAAGTGCAACCCTAGTGTAACGACAACAGAAAGTTGAAGATGACCCAGCAGGGTCGAAACATGTAGGAGTGTGTTACAATTGAAAAAAACTCTTTGTGCATTTGTTGGTGATTAATGTTTTTTGTATAATATAGTGCACGGACATGGAACACATTAAATTTAATAAAATAATCACAATAATTTAATTAAACAAAAGTATGACCTAATATCTATCATAAGAAGGTTTTAACAGCCCAGTATGTCCTACTGGTAAACTTAATGCACAACACCTCCAACCCCTTCTGAAAGAAAGGAAGCAAAGGAAGACAAACTGTACAATGCAGCTTAAGCAGAGGCATTACAGATTTCCTACAACATGTGCCAGCTAACAAAGTACAAGAACCGTCCACGGACATTATTAATGCATCACAAACAGCTAATGCACTATTCTGTTCAGAGAAGCATTAATATCAATATTGCCGTTTTTCTGTACACATTATATCTCAAACTGTGAACATGTGCAAGACACAGGCAACAGTGAACTACAGGCATTTCAACGTTTTGTCCCAGTAGTGTAAATAGGCCTTAAGAGCCTCCCAATGACAGTTACTATAATGATGCCCGTAAGAGCAACAAAAACAAAAACAAAAACAAGAACAGCAATGACAATGACAATGACAAAAAGCTTGTACTGTAAAATGACAATGGTTTGTTTGTGATGTGTTAGGGTACAGCACTGTGAGTCTGTGAGTCTGAATCTCTACAGCCTAACTTTGCATGACAGACATTCAACTCTTCCACCTGAGTGGCTCACCGATTTGTAAGAAGCTGAACAGAACAACTGACTACAACGTAACAACAAGGTAACACCACGTACTCGTTTTACTCAGCATCCCCTGCATGAAGCCCCAGAACATTAAGCACATGGAATAGAAAACTTCCTTTTAAAGGACACAGAAATTAATGAATATGGACAAGCAACATGGCAATGTGCATCACATCTGTAATGCCTTCTGCTTACCTCATTCTGTGATTCTTTGCATGCAGAGTGTGAACATGGTTGCCATGATGATTTGTCAGCCTTTTGAGTGTTGCAAGTCCAACCACATGAAACTCATAAGAGTACGTCTGTACGGTGTTACCAACATAACTAACACCAGGAAAACGGTATTGTAGCTTTACCTACATTTTTATAACCTTACTTAATAATGTATAATGCACAATTCATGCACCCCTGGTTTTTAAATTCGAATGTTCGCAGTATACAATCAGAAATTTACATATTCACTTACAGGACTCTTTTCAGTGTTTGAAATTTTCAGTGCCTAAAACAAGTAACGAGAATCAGTTGCTTAAATTTTCTGACAAAAAGTATGTTGAAGAACGCACTAGTCATTACAGCAGCAAATATAATTTACATTTGGATTTAGCTGAATCACATTGTTGGTATGCAAGCATGCAATCCAAATTAATCTCATAACTGTTTCTGTCTGTATGTGACAATCAATACAAAATAAATTGACCTGCTTCAGGTGCGTACTTTGTGAATGTGGCGTAGACAATTTCAGCAGGCAATGTGTATGGCAAGCTGAGTACAGACAGAACTTTCATCCCACGATGTTTAAATATCCAGTTTATAAGGCCTTTGTTGGCAGTATCTATTGCTTCTTCAAACATGGACATTATTGTGTCTGGGAGTTTTGACAAAAGTGCTTCCTGAAACATCACAATATCAGTTTAGCTTAACACCAGTTATACTGGGCCCTTATTTTATCTGATAGAACTGTTTGTCACTTCCTGCCTTACTTAAACGCATGTGTGGGTTGTCAGCTGAGTCAGTAACATTAACCTTTTAAATCCTAGCGGTAACTTTAGGTACCACCAGGTTTAACATTTAAAAATTCTACATGGCGCTCACATTGCATTTATCTGTTCTGTATGGATCTCAGAACAAATGGCAACTTTTGCCTTACACAACATTAAGAGATTAGTTTTTACAATCGACATGGAGAGTGTTTACAGCGCAGTACGCACTGAGTCCTTATATAAAACAGATATGCTTCGCCTTTAAAGGGTTAATACAATAACTGGCTGGACAGGAAGTGGAAATCAATAGTTGTCAGATAAAATAATGAACCTATATTTCTTACAACTGCAGTCCTCTGGGATGTAATGCCATGTTGTCTGCTGTAACAGTAATTACCATTGTTTCTTAAACCGTGCTGCTTGCACCTTTCTGACAGAAACTACCACAAAGAAGGATGCAGCAGGTCTCATCCAGAACATTGGTGGCCATTCACTACGGCTACATGGCATGGCAACCCAGAGGACTAGTCTCAAAAATCACCAGTTTGAGAATACTCATGTAGACCTAATTATGTTTCGTACCTAACATGGTGAGAAATTAAAATATGACAAAATAATTCACCCAAATTTATGAAGTTATATGTGATAATTCAGTGTTCAATGAAATTCAGTATACTGGCCCAGAATGCTGGACCACTTAAAACTCAACTAAGAATCAAATTCTACAGAACTCTACACAAAATAACTGTCATTCAAACAGTTTAATTCTATTTCACTCACTTGTCTATGCATTTTGCATTCTTGACATTCTGGGTCAAATTCAAGACTCTCATCAAGGGTCTCTGATATAACAAATGTTGACTGAACAGCCAAACACCTGGTGCAGCTGATCAGGTTATTCCTATGCAGGAACATCAGCGCATCATCAAATCCTTGCTTGCACATATTAGCCAGAACCTGAAAAAAGAAAAGTTTATGTCTTATAAATACGTATCTTCAGCAACCTCAGAACCAAGACCACTCATGCATTAGACTGTACACTACAATATGAAAATAAATGTATTGCTACTTTATCTGATACAAAATTTCTAGGACTATATCTCCATAATATGTTGGATTGGAGAGGTCATACGGACCAACTTATACCTAAACTAAGATCAGCATTGTATGCCATTAGAACTCTTAAACAAATCATGTCACAAAAAACTTTAATAATGATATATTATGCCTATTTTCACTCATTAATGACATGTGCCATAATATTCTGGGGCAATTCTCCATACAGTATTAATATATTCCCATTGCAGAAAAAAATAGTAAGAATAATTACCAATTCCAAGGATAGGGCTTCATGTACAAACTTGTTAAAAAATCTAAACATTTTTACTTTTATATCACAATATTTATATTCTCTACTATCCTTTGTTATTACTAATAGAGACCAATATACTACAAACCTGAGTATCCATGGCAGATATACCAGACAGGCCTATGATATTCATTGAACAATATCAAATTTGTCTCTTTATCAAAAAGGTTCCTATCATATGGGACTCAAGGTTTATGATAGATTACCTGCTTACATAAAGGAGAGATCTTATAATGTTATGGAATTCAAGTGTCTTTTAAAAAATTGTTTGCGTTCCAATGATTTTTATACATTGGAGGAGTATTCCCAATATAATAACACATAGCATACTGCACTCATAGCACATATTTCCTTTATTCTTGCACTCTGTTATTCAAGTTACATTTTATCTGTATTGTTGTATTTACATTGTACCATACATGTATCCTTTTCCCTTTTTATGTATTGATGACAATGTTATTTTTTTGTAACAGTACGTTTATATAGTTATATACAGACACGTATGTCTTTGACTTGTTCTATATCTCAAGGACTCTTGTGGTACCTTCCGTAGATAAACTGAACATGAATAAAACTAACTAACAAACAAGCTTGATATGAACTTATTTTACATGAAGTACTACAGTGAAACCCACTTGAGAAAAACCCGGTTAAGAAAATTTCCCACCTAAGAAGTCAGGATAAAAAAGCACCAAAATCCTCCCATTTCATTAAAATTACCCTTTTAAGAAATTTCCTGCTTAAGAAGTAGGATTTTCTTGGAATTTTCAAAATTTTCTTAACAGGGTTTCACTGTATTTCATTCAAAGGAACCAGGATAGTTCAGTCAGCACAGTGATGAGGTTATGGGTAGGATGGTACTGACAACTGGACTTGCGACCTGTTACGGCACTGCACGTGGGAGGCTATGGGCCACACTCCCTCAGTCCTAATCCTGCACCCTGCAATTCCCATCTCCTGCTTCTACTTAGTATCTACCACTGTGTTAAATATTTTTAAAATACTCTATCTGCCCTATTTTCTCACCTCTGGTTTTGGTGGGAAGAGTATCCTGACAAATCGATTGATGTTATGACGAGACAGCTCAATGCTTGTGTTTGAGAAGTTTATCTGTGAACAGGAAAAGAATACAAAAACTGTGGTTACCTGGAATTTGGTACGTTACTGCAGAGACCTGAAAGCACATGACAAGACTCAAGGTTTACACAGTACTGAACACTTTTAAGATTAGTCTATGGACTACTACAATGTGACTCCATTTAGTTTGGTAGATACGCACCAACGCTTCCTGCTGCCTTCATCTTCACAGCAGACCTCTGATAGTGAAGACAGCATGTTCCCTTGAAATGCCGGTACCTACCTACCAAATTACAAACTGTCACAACCCAGAACACCATACTCTGAAATTCTTACATCGTATTTTACAAGTCACACTACTGGCCTAAATGCAACATACTTCAGCATTAAAAATTCTACACATTGCCCACACACTGTACTTACGCTTTCTTATAATTCTCACTGTAACCTGTGATTATTTCACTACATAGCATAAACCACCTGGTCTTTGTAATGGACACAATGTTTTCTGTCAGGAAGAAACTGAATTTTGAAATAATATTCAGATAAATTTCAGGTTTCAAAGAGACAAACATATGCCGAGGGCATTTTTTGGCTGACAAGCACATAAACACTGCCAACGATAAATACTAAACATGCAACCTTCACATAATCATGGAAACGACAGTTTCCTCGGAATGACGTTGTTAGTTCCATATTCAGGTTATGCAGTCATTTCAGCATTATACATACTAAATTGAACAAAAGTGCTTTCCTGCACATATGTACGATTTGAAACGTTCAATGCATGAGTACATTTAACATGGTGAATATTCTAGGGTGACTCGCTGCATTAAGGTTTGGAAAAAATCAGTGTTTTGGAGATTTGTTCTGCCTCCACCGTAGTCAAGGATGGAAATATAGCTAACCTCAAAAATGTCTGTTTTCAATGTGGCTATCACCTGAGAAGATTTTAGTGCTTATCTGGATTTCTAGACGCCTGAAACAAATATCAGTGATTTAACATATATATTTTTGAAGATTCAAGTATTCTGGGAGGTGACGCTGTGTCACTGGATCAGTAGTTCCTGACGTTTCAAAGAAGTGTACTACCTCCATCTTCATGGTCAAACTGCATGGCTCTAACAGTGAGGGCATTATGATCCTTCAGGACATAGGAACCACTATCTAGTAACTCAGCCAGCATTTCAGAAGACTTGAATCTTCAGCTACACCATTCTGAGAACCTCAAATCTAGCATACATGCTTTTTTCATTACTTGTTCTTCACAACACATTGCTGTGGTAACGATCTGAATTTCAGAGGGGCAATCAGATCACTGAACTTCAGATGCAACCAGCCCTGTTTGTCGTACTTTTAACTTACATGAAAAAGTTGCGATGACAAGTCACGAGGGCAAATATCACTCTCTCCACAGAATGGGCTTACTGTAATAGTGTTTTCATCTAGCATTGGCAAGTTATCGCTAAATCCTCCATCCATGTACCGTATTCCACGAAACTTGGGTGGAAGAATTCCTGAGAAGAGTGGAATGAATGAGCTGGCCAAGAGAGCCTGTGAAGACAATAACACTGGTTACAGTCTTCAGTTTGATAATCTATGTTACTTCGTATTACTGGCAATTATTCACAAAGTCAACTGTTTCCTCAGTGACAATATGCTGAGCCTATGGTAAGACACTGCGCTGATCAATGGCCTGCAGATTCTTTAATATCTGCAGAATCCTCATGAATAAATCTGAATTTTCACAGAAACCCTTTAGAGCAAAAGTGTGATTCTTGGGTGCAAAAACAAAATAAAGCTTTTTAAAAGAAATTTTTTTAAAAATAGAACATTTATGTACACTTACAAGAAACAAAATGTTATTATTGGTAATTTACAATGAAATATAACCGATCACCAAAGATGGGCAGGAAAATAAGCCACATGGCAAACAAAAGTTACCAAAATTATATTTACCTATTTTATTATAAAGAAAATGCACTTGTGAAGCCCAGGACAGTCACCTGTGAAGTCTCAGAGTTCTACAAAATATGGTTTCAATATAGCTGCCATAGCCTGCCTATCTCTGCATCTTCCTCAATCCACTACACTTTTTCCACCAGCATATGTCACTACATTCTTGTTAAGTTATTGTTAAGTGTGTTATTTAATGATGCTGTCACTGTTAAGATTAAATGGCATCAGTAACAATGAATTACAAGAAGAGAGCCTTTGTGGAATGATACTGAAAATGGAAAACCAAAGTGCTCAGACAGAAATATGTCCCAGTGCCAGTCTGTCCTCCACATATGCTTCAAAGCAGGCACACACCCAGAATTTTTCCTTGGAGGGGGCTCACCCTGAGGATCTATATAATTTATGTTTGATTTTAAAAATTATGTTATAAAAATCATGTAAGTACAACATAACATGGTTTGAAACTGCATTTATATACATACAAATATAACTACATGTTCCATGACTCAATCACAGTGTCCTATATTCTTGCATTTTTAATTTTATTAATTTATTTTTCAAAATTCTAATGTACTACTCATCAGCCGATTTCAGTGGCTAATTTGGGCCGAAGGGAAAATCACGTAGAACTTTTGATACCATAATATCTACAAAATCTGTCTTTTTTAATTTTCAGTTTTGGGGAGTTTGGAGGGAGCTGCAGCAGGGCAGCCCCCCCCCCTTCCTTGGGTGCACCCTTGCCTCAAGGACTGGACTGGAATTGAACCTGGAACTCCCTGGTGTGAGACCAGTGACTAAATGTCTCAGCCATGGAACAGCCCTACTAGTTTTCCTGCAGTTATCTAGCCATTCTTGTCACATGAATGTTGACAGCAATAATCATGTGATTATCACAAGTGACAAGCCCTTTGGACAGGTTCATGTAAGGTGCTGAGGCAGACCATGGGCAGCCTTGTGTGTCATCATCTGCCCTATCCATGGGATTTCCCTCAGTGGCCTCAGCACAGTACTGAACTCAGCATCTCTTCAGCAAGCAATCTGTCATACCTGTACAAGATCCTCTTTGCTACTGAACTGAGAAACAATAACATTCTTTCCATCATAGACTCGTGTCAGTGAGATGTGAAGTTTGCCATTAACTCTTATATGGGCATCATCAGGAAGTACCTACAAAGCAAAAAGTTAAACTGAATAGCATGAACTGTAAAAGTCACGTGTGCGCACACATACACACACACACACACACACACACAAAAACATGTACAAGCGCACACATGCACAATAATAGTATTTTCTTGGCCAAATTAATCTAAATTATATTAAAAAATTCGGTTAGAGCTTCACAGACAACACACTGCTTTTCCATTACAAAGACCAATCAGTTAATGCCATTTAGGGGAATAATTGTTTTCTATTGTGAGAATTTTACAAAACACTGGATGCACAGTTTTTGAATTTTCTGGTAGATGGCACATACAATAACTACTGTGCCTTAAAGGGTTTCTGAAGCACAACCATAACTAACCACAACCACCTACTATAATACTAAAGAACTACATGTTTTAGCCACATGATATACCTTGGGCCTAAGTACTTTGTACAAATCTAACAATAAACAGCAATTATGTCCCCAAACAGTGTTACCTGATACCACTTTGTAATGCAAATGCAATGTGTTATCTGTAAGGTCGCGACTGTGTTTTTAAATATTATTTTGCTAAATTTCAGTATGGAAATGGTTAAAAAGATTATACTTCTCTTAGTCAGTGCATTATTTGTGTGTTAAGTGAACAACTTTAAAAAAATTCAGTCTTTGTGCAGGACAAAAACTGATGGCTAAACATTATTCATCATGTGACAACAGCAGAAATCAAAACCACACGATACAGTGTCTTGTCAAGCTCATATCACTCATTAACTGGATACATATTCCTGTGCCCCATTATTACCTTTTCCAATCCGTCTAACAAAATATTGTGAATGTTGAATGATGGACTGAAGGGCCCAAGTGTTCTCTGTCGAGCTTCACCCACTACACGCAGTACGTTGCTTAACATTTCACCTGTAGGCACAAAACAGTACAACTATAACTGACGAATAATTATTGTATAAGTGCTGTTGTTCCTTCCCACAAAATAAAACTGGGCAACTCTACAAAAACACTGATGTTCCTAAACGAGATTTGAGATTTTCATTGCAGTAAAGATCAAGATTAGAGACTTCGGAGGCAGCATCACATCCCAGGTGACTAGAATCCTCAAAAATACCAACTAGGAATCAGTAAATGATACAGCAAAAATATTTCCATAATGTCGATACAGTATTTACTGAATGTACCAAAAGAGTAGAATGCATTTTACATTACACTTCATCTGTCGCAATGAATGTGTGCTTGTACGTGTTTACAAAGCTAACCAGTACATCAGATCAGAAGAGAGAAACAAAATCAACTCACTGCAGATACTGCAATTTTTCTTCCCTGAAGCATGAAATATGCAATATTTTTACATAACTTGCGTATGCAATCTTATCATATGCCAAACTCAGACATCAATTAAAATTCTTTGGTTGTCAGACATTCAGCCATAAATAAATAAACAAGTTCCAAGATGAATGCCAGTGTAAGCTCAAAAGTCACACTATACAAACAACAACAGCTCACAAAGCAATAAAGTATCCTTGGGCAGTCAGACATGTCAAAATTAAATTGACTTCTGTCTGGGAAACTGACACAGTCCCCACCACCAGGGACCGACTTGAAGCCCTGTGATGGACAGAATGACAGACAGGGATGAACAAAATGGAGCATCATAAAGTAATATTGAAAAACACTCTTTTTTCACTCAGTTCATTAATTTTTAATCTTTAAAAACAACTCCAATTTTTTAAAGGTCCTTGCATTTATATAGTATAAATCAACACTACAACTTACGGATTGTGTTTATTGAAATATTTACCCTAAAAGCAATCCCTTTTGTAATTACCTGTAAGTTTTTTATTTTGTGACTTCTTATACATTACACACATGTAATCATTATGAGTAAGTTTTGTATCCACATAACGTACGTAAATGTGTGTGTATAAACACACATATGACATCAATTCATGATGAAGATGGTGGCAGTGACCTAAATCACTATTCAGGATGACAGTGACAGTGACTAAGTGACATAAATCAGTGATACTGAAGACAGTGATATAAACCACTATTCATGAAGACAGTGACAGTGATATAAATCACCAATCCTGAAGACGCTGGCATAATCCCCAAGCATGAAGACAGTGACAGTGACACCAATCCCTAATGATGAAGACAGTTGAGCATCCATTCCTTCTTGACACAGTTCACTGCCCAAGGAGACCTAATAACATTTGCCTGCCACAAAAGCTTCACATTATATGCAGCACTTATGATGCCCATATATATTCCCTATTAGTTCTTAATGTGGTCAAGACAGTGCAATCAGGGAAGGTTGAATAACTGCAAAGCTATGTGCACAGTCACTACATGTGGTAAGTTCATGGCTGACTGTAATATATGCCAGTGAACTGATAACCAAACAAATTTAAAATCAAGGATGATGTATTGTAAGTCTGCTGTACCAAAAAATGCACATATTAAATTATGTCTAACCACACATTCATTTGTAACACTATTGGAGATACAAGCTTTGGGATTCTACAAGCAGTATTAGGATTGCATTATTTTTGGATATGACACCAATGAATTGTTTTTGCATACATACCAACATTTTATGGTAATCTTAATATTCAAGGGACTTTGATGAATTGTGGTACTGGAAACCTACAGTCAAATCTGTGGGGCAAATTTCACTTTGGGTCATACAGGTCAAATACAAAGCACAAATCCAACTTCATTCATGTTCTTACAAACAGCTTACCATGGAAATATCAAAGCTACTTAAATTTACATCTGCATATCCATGTGCACATCACCGATTTAAAGAAAAGATACACATGGAACAGCCCTGAGCACCCAGGTGCTGCAAGACATCACACACTAAGAGGAAAATGGGCTAGCAACATTATAAAAAGGAGTCACAATAAGAAAAAAGATGGTGGAAACTTTTCAGCCATGAACTGTCACAAATGGAAACTATACTAGAAGATGAGACATCTGTGTGGAGTTGAGATACAGCAATGAAGCCAAATATGCACCAAGTTTTTAATGCAGATCTTATAAAATTCTACACCATGACGATCGTGCACAGTAGCCGTGGTTGTTAACGCAAAGCCAATTACAACAATCTCTCCATTTACAAGCTTACTTCCTCCCTCAAAACTTGTAAAATGGAAGTTATTTTCCCATGACTTCAATATCAAGTTTCATAGGTTCCAAAATCCAAAAATGGCTCCCCAAATTTACGAAGTTCAACCCCATACAACACAGAATAGTACCTAAGTATGAAATTAGTAACAAAAATGCTCAAGTACTGTATTTAAATAACATTCTTAGCCATTGACCCATTAATTACACATGTGCGGAAAAATACAGAAAGTAGGTGGCATCCATATTATAAATATGACACAAAACACTTTAAGATATATCAACACAGTGATTAACTTTTAAGATATAATTGAAGAAAAACAAAAATGAGAGAAGCTAACTTCACAACAAAGCTACAGGAAGCATATCAGGAAGAACAATGCTGCTGTATCTGCAAGTTTACTCAGGGACATTGAGACATTCTGCACATTCAAGAAAATTCAGGAACAGACAATGACTGAAAAGAGATGGTGGTACGAGGACTGGCCTGCAAGAAAAAGGAACTTGTGTAAGAAGGAACTTGTAAACTGACTGTTTGTATTCAGGGCAATTACTGTACTGCAGTCATGTTTTACAAGCAGTTAAAATCTTCTTGGGTTGCTTGACCCTTGAAGATGGGCGTGATAGCTTGTCCCAAAATGTTGGTAACTACCAATCAACGCCGCGTAATATCCAAGGAGAGCGAAGATTTCATGCCTGATTATTTACGCATATAAATACAATTTACTTCCTTAATGTCAGTGCTAGACCTTCTTTAAATTTAGCTGCTGTACAATGTGGAACTGATGAGGAAATCAACCATATTCTGAGCAAAGAATGGTACTTGCAATTGTACTTAATTGACAATTCAAGTTATTTGTATTCAAGTCTTTGAAACAAGGCCTAGATGACATTAAATGCACAGGAATACCCTTATTTTTAATTCTTCCAAACACATTTTGCACTCTATGCCTCATTAGGTAATGCAATAAAAGTATTTACTGCTAATGGAACTGTACTGCAGGCCCACGTTATGACAAACCCCATGAAACATTGTCTGTGGTCAAGATCCATAATTCCAAAGGCAGCAGGTCATGACAAACCACACAGCTGTACAGAGCAGCAATGTTATTAAAATTCCATCTGTGTTATATAATACAAAAATGCTTCAGTAGCACCACATTAATTAGCAATTACCCACTAACAGCAAATAACATTACACAGGCCAGATTAAAATTGATTGACTGGATTGATTAGAATATTTGTTTAAGGCCAAAGTATTTTTTAATTAATTAACTGCACAGATCAGTCATTCTTAAGAAGCTAACAGTCCTTCAGTACAACCAGTAATTCCTCACCTTTTACAGAAACCAGAGTTTGATGACTGTATTGGCAACAGTCCACTACCCACTCATATTCTGAGCCAAATGATGCAATCCACACCCACCCATCCTACTTCTTTATGATTCATTTTAATATTATCCTTCCCTCTACTACCAGGTTGTCTAACTGGTCTCTTTAATGTCAGTTTTTCACGCCATACAATTCAATCACAAAAATGTCATCAATCAAAGTGTGGTATTTTAGATACCATGAAGCCAACTAGGTGGTTACCAACATTTTGAAGATGCAGTCATTAAGAAATGGCCACTGGCATCATAACAAGATTGGCTGAACTTTCCAAAGCGCCGTTCGATGGTCCTGACAACATAAAACCGAAGTACTCGGAGAAAGCCCCGTCCCAATGCCACTGTATCCACCACAAATCCCTCACGGACTCGTCTGGGATTGAACCCCGGTCTCCGCGGTGAGACGCTGGCAACTAAACGCCTGAGCCACGTCGCGGCTCAAGCGTTCCTGAAGTTCCATCGCAAAATTAACACCGAATTTCGATATTTCTGTCGTTTGGGATGTGACGCCGTGCCATCTGGCTTAATCACTTTTTGCGCTGCCTTCGCACTAACCTATTTTACGCGTAATTTCGTGTTACGTACTTCGTATTTCCTTAGCTTCAATTATTAAAGCACTGCTTTTGCATTAACATTCATTAATTTCACAGTACCTTCATATCGGTTGCAGTCGGTACAGTGACCACGCGACGACCTGAACAATCTGATGTTGGGTCCTCAGCAGGGGGGTTTTGTTTCCTCCAGAACGTTCAGAGCGCCTGCTGGGCCCACCCAGCCTCCTACTCAATGGGTAACGCGGTTCCTTGCCGGCGGTAACGCGGGTAAGGAGTGTTGTTGACAACCTTCCTCCGTCGAGCGCCGAGGTTAAGAATGAGTGGCACTGCACCTCTACTCCTCCTATACACCGTTATTTCTTTTTTTAAACTTACCAAGAAGAGGAACAAGAATAAAGCACCAGGTCTGGTACAAAGAAATGGAGGTAAGACCGAAACTTGGTTGCGCCTTTCCCAAGCACCCATTACATTCCCCCTGCTCTGTTTCAGTCATTTAATGTCCGTTTCTAGGCACAGCAGCATCACAACAAACACACTGGCTATGCACTGTTCCTCTGACTGCTTAGTGTACAGTTTTCGTGTTTCGTCTCTGTAAATTTCTAACTTCTTCCGAACTCATTAAGACGCACGCACGCAAAACGAAGGACTCACTAGCCACTTTTCGGTCGAGAAAGTCATCTGGTTTGAGACAACAACTGACAAATGAATATGCCAACTGGTTACTAACATTCTGGCAGCACACTTCTGAACTGAATTCTTATATACAGGATCATTATTTTATCTGATAAATATCGTTTGTCATTTCCTGTCACCTCGCGTATCGTATTAACACACCCCACTCAGCCGAATGCCTACAGGCACGGCGGAAACGTGGAGACATGACACAATATTTGTCACATACAATACGAACCCTGCGTTGCTTAAAAGGAACATTTCTAATGGGTCCCTCCCTACTTATAAATCACCAAAATTAAACCCACGGCTGTGGATGCGAGCAACTTATAATGCATCGTTATATGCTCAGTGGCGCCCATCTCAAAGCCACTAGGTCTGCTAGTGGGTGTTGTCACTGTAACAAAGCACGCGTCATACTGTCCCTGTGAACGGCATGAAGGCATATGGGGGAAGTGGAGGTGTAGCTCCACTCATTCTTAAACTCGGCACGCCATGCCCCTTTTTCTCGCGGGGAAAGAGCCGATGGTACCTACCGAAAAGCAGGATGGGTGGATTCCAGAGCCGGTGTGAACGATTTGAAGAACAGAAGGACCTCTTGTCGTCGCATGGAATCAGCCACTATTGCTTGCTTGTCCATCTCGTAGTCTGGTCACTGTACTGACAGAGCTATGCACTCTAACATGAACTAACAGAGATTTTCAACGAACGCCTAGGCAGCGATCATTTCTCATGCCCCACGCTCTAAACTATGGGTCTCCAAACTTTTATGGCAAGGGGCCACACCTGTCATTATGGGCTGGTTCGCGGGCCGCAAGTGGAAAAATAACAGTAAATAGTACACCTAATAGCCTTACTTACTGTGTAATTTTTATACTATATGCATGATTTACAAATGTGGTAGCGGGCCGCACAATACAACCGGGCGAGCCACATGCGGCCCGCGGGCCGCGAGTTGGATTCGATGCTCTAAACAGACGCAACACGCCGTCTCCTTGGCGTGCCGTCCTCGCAACCGCCCTCGGCTAAAATGTGGGACCGCAGCGCTGACTTATTCCGCATTACACAGCTGCAGGCATGGCGTCTTTATCACAGAGTTGGATGCCTTCACAATGTGGCATGTGTCCGTTGCTTCTGAGTACATTCTCAGCCCCTTGACCAAGACATCAGCACGTCTATTGCGTACGTCTCTCACAGACGGACAAAGTTCTGCTCTGCTGATCACAGCGATATTCTGCACCTCTCTTCCTCATTCATATCCCCACCTTCAGGGGCTGCAACGCTGAGTCTCGAACTGTACAAAGCTCTCATGCAAGGTACGCGTTCTGTCAAGGTCTCTGCACGACTGCCGTTACGTCACAAGGTCACAGTTATCAGCTGACGTACTGCTGATCGCCAGGTCACCTATACGATCGCTATCAGCAGTTAACGTCCCTTCTAATCAACTTCCTACAAGATCGTTCACAGATACGGATTTTAGCCGAGCCAGGGAAAGCTAGAGGCCCACGGCTGACCACTGGGGGCAGCTAGATGAACGATTACCTTCTCGACGTTTCTGAGGACGCAGCCGCAAGTAAACCTGTCGAAACCTGACGTTCGTGTTACTAATACGAAGTCACTGTAGTGTGCCCACATTTCTCGTGCCGGCCTTCTCTGGGAACTTCCAAATATCAAGCCATAGCTATCAATGCCTTTGGTTTGACATGCCAGTCACTGATTATGTTATCTGTACACTGATAACGGAGACGTGGGTGACTAAATGACCTGTGACATAGCTACAGCCCTAGCAGACACTGCGGCGCATGGAGGCCCCCAGATGTGTGGCTTCTTTTGGACTGGATTCAGTCTTGGAGACGAGGTCTTCCACACCCGTCCAGACCGGCCACTTGGCCCAAACAACCTTCTGTACCAGGCGTACCGGGTCTCTTTCGTGGGTGCAAAGCGGCCGCGGCGTGGCGTTGACCACCCACCCCTATCTAGCGCCTAGGTTAAAGAAAGAGTAGAGCTATATCTCTACTCTCCCTCTGGGCCTTCGTGGTCTGTTCTAGAGGGAAATTTAACTTCTTTTACCTTTTTTTCGTCTTTTGACAGAAGGCAGTATTTTGGATCCCTGTTATGAGGTCTGGAAGCAACTGGCTGATAATTACAGGGAGTACATGATTTATTATCCAGTCGCCGAAGGGGGCCAGTTTTCTACGCTACCGTAACTGACTAACTAACTAAATCTCACAAAAAATCAGTCACAACCAACTTTATTTAGCTCTTTGTTTAGACATTTCGAGCAACCGGTTTCGGCCTGGTACGCCATCATCAGGATCTTCTAACAAACATGAGATGTTTAAACTCTAGGCCGAAACCGGTTGCTCGAAATCTCTAAACAAAGAGATAAATAAAGTTGGTTGTGACTAACTTTTTGTGAGATTGAAACATACGCAAACGGAGATGTTAAATATCAAATTTAACTGACTAAATGAATGAATAAATAACACAGCAGGGTCCTTCTTGAGAATTACTAGCTCCTCAGTTACTCCAGGAACTCCCCGCATTTGTAGAACCCGAAGGTTCATCACCGCGTTCACAAGAGCCGTGAAGGTGACACATACATATGGCAACACTCCTGCCGTCACTAACTACTATTTATGTTTCTTGAGTCACTGTTCGTGCCACCTGAAACACAATGTTTTGCGCTACAAACCAACTGACTTCCTAGAAATAGCCTGGGGTCACAGTCTGCAGACAGCACTCTTACTTCAGGGTCAACCTACCCTCAAGTTACTAACCCAGATGCTGAAAGCATTGCGGGTACAAAGACCTCTTCGTGCGCACACACAGCGCTAAAAACGTAGGCAATGTTTTCAACAGTACTGAACCATGGCAATGACGTCCGTGAACCGATCGGTTCTCTTCAAATGAAAGAAATCTCTCATATTTGATCAGCAACTGGTCTGTCCTTGAACGACTGATTTTTACTGCAGCAACAAGCGTACTGCAGTCAGCAACACATCCATAATAAAATTCTGACGTCATATTTACATTTCAATAATTTCACTTCATTCTAATATACTCCTTCCCTCCGTCCTAAATACAATTTGAGCCACATTTCAATTGGTAGATTCTTACTGTAAGGTACAAACGATGTATACAAATAAACAACACAGCATGCACAACGATTCATTTATTTCACTCTATGTTTCGGCCATTACATGTTATCTACACTGTATACGCCTTCATGCGTAGGCACGTGGGTGGGTATCTTAAGTTGGCTATTTCAACGCACACAGCCAAACAGCAACCATCAGAAAACCCCGAATCGGGGCAAAACAAAGGAAAATACGTTTCAAGCATCAGAGAAGTTTGGACCAACCATGTAAAATGGCATTGCGTGTGTAGCAAGTGAAGTGGTCTGCTTTAACACGACAATGCGTTTCTCTGTGCAACACGCATTTACTGGGAACGTGAATAGTCTATCGTAAACCATGCGAATAAAATACTGAACAAATATTAACCTTGAGTTTCTTTTGTCCAATAAACTCAGCAGTTTCTGCAACAGTCCTCGGTTTAAATTTTAATATCAGTAAGTTGTGGCACGACCTTGGGCACTACACGCCACGAAACGGAGAAACACACGTATCGTCAACGCAGAAATGAAAAGAGAGTTTTCGTGGGGAAACCCGAAGAAAAAAGACCATACTGAGGGCCTGGGTGTAGATGGGGATAATACTAAAATGGATATTAAAGATATGGGATATGAGGACGTGGACTAGATTATCCTGGTTCACGACGGGAAACAGTGGAGGGCTGTTGTGAGCACGGTAATGAACCTTCGGGTTACATAAAATGGAGGCATCTTCGTGACTGTGCCAATTTTGAGGCTCTCATAGCGGTGCTCCAGACGATTCAAGTCTTCTGGCACGTGATGCTACGTGCCCGACGTTTCGAGGACATACGTCGCCTACGTATTCAAGTGCTGGGGTGGGGGGGGGGTCAACACCCAAATTTCGCGCGTTTATAATGGGTAGTGTTTGCCAACTGACGGATATGTGCGCGCGCATTCAGTAACGGTTAGCCGTCCTCAGTATTTAAATCTTCACGCTCATACTATACAGAAACAAGCTATAGCTACGAGCGAATTCGTATTCAGTGATATCTAGTAAATCGCATATGTTCGCGGCCTGTTATCGTTGCTACCGATCTATGTTTACGCCGGTGTTCGTTAGTATGTTATTCAGCTGGCGTGTGTTCGCGTCCTTTGTGTACATGTCAAAGACATTTCTGGCGAAGCTTTAATCTCAAACTGGGAGTTCAAAGGTCGTCAATTTTAACGACTGGACAAAAGAAATCTTCTGAAAGTTTACTTTTCCCACGAACTGTATTTGCATTCCAAATGATTATGATAACCGAAGAAAGCGTCCAAACGTGTTGAATCCAAACGAATACAAAGAAAACATTTGTTTCGAAATTCTAGTCTTCTGGCTGGGTTATTGAACTTGACGTTTCGAAGAAATACAGCGCCTTCATCTTCAACTTACCGTTGAAGGTGAAGGCGGTACGGTCCTTCGAAACGTCTGGAACCAACAATCTTGCCACTCAGCATAACAACCCAGAAGACCGTAATGCTCGACATCACCGCTGTGGTGAGCCTCTTTTCTCGTGCAGAGGAAATTAGAGAAGAAAACGTAAATTTGATAGACATGACGTAAGAAAGGCATAAGGCGGCCAAAAAAGGGCACAATGGTATGGAATCCTGAAGGAAGCAGAAGTGGAGGACGGCAAAGCCTTCGGAACACAACAATCCAAACGTCAGCCCTTAAATAAGGCGCTCAGTATACGCCCCATATTTCTCTTAGGACAAAGAGAACAACGGTGAGAACTGAAATAATGAGATGCTAAATTAACCCCTTGGAGACTGAAGTTAATGCAAGTACAGTTAAACTCGGTTATAACGTCATGCAAGGAACTGAATATTTTATGTCGTTAGAAACGAGTGTTGTTACAACCGAGAAGTATAATGTTATGGTTAACAGTGGCGAATTAAGTGGTACCACAGAGTATCTGACGTTACAGTCGAGGTGTCGCATAAACCGATGTCGTTATAACCGGGGTTCGACTGTATTTAAAAAATCAGTTCCTATGTCTTAAAACACACACAAATTACTGAGAGAAACCGTTCAAATCAGTTTAGGGATATTATAGCTGCTTAGTGTGAACTATGCACGTCATCAAGTGCATGTCTGGGCCAAATACAGCGTCTCTTTGCGGTAATGCAAGTGGCACTTGGACCACCGTGCTTTGAACGGGTTAAAGCCTGCATAATTGTGCATTTCCAGCCGTTCACTGGAACATTCCTGCAGCGTCACTGTCGCAGACGTTGAAACCGAAGATGTAATTAGCACGGTAAAGAAAACAGAGAGGTGCCTGACAAATATGCAAAACTCAAAAGAGACTCGAATTAAAAACGCTGTTTGCACGTCACTAGACGAAGTCATTGATGAACCTGAGAGAGAGCGTGGAGGACTCTCGAGGGGAAGGTCAGAACGTCAACAGTCGATGGCGGCATCGCAATAAATACACTGCTGCAGCATGCTGCGGGGTTTGCGCAAAATAAAAGACTGCGACACGCGGGGCTCAGACGGGGGAGAAGAAAGGAGAACAAAATGAAAAGTAGAAAACTAAAATTAAGAAAGAAAAGCAAAAACATAAGATAGGAGAAACAAAAACAAGTAGTGTAAAGCAATACATATACAGAGCCATTATTTTCGATGAACCGTATTTTCAAAACGCGAATATTCAAAGGCCACAATAAAATAATAAAAAAATGCGTTTATTAACTTCGCTATGTCAGTCTGTCCGCATTATTTAACAACCTTCAAACAGCCGAAAAGATTTTCATGAAATTTGGTACTGCATTTTTAAACCACCTTACACGGTGTGTTTCGTTCTCCCTACAACTGTTGCCTGAAACGCCATTCGCTTTTACTGTTAAACACGAATGTATCGACAGATTCTACCGCCAGTATTTAAAAAAGTCATACAAATTTGTTCAGAGACTTTTTTATTGGTTCATGCTGACCGAAGGGGTGGGGGGAGTGGTAAGTTAGCTGAAGCAACTGCATTCCGTTACAAACACTTATTCTGAAACAAAACGATACCGGTCGGTAAGAAGAATCCCGAAAACAATCCGTTTACAAGTCGATTGGCATAAATAATTCAATGATACAATCCCAAGTTTTGTAGTGCAAGATTATAACTGAATTTCACACACCGATAGCATTGTTTCTGAACATATGAATTAACCTCAAATTAGCTGACGTACAAACCTAATGGCAAGTCGCACAACAGACTGCAAGCTGCAATTGCTCCTGCTGAAGCTCCAGATATATTGTTAAGAAGTAAATGGGGTGCGTATTTCTTGAAACATCCAGCAACACCAACGTGGTATATACCCAAAAATCCACATCCAGCAAATGACAGATTCATAATGCTTTATCTCAGATCGTCACAGATAAGTATATAACACGTTACCAACGTAGACACGGTACTATAGCACAACAGCACTCAGACAAGATTTCTTCTACACGACAACCTCTTCCCGAACTTCTCTGATCCTGACTGACGAATTTTTACATCTGACAACTACTTTTGGGGCCCTGAGGTCTTCGATAAGACTTACACAGTGCGATGCATTTGGCCCCACCTCCTATGACGTTAAGTCATACTTGAGTGATGATTGGTTAACTCACTGTGGTGTGGTGGTAATGAGCCGCCTATACTGTACACTAGCGCCTCTGCCGAGAATAATTGTAATGACTCATTTTGTCTCTGATCCCCGTCCACCGTACTCATCCATTTGAATGGTACTTGCCATCCGTTGCGTTGGTACTGCACTTCCCGGCAATTTAAAATGTAATCATGACCTGTGTGGAAGTCACTGTAGGGAAGTATCGTTTTATACTGTTATCATTGCAGAAACCGTGAAGTTTTTGTTAATAAATCTAAGTTGGTATTATTCATTGCGTCTAAGCATGGCTGGTAGTGTGTATATTTAACACAACCCAATTTATCGTTTAGCGTTCATTACCTCACAAGCAGCATGTATGAAGGAAGTGTAGGAAGTATCCAAGATAACAGTGCTCCTGTGTTTAAGCATCAGACCTTGACATGTGGGATTATACGCATTCCTAACCTCAGCACTAAGTGGAGGAAGGGGAGTAGAAGTTTTCACACAATACCCATAAAATAGAAGGCTGCGAGGCACCAGGGCCGGTTTGACCGCGTTGTCCTTCCTTAATAATGAAATTAGCATCTTATTTAAGTCTACCATCTTTATTACAAACATGTTAAGGCGCATAAATATATAGGAAGATAACATGTTCGTACTGTAAGTTAAAGTGGTATATGGCGCTTCCTGCAGTTTGTAGGAAAATTACATTTCTTGCGTAAACTATAGTAAGGACTGACTATAGCTTGCTTACTTACTAATTCCACAGAGAAGATTCCTTCTTGAGAAGTTAATATATTCTCATTTAGTTCCAGCGTTATGTGAAACCCAAAAGTTCGTTAACATGTGCACATGAGTCCGCCACATGTCCATATTCTGAGCCAGATTAATACAATCCAGGCCATTACATCTTATTTCTTTAAGGTCCATTGTGATATTATCCTCCCATCTACACCTAGGTCTTCCAAGTGGTCCACTAATTACCTGGGCCACGGCCAGTCTGCTACATACAATATTCCCCGACAACTGAAAAGAGGATTGCTCTGTTTTAAGTTGCCCAGGCTACGCCCGCTTTCCTGCTGATAAGAATAGTATTAAATTGAATGTGAATTTTAATGATTGGTGGAATGATACTGACAGGGGAAAACTAAAACCTATGCAGTATTACGGTACATGCAGTTATCGCTGTTGGACGAAGGACTGGTTCCTAATTGTCACGTGACCCAGTCTCATAAGACATAAAACCGTTTAGTGGACATGAAGTATGGAAGGTATACTTAAGAAATGTGCGTGTTTAGATCTGAAAATTTGTCATTTAGTAGAGTTGTGAAATGTTTCACTATATTGACTCAAATCTTTCTTCAACAAATTTGTAAGGGTAAGAAACAAAGCCCTCAGCTTTGACGTTTATGATTCATCGCTAACAAAGAGCATGAAATCTATATTGTGTTTTAACGTGAGCAATCAGACAAGACTAAAAGCTGTTGATTCTGTGATTAAATCAGATAGATATCTGATACATTCAAGTCCACGTTCCTGAGTGCTTTGAGGTGTCGTCATAACAAACCGTAAGTCTGGAGTTTTAAATTGCGCACAGAAGACCTTCGGACTTCATAAATGTGCCGTTATTGAGTCAACAGAAGAAATGCTGTGGTTTAAAAAGTTGTCACTGGGTGTAAACCAAACAGTTGCAAGATCTGTAAGCAGATGGCTCGACCCAACGGTCAGCTGTTTCTTGTAAGCCATTGTATTAGAGTGGACTTTTATATCTATGATCTTACGAAGCACAATGTCTCGAATTATTGTTCACAAAAAGAGCTGTAACAATTTTAAACTAAAATTTCTACTACAGACTGAGAACATGATGGAAAGGGTATAGAAATATTAAACAATTAAAGACGAAGACTGAAGTCACGGCCGACGATCCGTCCTGCTACTCGGGAGGCTTGTGACCAGATATGTGTCCAGTTTTGAAATTTACATAATGTACAACCTAAACTATTTTAAACATTCAGCTCGTACCGCGCAGTAAACACACTCCGTCTCGGTTATAAAAACCAGCCAGTTAATGCTGTATAGGGAAATAATCGCTGTTTGTTCTGAGATCCACACAAAACACATAAATACACTGTGTGGGCAGAACGTGGAACTGTTGAATGTTAAACCTGGCGGTACATAAAGTGACCGCTGGGCTTTAAACGGCATTGGCAGGTCGTAGAAGACTCCGGAAAGAAATGACTTCCAATTTTGTCCTTTAAAAAAAGTTTCCAGAACGGAGCATCAGCTTGTTGTTTTGTTACTGTTACGTAAACAGCTCTGTTTATCCAGATCAAGTATTGAGCAACACCAATAAACTGCGTCATGCTGCTGCTTATATGCTACCGCGTCAGCTCGCTTGTGAAGAACAAACGACAACGTGTGAGGTTTGTCGATCTAACGGTGGTGAAGATCTGCACGTGGTGGACATTCTGAGTTATGACACCGTGTACTCTGGTAGGTAGATACCAACGTTTCGGAGGAATATACTGCCTCCATCTTCAGATACTAAACTACCAGGTGTCATAGCCTTGGAGGTTATAAAATGAACACAAATATGTTTGCATTCTGCGCATGACAAAACGTGTTGGCACTACAGTCTGCTTGGAGCCTTGGCCTTCTTGTGGAGGTGTGCCTCCAGTCGTTCTTAACCTTTTAAAGCCTAGCGGTAACTTTACGTACCGCCAGGTTTAACATTAAAAAATTCTACGTGGTGCCCACATTGCGTTTATGTGTTTTGTACGGATCTCAGAACAAACAGCAACTTTTGCCTTATAAAACATTAAGAGATTGGTTTTTATAACCGAAGTGGAGAGCGTTTACAGCGCGGTACGCACTGAGTCCATATATAAAACAGATACGCTTCGTCTTTAAAGGGTTAACTTTAGGCAACAGATGATGTGAGAGGTTGGCCTCACGTCCCGGCAGCTTTACACACTGGCACAGCGCACCCGGTACCCCTGGTACAGGAACCTGAGTATACCCCACAGCCGGGCTGCAATCTGAACAACTGAACCATTTTTGCTCCTCGCGGGAATCTAACTCCAATTCCCCTCTAGTCCACCTCTTCTCCTAGACACTATAATAACTGAGCTACCCAAGCCGGTTTAAGTACATATATTTCATAAAGGTAAACCTAATACGGACGTAGAAGCTTTGAAATGTGACGTCACTGAATAACGTTAACCACTGTTACAAGTTGGTTTTGGTTCGAGGCGTAGTGGTGTCACACATGCCGTTATACGCCACCGCAAATTTGCAAGCATTCCGCCGTGTCACGTTAGTCTTAGTAACAGTCAAGCTGGGGTGTCAGTTTTTTTTGTCACTTGCTCACAGCAGGGATTCGAAGTTTAAAGTTTCAGGATCACTGAAAGTGTGCCCTACTGTGGCACTTTCTTGAGTGAAACCGCTTTGTGAGTTTTATGGCGGCAGGGACGCGAAAGATGTACTGCACTTGACCAGTGTTCTCTAGTGCGTGGATCGCGTCGGACCAGCAGACACTGACAGCTAGCGATCGTACCGTCATGTTGAGAAAGGTATAACTCACTCCATGCAGTAGAGGCCTTATTGAGAAGCTAACAGTTTCTCAGCTAGTTCAGAAATTCCCCGCATTTTACGGAACCCCAAGGTTCATTACCGCATTCACAAAAGCCCGCCACCTGTCCCTATGCTAAGCCAGCTCAATCTAGTCCATGCTTCCCCACCCCGTCTTAAAAAGGCATTTTAATATTATCCTCCCATCTACGCCTGGGTCTTCCAAGTGGTCTCCTTCCCTTAAGTCTACCTACCAAAATCCTGTAGGCACCTCTCCTATCCGCCATACGTGCTACATGCCCCGCCCATCTCATTCTTTTCGATTTGATCACCCGAATAATATTTGGTGATGAGTACAGAGCATTAAGTTCTTGTAAAGAAAGGTGTGCTAAATAATACCCGGCTATAGCCTTAGGCCAGTGTATAGACTCTCAGAATTATTGGGAAGTTTCTATTGCCGTGAGAGAAGGTTGGAAGTTTGGTTGAAGAAGCAACTAGTACCGTTCGTAGTTTAAAGGAGCTAGATACAGCACTATAATTTTACCTGTTGTTTTGTATGGGTGTGAAACTTGGTCTCTCACACTGAGGGAGGAACAAAGACTGAGGGTGTTTGAGAATAGGGTGCTGAGGAGGATATTTGGGCCTAAGAGGGACGAGGCGACAGGGGAGTGGAGAAGACTACATAAACAGGAACTTAATGACTTGTATTCATCACCAAATATTATTCGGGTAATCAATCGAGAAGAATGAGATGGGCGGGGCATTAGCACGTATGGGGGATAAAGACAGGTGCATACAGGATTTTGGTGGGGAGATCTGAGGGCAGGCGACCACTTGGGAGACCCAGACGTAGATGGGAGGATAATATTAAAATGGATCTTCAAGAAGTGCGATGGGGGCATGCACTGGATTGATCCGACTCAGGATAGGGACAAATGGCGGGCTCTTGTGAACGCGGTAATGAACTTCCGGGTTCCATAAAATGCGGGAAATTTCTTGACTAGCTGAGAAACTGTTAGCTTCTCAAGAAGGTCTGTGCTCCATGGAGTTAGTCAGTCAGTCAGTCAGTCAGTCAGTCAGTCAGTCAGTCAGTCAGTTAGTTAGTTAGTTAGTTAGTTAGTTAGTTAGTTAGTTAGTTGGTTAGATAGATAGATAGATAGATAGATAGATAGATAGATAGATAGATAGATAGATAGATGCAGCACTCGCATGCTCTGAACTTCAAGAGTCTAGGCTTGTAAATGTGGAAGTTAAAACCAAAACTGCTGTGACGTAATATTTTTAATAACATTTCTAACAATTCCTGTCACACCAACGCTGAAATACAGCGAACTGAAGTGAACCTGTGTTCTGCTGTGTCAGCGGTTGGACTGCTGGGTCCTACAGGACCCACTGAAGCAGCCTGCACGTCAAACATTCGGTGCGATACCATCGGTTCGGACCGATGTCGAGCTGCTGCGTTTTTCCTGTCGTGACAAACGGCCGGTAGATGAGGACCGGCAAGACGGTTCCACCACGACTGTTAGCAGACATAGTTACTTCGTAACGCTGTCCCGAGCAAACCTCTACTGTTTCCTACGGCACTGAGCGGAATACGTAACCTCAAGGCGATTAATCCGCTTGTGTTACTAATCAGCGTGCATTTTGTGATGGTACAGTCACACACGCACACACACACACACACACACACACACACAGAACACACACACACACTCAGTCTGTCAGGCCACAAGCGTCACTTAGATAATAACACTGGGGGAGCAAAACTGACCATGGGTATTAGGAATTTCATTTTACAAAGAAGTCAAATTTGAAAGAGGGGAAAATTGGCCTCATAAAACGCAAGTTTTTCGTTTTCCTTTTTCTGTCTGTTTTTTATTTGCTATTATTCAGTTCAGTAACCAGATAACCTATTCCTAGGTTGAAAAAGTATTGGAGGGGGGGCATTTGGCCAGCCTTGCTCCCCCCTCCCCAGTGTTAGGCCTATGAGTCACGCGACAAGTTTCGGCTTAGTGCAAGTCATCATTAACCTGTCTGGATACATGGAATGCGAGCAAATTAAATTCAGTTCAGTTCACAAAGCAGAGTTCAGTATAGCCTTGACGTGAGGTCAAGCACTTTCCCTCAGGGTAGGAGAGCAATAGTTATGTAATTACATGCAAATGTTTTCTTTTATGTAACTTTGTGCCACCCTACTGGCACCTACCCTCCCTTCGGCCGGTTGTTACAGGGCACTGTGTGGGCAGATTGTAGGGTTTACAGCTGCGTAATTAGGTCACGCAGGCATTAATCGCTCTTTTAGATTCTAAAAATATCGGGCAAAGAGGGCACCCGTTACGAAATATGGAAGTGAAATTTCAAGACAAAAACACGACACACTATTTAGTGATAACCTCTCAATGTTAGCAGCAGCCCGGGTCCACACCTCTTATCTTGACGTCAGACAGCATATCACACTACAATCTTCGTATATCTGTGTCCTTGTCAAAAAAAAATTCGTGGTTCAAGGAGGAAGCATATTTATTTGTTAGGTTAAATTTTGCGTCCTTATACAGCCAATCTGTAATCCCACGGTGTCGTAAGATCTCGAACAAAAAGCCCTATTTGCTGTTGAACAGAGTGCACAGACATTTGCTTCCGTAGTTGATGATAGTGTTTAAACTGTCACGCAGACCGGCTGTAAGCCGCACAACACACGGGACACGTGTGCACAGTGCAACAAGTGTAGGGCTTCCATCACTTTTTTTAGCCCCTTTAACCCCAGTATTTACTTTATACAACAAACGCCGTTACTTTTAAAATTTCTGCTTGCTGTCCACGCCGTGTGTTTATGGACGTCTGCAAACTCTGGAGCAATGAGCCCTAAAAGATACGTCAGTTTGGTGGGAGAAACTGGAAAAAAATACCATTTGTAACACTTAGGTGTACATTGGAGGATAATATTGAAATGAAACTCAGTACAACAGGATGGGGCAGATGAATTAACCTGTTCCACCTATCTGAGAATAGGGATCAGTGGCGGGCTGTTGTGAATGCGGTAATGAACCTTCGGGTTGCATATAATGTGGAGAATTTCTTGAATACCCGAGAAACTACGAGCTTCTCAGGAACTCTGCACCATGGAGTTAGTTAGTCAGTTAGTTAGTTAGTCAGTCAGCCAGTCAATTATTCAGTTAGTCAGTTAGTCAATTATACAGTCAGTCCATTATTCAGTCAGTCAGTCAGTCAGTCAGTTAGTTAGTTACTTAGTTAGTTAGTTAGTTAGTTAGTTAGTTAGTTAGTTAGTATGGTATTTGACACTCACTTTGATCTCCCTATCACGATATGAGATGAACCGAACTGTAACATTTATACACGTGCCTCTCTCTTGAGGAAGCAACAAGCTACAAAGTACGGCTATCGCTGGTCTTCTCTATTGTTTCCCATAATGCAGGAGTGTGCAGGTAAACAGAACTTCACAATTCATGAAGTGAACCCATTGTAGCGTCTGTGAAACATTGCAGTACGAGAGAGTAAATTCCACAGCAAAGCCCTATAGTAACCGGTTGTATGAAGAAAGGCCTGTTGGTAGGTTTAACCCTCTAAGGACTGAACACGGGGCGCACAACGTCAGTTTCCGGGCCCGTGCAGCGCCCACTAGCCTACGACTCAAATTCATCCCTTATGCCGTAACAGACACAGTTACACAGAGCATCTGGCTAACTGTGCTGCAGAACACAGCAGCTCTTTGGTGTTAAAGAGTCACACCAAATACTCAAAGGTTACTCAAGGGGCACGGTTAGTGGACCTGTTCAATAACGGAAGGCAGGGGAAGGGGTTGACGCTGCAGTGAAAATTCGAAAAGTGGTTCTAAAGTTTATAGCAACGTTTTGTCTGGTAATCAACATAAACAACGCCGTGTTTGTTATTATAATAAGAAACACGGTTTGTTATTATAATAACAAACACGGGTTGTGTCAGGCGCAATACGCAGCGTTGTTTATGTAATTCTGTATACACAACCGGGTGGATAGCGGCAAATTGCTAATCGGGGTTTCGGAGGCACGTACTGCCTCCACATTCATAGTAAAGTGTGCCTTAAAGACAAAGGCGGTATCGGCCTGCTCTTCTGATGTGCTCTTAACGTCCAATTGACGTTATCTGCGTACTTACGCTATTTCATAGCCACTGTTTTCTTTTTTACATTGTCCATGCCGTTGCGCGGTCGTGTAATATTCTTCCCAGTTTGTACAGACAGCCACAACAAAACACCTTGTTTCTTAGTTTTTTTACATTATCACGTGTTTCGGTTGTGCAAAGCGACCACCAACAGGTAAAATATGAAGGAAAATTAAGGAAAAGTGTTAAGGCAGAGACCTCCTTTTTACATAAAACTGAAATTGTTTACAGTGTGTAGACTATAGGGGTTTTAAAACATGTATAAAAAAAGTAAAGTTGTGCAATATCCAACATCTATTGTTCCCTATACGGAGATATGTGCTTTTTGCGCATTACTTTATTGTTCTAAAATCAGAATTAGATATGTATAAAAATTTAATGTGTTCCATGTCCGTGCACTATATTATACAAAAACACTAATCACCAACAAATGCACAAAGAGAGTTTTATCATCAATCGTAACACACTCCTACATGTTTCGACCCTGCTGGGTCATCTTCAGGGAAGACTTTTTGTTATCATTACACTAAGGTTGTACTTTATAGTTGAGTGAGAATGTGCTGTTGACAATTCACGCCTCCAAAAACAACGCAGTACACAGTCAACAGAACATTCTCACTCAACTGTAAAGTGCAACCTTAGTGTAACGATAACAAAAAGTTCTCCCTAAAGATGACCCAGCAGGGTCGAAACATGTAGGAGTGTGTTACAATTGATGATAAAACTCTCTTTGTGCATTTGTTGGTGATTAGTGTTTTTGTATAAAAATGTTCTTACCTTTTACCAAAACTCGTTAAGAAGCACAGCAG
Organism: Coptotermes formosanus; assembly: GCA_013340265.1. Lineage (NCBI taxonomy): Eukaryota > Metazoa > Arthropoda > Insecta > Blattodea > Rhinotermitidae > Coptotermes > Coptotermes formosanus. Next base: position 1,270,073 of record BLKM01000661.1, on the reverse strand, counting down.
TGAGTAACTGCTTGCAAAGAAAGCCGCCACACACAAGCCACGCTACGAAGGCGTATGACGGAAAGAAGGAATAGTTCCATGTATTATTAACCTCAGTCATGCACTGAGATGAGTGGTCAGCTTCACGCCCCGGCTGCTTTACCTCCGACAAGGCAGTCCCAGGCCTCGTTTGGATAAGACACTGGGTGAGCCCCGGAGATAGCGTCTGGACGCTGTGGACAAAGAACGCCTATTTCTTGGTCGTGCAGCTTGTATGCTAGTCACTATACCGACTGAACTATCGCAGCTCTACTTCCTGTCTCTTAGGCCCAAACATTCTAGCGACCACTCTGCTCACAAATAGTTTCCAAAACCCGTAAGATGAGATTCATAGATTAGGAAATACTTCTTTCAAACTCCTTCAGGTTATAACAGCACTATTAGTAACTGGGGCCTTCGGAACCGCCTGCAGTTTTACAAATAAATGCTTGTAGTTAGTTGTAACACATGCCGACACAGACAGTCCCAGTAGCCAACCAGTCATCCAGCGACCGGTCAAATTCGAGGGTATGAGTCATCAAAACGCAAGACCGGAATCGTTACCTAGCCTACCTGCTTTATAATAGCTTGTTATCTGTCAAACATCAAAGGTCACTTAAACCTTTAAATCGCCCTTTGGACTGCATTGTTTCATATACCTCCCAGCCTTTTTGAATCAGGCACAAGCAGTGCAACACAAAGGGCACTCTGAATACAAAATGCTGCTGTAGCAACCACATGCACATACAGGCTCGTGTAGCCAGTGCTGCGACCTGACTAGATTATCTGTGCTAGAAAGGCCTGCGATGTATTGCGATTTATGAAACTAACACCAATAAAAGGACAAAACATAATTGGGTTTATTAAAATGCAAAGATTAAGTTGGTTAGGCCATGTCGAACGCATGGCTGATGATGATAATGTTAAGGAGATCAAGAGATGGAAACCGATGTCGAAAAGACCAATTGGAAGGCCGAAAACACGTTGGGAAGACGACGTTTTGGAGGATATCAAAAGCACGAAAATATGTGACTGGAAGAATGTAGCAGTGAATAAAGACAGATGGAAGAAAGTGGTTGAGCAAGCCAGAACCCTGTGCAGGTTGTAGCGCTTTGTAAGAAGAAGAAGAAGAAGAAGAAGAAGAAGAAGAAGAAGAAGAAGAAGAAGAAGAAGAAGAAGAAGAACTTTGCAACTAAACCTGCAGTCCGTTGTGTTGTGCTACCAGAAATGTCCTTCCTTCGTCCGGGATATACTTGTACTTCCTGCTCTTCTCAGCATAGCAGCTAAAGTTTAGCCCTTTACAGACGAAATGTGTCTGTTTTATATAAAGACTCTGTGCCTACCGCGCTGTAAACACTCTCCGCCTCGGTTATACAAAACTAATCTGTTAATGTTATGTAAGGCAAAAGGCATTATTTGTTCTGAGATCCGTACAAAACACATAAACGCAATGTGGGCACCACGTAGAATTTTTTAATGTTAAACCTGGTGGTGTGTAAAGTTACCGCTAGGCTTTAAAAGGTTAAACAACTTAACTTCACTGCCTCACATCCCAAACGCCAGTCGTCACCGACATCAGAACGTCAAATTTGTCAAAAGACAATCTTTTGGTCTGTACGGGCGGTGGTATTGGAACGTGCTATTACGTCATATTTCTGCAACAAAGACTGCGTATTGAAACTGATTGGTCGTTAATTATCTTTCAGGGGCACTTAAATGACCGCATCTACGTTAATTCAAAAGACGAGAGGCTGTATTCGATAAAATATGCTCGTTATGATCTTTCCTTAACAAACATAGCTGATAAATGCGGCAGTGTTTTTCACCCTAACACTGCCGCACGAGATAAATCGCTCTTAGTCTTATCGCATTACGAGCCTACGTCATACTGTGCTGCAGCAGTCCATTCGGAACGTTAAACACGCGCGTTTTGTTTGTTGACTTGCAGTGCAACAAAACCAGAAAGCTTCTACGAAATGTCTCTGCGTCTTCGCATGCAGTAGGGGGCTTCAGCGATGACGTTTTGGTTCTACAGTCAGATGGTCTGTCTAAAAGACAACCCCCTCAGCTTCTGACTATCTTAAACTTTAGCCTTGTAATTAGGAATCCCGTTCGTCCCGATTTTCCTGGGGCAGTCCCTGTTTTATTGGTTTGGAAAAGCACTGTCCCGGTGTCCCGCAAAATTCGGTTCGGGAAGCAACGTTCCCTCTAGTTTTTTTTTACAGCTGCGCGGACCTGCTGCTGCTCTGAGCAGAAAATTTTTGCGCGACCTGACGTCTAAACGGCACTTTAAAGTTTATTTTTTTTGGAATAATAAGAATATTTACAATGAAAACTGAAAAATTCCAGCTGCGCGGCAACAATTCGGTGTGCGCGGGAGCATTTCAGTTACTGCGCGGCCGCGCAACCGCGCAGTTTAGAGGGAACATTCTGGGGAAACCAGTTATCCCGGGGTTTTCCAAGACATAAACATACGACATTTGCAACAGTGCGAACATTTTGACTTCCCCACAGTGGAAAAACACATCTAGGGCAGTACGACAGCCATCAGCCAGCCGCTGACCGGAAGGACTGGGACAGGGGGTGTGTGGACTGGTGATTGTAGAGCCTGGACTGATACTGCGAAGGATGGGGAACGGAGATGTAAAGAAAAATCAGTGATTGAATTAACTTATTATTATTATTATTATTATTAGTGTTAGTGTTTGTGTTTGTATGTATAAACGTTATCGGCAAAGTAGGACGCTGCAATGCTGACCGAAGAGAAGTTACACCGATTTTGGTTATATTTAACGCGGCATATTCTATCATCTTCGGAAAACTGCTGCCGAAATTTCGAGCTTCTCTCTGTATTTTGTAATGACTTATGGCTGCAGAAACCAGACAGTGGATATCGGCCGTCTTGTTTCTGGTGACGGAATAGATTGCGGCAAAACAAGAGTGAACTTCTATCCAGACTTACTGTTTACTTCCAGTCCCGGAAATGTTGCCGGTAAACAAAAGACACGTATTATTTCCTAACGGCGTAGGAAGAACAATGTACGACATTGGGCCCACAAATAAAGCACGTTGCTAGTCGTGTTACCAGCTGACAGCTGACGTAATCAAATCTCAGGTCCCTACACGGGGCAGTTAGCAGGCGCGTGGGTTAGATGTAGCTTACTTTGGCAGATGGCCACAGCTTGTCTCCGCTTAGCTATTAAATGGAACTTTTTAGCTTTTGCTGCATTCTTGCTGCATTTAACAGTTCAAGGGATTTGAGCCAGGGTCAGGGATCCCAAAGACGTAAATCGCACGTCACATATATTAATAATGTTTTGGTTTCGTTTCGCAGTCCTTCCCTCTTCTACCTACTTGTTCACAGCAGGTGTCGAGGGTTTTTGTGATTTCATTTGATCACACTCAGACACACACCACAGTCGGCAGGACTCCTCTGGACGAGGGATCGGCCCGTCTCACAGACCTGTACCTGACAACACAAACACTGTACAAGACAAACATCCATGCCCCCGGTAGGATTCGAACCCACGATCCCAGCAAGCGCTCGGCCGCAGACCCACGCCTTAGACCGCGCGGCCACTGGGATCGGCCATAATGTTTTGGTTTGAGCGGAATGTGACAACATGGACTGCTGTAATGACACTGTGTGCCGTCTTACATTTAGGTGTGAGAAGGTTCGTAACAGTGCCACACTTACTAAACTGTAGCTGTGCGTAATTAATCGTTGTAACGTGAGGACGTATGGGGGTGGCGATTGCGTCCACACATTCTTAACTTCTGCGACCGAAAAGATAAGAAGCTTGACCTCAGTTCTTTAGGTGCTCTATTCGAGTTTGGATCAGTACACCGAGTAGTCCGCGATTTTCGTGGTTTTCCTCAGTCAAAGGGGCAACTATGTGTTTTGTACAGAAGCTGGATTAGGCCACGGCCGTCTCCTTTTAAGTCCTTGTCACTTCATCGTTCACAATCATCATACAGTCGAGGCTACACAGCCTGAAATACTAACATCGCCTGAAATACTGACATTGCCTGAGATAATAACACAGTCTGAGGTGCTGACATGGCTTTAGACATTGACAGTCGTATTTACTGGCATCGCCCGAGATATATCGTCTGAGATACTGACAGGCTGAGGTACTGATAGAGTCTGAGATATTGACATCGCCTGACATACTGACATCGCATGGATACTGACACAGACTGACGTGCTGACAGAGTATAAGATACTGACATTGCTTGAGATACTGACATCCCCTGAGATACTAACACGATCTGAGATACTGACATTGCCTGATGTACTAACACAGACTGAGACACAGTACATCGTCTGAGATAGCCAACTGACAGTCTGAAATGTCGACATTGCTTGAGATAAGTAGATACAGTAACCAACAAATGCACATAAAACTACTAGCAACCAGACTCCAAAAATGTTTGTTAACTTCAATAAATCTCACTATCTCTATTTTATGTATTATAAATACATTTATCTGAGAAGGGGTCCGTAGGTTTCACCAGACTCTCAAAGCGGCCCATGGCACAAAAAGGTTAAGTACCCGTGGTTTAAACAAATTTGTAGTTAGATAAGAAAAGGGACGAGAAGTGGGAACATGGAGTACCAGACAAGCTGCGGAATTGCAAGTGTCCACTCAATGTTGCCAGGCTTCCGTTAGTAAGCAAATAAAACCGTGCCCCTCGTGTACACAGGACAAAGCGATTATTACGTAGACACGCCAGAACGGACGTTGTTTATACAGTGTTGAATGTTCTCTGAGTGTGTTTTTTGCGACTTTTATTTTCCTGCGTTGCTGTCTGCTTGCGTCAATATGATATATCTAACCGTCTCCATGAAACCGATACTTTTGCAGATCAATATTCTACAAGCTGTATGAACTCAAGACAGATGTGGCTTAACCCTTTAAATATGGAGGGTATCTGTTTTATATAAGGACTCAGCGCGTACCGCGCTGTAAACACTCTCCACTTCGGTTATAAAAACCAATCTCTTAATGTTTTATAAGACAAAAGTTGCTGTTTGTTCTGAGATCCGTACAAAACACACAAACGCAATGTGGGCACCGCGTAGAATTTTTTAATGTTAAACCTGGTAGTATGTAAAGTTACCGCTAGTCTTTAAAAGGTTCATATACGGTAATTATTTTATCTGACAACCACCGGTTGTGACTTCCCGTCGGCTCTCTTTTCATGTGAAGCCTTTAAACACGAAGTGTATGTTTTATATAAGGACCCAGAGCGTACCGCGCTGTAAACACTCTCCACTTCGGTTATAAAAACCAATTTCTTGATGTTTTATAAGGCAGGAGATGCTGTTTGTTCCGAGATCCGTACAAAACACATAAACGCAATGTGGGAAGAACGTAGAATTTGTGAACGGTAAACCTGGTGGTACGTAAAGTTACCGCTAGGCTTTAAAAGGTTAACATAGGCCACTCGCCGAGCGTTTCGAACAAGCAGGCTGCCTCCGTCATCACAACTGGTTGCTAAGACTATAGTTTAATTGGGCTTTTCTCTTCCAGGAACTTCGGGTAATAATAGGCTAATAAGGTTAATTTATTATACCGCCACATGCACCTAAGCCTCTCAAGTGGTCTACTCCCTTTAGGATTTCACACTTAAATTCTGTATGCAGGAATGTCTAGGGTTTGCTGTCGGCAGCCAGCGGCCACGGTTCCCGTAACACCCCGTTCCCCGTAAGACCTTGGTGCTGCCAGACACGGGGCTTGTAGGAACATAAACACTGCTGTTGAAGAGTGAATGCTCATCATCAAATTTAAGAGACGTAATGTATGTAATACTGAGGCGCGTTCGCGTAACTACTCTTGCCGTGGAAAAGCAGTAAGTACTACACATTCTGAGTGTGTGTCTGTTGCCTTAGTTATCCAGCATGCAGAGCGCATGCGCCGTATTATATTGTCATCTGTGGCCTCTGTGGTGGTACCATATTCTTCCATATTATCTCACAAAGGGCACGATTTGCGGAAAAAGTTATTGAATATAAAGTGCGTGTTTTGATTTTTTCTACAGCTTTGTCTGAAACATTTCTCATGCCAAGAAGAATTCAGCGAAATATTATCATAAACGTACATAGGTATTCATGTAAAGTATCCGTTATTGTTGTTAAATTTTAACGAAACTTGAATTTTCTCAACAGATTTTCAAAAATTTCTCAAATATTAAATTTAATTGAAATCTGTCCAGTGGGAGGCGAGTTGTGCCACGCGGACGATCAGACATGATGAAGCTAACAGTCACTTTTCGCAATTTTGCAAACGCATCTAAAAATCAACCATTTATACGGCAATAAATGAAGTTACGCAAATAACCGGATACACCTACAATAATCCGTACACCATTCACAGCCCGTGCACCACTAGCAGTGACAGTGCAAAATCTTAAATACAAAAGCTGTTAGTCTAGGAGACGGAAACCTGTAGACGTTACTGCATTTTTCATTCCGAAAATCAGGCACCAGTCTAACTGCACAGAAAACAGGCCTTTTTGAGATGTTAGCAGTTCCTCAGCTACTCAAGAAATTTCCCGCACTTATAAAAATAAAAAATTCATTCCCGCGCACACAACAGCTCGTCTCTTGTCCCTGTGCCCACCCACACAAATCCAGTTCACACCTTCCCAGCCTATTTCCTTCAGCTCCATTTTGATATCATTATGTCATCTATGCCCAGGTCTTTAAAATAGTCTCTCTTCCTTGGGTTTCCCTACCGAAGCTCTCTATACATCCCTCCTTGTCACCACACGTGCTACACGTCCTGCCCCTCTCATTCTCCTTGATTTGATCACTCGAATAATATTTGGTGGGGATACAGGTTATGAAGCTCCTCGCTGTGCAGTCTTCTCCAGTATTGAGTTACTTCCGCGCTATAGGTCCCAAATATCTTCCTCAGCACCTCATTCCTGAACACGCTCTGCCAACGCTGTGCCCTTAATATGACAGGCCAGTTTTTACACCCATAAAAAGCAGCAGCCAACATCATAATTCTGTATATTTTAGTTTTCATATTCGCATACAGCAAACAGAAAGAAGAACAATAAGCATATTCGTCTCGTTTCGCAGTCCTTCCCTCTTCTACCTGTTCACAGCAGGTGTCGAGGTTGTTTATTTTCACTTGATCAAACTCAGACACACACCACAGTCGGTAGGACTCCTCTGGACGAGGGATCGGCCCGTCGCAGAGACCTCTACCTGACAACACAACACTGTAGAAGACAAACATCCGTGCCCCCGGTGGGATTCGAACCCACTACTCCAGCAAGCGCTCGCCCGCAGATCTACGCCTTAGACCGCGCGGCCACTGGGATCGGCTAAGCGTATTATTTGGTTCCATATTTACAGAAATATAGTGGAAGACAGTAGGCTATACCTGTGTTTATGTACGCTTAATTAATCAGGGTATTTATAATCAGGGTATAATCAAAAAACTTCTAAAGTACAGATGCAGCTGGATAAACATTGCCGTATATGCCTGTCGAGTGGCACTGTTGACGACTGCATAAATAAAAAGATATGTACTAAGTCTTATATGACGTCATTACATGGGAAAAATAACGTAAAAGATTACAAAACTTATCACGATATGTATCAAGTTAGGAAATATACACACAGTGTAACAATTTTGGTGCCGTCGCTGAATTTGGTTTAGTTGTGTCGGAAACAGGAAGTTAGCTTTACATTTTGCAAGCTGGGATTGCCGAATACACTCTGTATAATGTAACTAGATGAGCGACTGTTAGCTTCTTGCGAAGTACTGTGGTGCACACAGTTAGTTAGCCTATTCCTGTTTCTATTTAATAAAAGTTGTATCTGCTTTCAGCAGTCATATATCCTCATGACATAGATTAGCTTGAAGTTCCCGAGCAGTATTGGGACGACTGCGGTGTGTGCTGTGCCAAACGTAATTATGCAGCCACACAACATAGCACTGCAAGGAACGACTCGGGTCCCTGTTGGCAACAGCGCACAATGTATTCTACCGCCTCGCCACGCTGAGTACATGACTCAGAACAGAATATCACTTTATCTTGTCATTGTTTAAAGAAAATTGGATACCAGACTAGTCAACAAACCCACAAATATTTGATACATTAAGAACGCGGACGGAGCGAAAGATTGCATTTTCTAGAAGTAGATTAAATACATCCAGTTGAGATGGTGGTGGGCTTTTGTCTCTACAACAGAGCGTACTTAATTTCAGAAAACAAATGGTCACTGAACACTTACTCTACGACACAAAATGTAAGAAGATTAAAAAAGCCTGAAATTCGCCTAAATGATATTCTAAAGTGTTGGCAGTTCCCAGCTTGCAGAAGTCACGCTGCATATTTATCGCACAGACTAAAAGTTTAATATTGTTTAGGGAAATAATCGCTGTGATTGAGACTGGCGAAGCATATAAATACACATGGCGGGTAAACTGCAGACGTTTGTAGTGCTGTAACACATGGCACATACAGTAAGAAGCGTCTTTACAGGATCAGTCAGTATCGGCATGCTCGTAGCTTGCCCCAGAGCGCATCACCGTTTTCACAAAAGTCCGCCGAACATTTGAATTAAATGCATACCACCAGAAAATTACGATCTGTCAACGGTTGAAATGAATAGCATGGAAGTTAACAGTTAAACATTACAGGTTTGCGGTGAAAGTTTGGGGTAGTGAAACCAAAGGAGGAACACAAATTGCGACTTACGCGAACGCTGCTGAAAGCGAAACTATGGCGTAAATTTGGGGATAACTATCCTCATTTTATCTGACAGCTATCGCGTATGTTTGAGGAAAACTGTCCTCTATTTTATTTGACAAATACAGTTTGTCACTTCCCGCTCCTATTCCGCCACGCGCGTGGTCAGTCACCTGAGTGGGCTACACAAGCCGAAGGGAAGCGGCAACGATAGTTGTCAGATAAAATAATGATCCTGTATTTTACATTTACCAGTAGCGGTTAGCACTCCTGCTTCGAATTCGAGGGGTCCCAGAGCCAAATCCCAGCCCGGAAGCCGCCCACCCTGGAGGAGGTGTTGTTCCCTTAGCTCCTCGCCAAGTATGTGCACGGGAAGCAATTCAGTTACATCGCGCTTTCCAAAACCATTGCAATCGATAGCTCGCTGTCATAAACTTCGAAGCTATACAATAAGCTATTGACAGCGTCTGTAAATAAACCAAATAAAATGGACAGGGACCGAATGGGCGTAGTCGTGATGGAGACGGGCGGACGAGGGAAACGGGTGTATGTTCCTCAGTACTTTTTACTTACATAACGGAATATAATTCTCTTGCTTCTCCGCCACACAAAAGGAAATGTGCGCATTTGAATTTCTTTCGACATAGTGACCCAAAGACCCAGACTGATAAAGGTTCTCATAATATTTTACAATATCGTGTAGCTGGAGGCTTATTATTATAAAGCCCTTCTTCGTATCTGTTAAAACTCCTATGTCAGGACTGATATATATATATATAGCACCATAAAGTGTAGGCTACATCAGATATCCAGTGATGGTTTCTGGATCAGGTGAACTGTTACGATCAACAGAACACAAGAACATAAAACACAAAGTGAGGTTTATTCTTGCGCAGTTTCTATGTAATACGCTATTCTCTCGAATAATATTGCAAAATTAGTGCATCTTAAATTTCTAACCCTCAAAATTTCTACGTTCTGTCCACACAGTGTATTTATGTGTTTTGTATGGACCTCAGAACCAACAGCGATTATTTTCTTATACAGCATTAACTGACTGGTTTTTGTAACCAAGACGGAGTGTGTTTACTGCGCGGTAAGAGCTGAATCTTTAAATACAATTCAGGTTAAATCAGTCTTCAAAAGGTTACATTCTAATCTTCTAATATCTCGATTTAAAGGAACCGAAGGAAACTGCATACACTGTGGCGTTTAATAATTCGTACTCTTCGACAAATACTATTACAGCGATGAAAGGGGCGGGACGTATAGCATGCGTGAGAGTGAAGAAAATTGCGCACAAAACATGAGCCATGCGATCAGATAGAAAAACACGGGAGTCCTGAGCGGCTAATAATAAGATGAAGCTTACTGGATTCATCTGGCTCAGGACAGGGTCAAGGGATGGGCTCTTCTGATAACGTATTGAACTTTATGGTTACATAGAAGGTGTTGAAAATTGTGAGTGACAGACTGTTAGCTAGTCAACGAGACGTACTTCGGCACGTATCTACCAAACTACGTGGCGTCACATCCCAGAAGACAGCGATATCAATCGCCGTGTTGTTTTCCTCATGCAATCCATCACTGAAAATACAAAAGATGCTGGTGATACTGATACATGTATGATGTCCAGAAATGCTCAGGGCCAGTTATTATGTCTTTCGACATCGCAATGCATATTTTTGTCTACACCATGACTTGCGTCTGACAGTTTGTCTCTTTTAGAAAGACATGCATGATACTGTATTTTTCTGGTCAAGACCTGCTGGAAAGTTCAGTGATTAAAATATCTAGCTTCAAATTATTTAGAAACCTGTTACAGACAGGCACACTGCTGACGTCTGCAGATGACACACTTTAACCCTTCGAAGCTTAAAATGAATCTGCAATACATATAAATATTCAGTTCATACCTCACAGACAATACAGTCAGTTTCTATTAGAAGGACCAATTGTTGAATTCTGTATGGGGAAACAATCACTCTTTATTCTAAGGATTAGACAAAACACATAAATATACTCTGTGGGCAAAATGCACAGTTTTTTATGTTAAGCATGGCAGTACATAAATAAATAAATAAATAAATAAATATAGTTGTATTGGATGGCTTTTATCTGATACCTAATGACAATATGACAATAATATATGAATGCCGTAAACACATCTGTCACAGACAGAAAATGCATCAAGCATTTGTTTGATGATAACTGCATTAAATTGAGGAATGAGGTGTGGGAGCTTTAAAAATTGTTTTCCTGTAAATGTGGGTTATTTGCTAAATTCAAATTCACTAAGCACAGAACTATAAGGTGTCAGTTATATTGGGCCTTGGTTGGAACGAGAAAAAAAAAGTTCATTGAGTACGAAATTTTGCTAAATATAGCATTTTGCTAAATGTGACAACAAATACATTGACATTTCAAAGCATCAGTTGTAAAGATGTCCAGATATGTAATCAGTGAATTACCCTAAGAGACGAAGCAAAGCAAACACTAAAAGAGAACACATGCTAAAAATATGAAAAGGCACTCTTTATTCCTGAGATCAGCACAACACGTTTCTATGCTTCACACACATTGCAAGTTATGCCCTTTTATGACCATGTTCCACGTTACGTCCTGTTGCCGACGGCCATATTTTTTGTCGCAAATAATCAGCCTTGGCATTCTGCTCGGCCATGTACATGGAATTCCACACGGATGAACTTATTCCAATCACAGTGTAGCCCAGCATCTCCAGATGACGCCTCTTCAACTGCTGCTCTCCGCACAGCTGCGATACGCCATTTGTGTAAGCGTCCTTGCCCCACAAGAGAATTGCTATCCTGGAAGAAATGTAACAGCACTTGTCATGTGTCTGCTTCACAGTTTAGGTATTCCTGCTTCAAAACAACTTTCACTTCATCTTATACATCAAGCACAGCTGAACTCCATCTGCAGGTCCAGCGATGATCATGAAAAACAGATGTATGAATGAAAAACCATGTCAATATACCAGCTTTCATGAATTAGTTACAAGATACACCAAGTCTATGCCTTACATGTATCCACAGATACATGGGTAAGAAGGTGTACCCATATATGAACTGGTAGTGTTAGCACTTGCCTGAGCCAAGGACTGCTGTAACCGCAGAACAGTTTGCACTTCACATATGATGAAGCGGAACCACCAACCTCTGAACTTTAAACAAACAGAATTCTGTAAACGTCTCACCTGGTAATATTCGAGTCTGCTTGATGCCTGACACTGACAGGCATCTTATCCTTATTCAACAATACTTGGAAGTCTGAAAACACAAATAAATTAGGCTAACAACTTCTTTCATAAATATGGAGATATATGTTTCTGATAATACAACATAGCATTCTGTTTAACCACAAGAGCAGCAATGACACTTATTACAGTTCCCTTCATACTGTTCATCAGTTCCAACCAACAATTAAAACTTCAGCACAATAGACAGACATTATTTTATCTTCCTGGGTGTGAATCTGCGTCTCTGTGTATTTCATCTCCAGTGTTCTAGATAATGCAGTGGTCTGAAAACATTGAGAACCAAACATTCAGTGACACGGCTTCACATTCTAGAAGAAGGGGCATCACATCCACACTGCTGTGAGAACCTAAAAACTCATAAATGCTGGAAATGTTTTCCTTCAACACACAGGAACACGCCACAACCGACAAACATGCCTGTCACTGTACAAAGAAGTCCTGTAAGACCCTTGACAGCTAGCAACTAATGGCAGTTGTCACATAAAATAATGCCTTTCTACTATAGGCTTGCTCTGTTTAACTGCAGAAGTATGTCACTTCATTGGATCTGGTACAAGCAGTACGATGTGACAATGCACAGTTTCACTGACATACGTACATCAACACTGCACAGGAACCTGCTAATTCCATATTCAGGGTAATAATGTATATGGAAGCAGCTGGTTCCCATACAGTGGTAGTACTTACCTAACAAACTACATGGTCTCATACCCCAACGGACTAAAGATTAACATCCTCCGAGATATTACACTGTGTTTGGCTTATAGTTCCAGACAGTTCAAAGAACTGTTGTGCCTTCATCAACAGGGTCAAGAAGTCCACGAACACAGGACAGAAGATTTCCTATTGGACACAATTTTATTATTGCACTAACACTACACACAGTTACACATACAGAACATTTCAGCCTGTTTCTTCAGACCACAATCAGGTCTGACCACAAGAACTGAGTCGAATGGTTATATAAATTGTGTACGAAGACAGAGGTCTTCATGTTTTGTGGTTAGTTATAATCTAACCACACAAAACTTTGTTACAATGTCCAACAATATCTGCACTACCTGATGATGATGAAGGCACTACAATCCCTTAAAACATCAATGAAGAAAGTGTCACATCCCAAAAGACTTGTATCTTCAGCAACACTGCTGTGAGAACATCCATCACACAGCTACAAACATATCCTTCTATACTGAAGCTCAGAACTCAGTGCCTCCGCACAACATTGAGGAAACATGTGCTAAAAACATTATACTAATATTCCAGAACAAAAGACTGCTTACCTAGCCCGTAGAAGTATGGAGAGTACCTGTTCTCCTGCACCAACTGTTCTCTTCCCAATACGGAAATCAAACTGTCACGAACATCATCTTGAAAATGACTCAACTTAGAGGATTCTGTGAAGCAAATAAGACAAAATGGTCCAACCTCTGTGATGGTGGCTTCAGTGTCTTTTAACTTCACGATATTCATTACAACTTAACTCCCTCATTACGTAACCAAGAGCTGCATCAGAGCTGAAGCCCCTGAATTACAAAGTGAGGACAGGATTTGTACTGGCTGGTCAGAACTGTCGCATGGTGATGTAAGGGAATGGTGCAATAGTGGATTAGTAATTAGGAGAGGAAAACCGAAAAAATTTGGACAAAAACCCACTTCAGTGCTGCCACTTCACCCATCACAAATCACATTGTGAAATCACTGGAAACTGAAACAGGTGCTTCCTAATGAAAAAGAGCACCTAAAGCATCTGAGCTATGGCATGGGCAGGCACTGACCCATATGAAGTGAAAATGATGTTCGAAGAAGAGAAGAATACTCATACATGACATTTAGGAATTAAATGCTTATAGAAAATGGGCCATGCCAAGGCTCAGGCAGTCAGCTGCCAGCCTCTCACCACAGAGGCCTGGTTTCAATCCATGGCCAGACCACAGTACTGCTGTTTTCCCCCTACCAGTAGCATTCCACCAATGATCCAAAACATTCATTCATCTATAACTAACAGTATATAATATTACCAACTGACAGAATTCTCAAGTAATACATTTCAAAATACAGAACAAATCCAGTCAAAACACAGTAATATTTGATTATCTCAGAACACAACAGGGATGAAATGTCTACGAAAATAATAAAAGAAACACCCCCTGTGCCACGAAACCAACTCAGCATTATGAATTGTGTTACCTAGAGCTGCAAGTTGTTGACAGTATTTCTCATGAAACCACGGTACATCAATCTCTGGGTAATCAAGACATACCGCACGATTAAGATGCATCATGGCATAGCGAACACGTACAGGGTATGATGCCTGTAAAGACAGAGATGACACGTTAACTGTGAATACTCAGCCTAACACATCAGTTAACTGCGGCAATGTTGAAAGAAAGAAGTTCAAATTCTGAAGTTATGTTCTACAGTATATTACTTTTAGCTACAGCATGGGCATCCAACTATTCTTTGGCAAAGGGTCACACCCATTATTGTGGGCTGGTTTGTGGGTCACACATGCAAAAATAACCATACACGGAATACGTAACCACATAAATTTTTGTGTAATTTTTACAGTGTATACATAATTTACAAATGTGGCCACAAGCCAGGGGCTGGACACCCATGACCTACAGGTATCCCTTGATTTATGCAACAGTTACATTTCCAAGAGGTTCAAGTAATTCGAAATTCAGTGGGTCAATGACTATGTTACTCTTGTGGTTTAAAAGCCTTTAAATTTTCACTGAAAACATGCACCTCAGTTAAACACCATTCACTTAAACCATTCATTCTTCATCTCGTATGGTGCTACCTGCCAAAATGGCCCAGGGCGTCCTGTTTTACAGACTTCTGAATCCTGTTTGTAGACATCTGGTAGGGCTCCTTGGATGGGGATCAGCACATCACAAGGCCTCTAACTACACATGTCACAGGCCACAGAAAATATTCAGACAGGAAACGCCTTAGATCAGATGGCCATTGCAAACATTTGGCCTCTTTACAAATCCAAATTCCTCACCGCGACAGAATAATAATTTCATACTATTTGGTTTTCATCAAAAATTATACCGATGAAATTAAAGTGAGTATTGCTGTTTGTGGGACGTGATGCTGTTAGTCTGGTAAAAAGGTACCAATGTTACAAAGCAATCTGCTGAAACCATCTACCAAGTGTGCAAGACTTGTAGTCTCCACAGTGGTATTGTTGAGGATTCAGATCTTCTGGGATATGACGCTGCGTAGCTGGGTGAGTGCTTCCCTGTGATTGAAATGAATGTAAAGCATCTTCAGTGATTGAGCGGTCCACAAAGAATGCCAAATGTGAGGCAACAGGAGGAGATGTAGAGGTCTGCCAGTCTAGTTGGTGAATCCTCATTTTCAAGATAGCTTTTTTTATATAGGTACCATTTTGGAGAAAACTTTTGCCTCCATCCTCGGGGTAGGATTTGTTCCTCCAGAACACTGGTATCAATATACTGAACTCCATGGTGTCACATTCCAGGACACACAAACCTTCATTGTAACCAGCATGAGAACTTAAAATATAACAAATACAAAATAACATTAACACGAAATTCATGCAATACTAAACCATGTGATTCAGGGGAGAACTGCACCTCAAATTTAAACCTGTTACTCAGTCACTACATGAGCGTGTTCACAAATACACCACAATGTTCTTAATGATAGCAAATATTCCAAATACCTTGGCATAACAGTTGAGAACCTCCTCATCCAGTCTCTCAAGAAAATCAACTGTGAAGATGAAATGAACAAGATCTGGTGGAAGACGACGAAAGAAGCACAGTGCAATAGCTGCCTGAAGTAACATCAGCCCTTGTAATCGCTCTTTATCCCTGTTTTGACAATGTTACACTTAATACGTATAATAAGGCTGAAACATAATTTTCGTATCATCAATAATATATGAATTTTTACACACAAAAAACGATTCTGGCCCATTTGTTCTACTAATGCATTTACACAGCACAAATTCCCTTTTGTTTACACATTCCCAAATGTGGATATATGAATATGGACTGTCCATCTTCAGTACAGAAAAGTAATCTTCAGTCAGTTCATCACGGTAACTGAAACTGTCTACACTCATGAGTGGTCTCACATGCATACAGCTTCCACCACTCCATTAGCATGCTACTCTGGGTTCTGATAGTACCTTATAATTCTGTCACCTCCAATAGCACCAAATACTACTGCTTAAAAAAAAAATCAACTCTCTGTGGTCCCGGCTTGCAAGCCGGGACCACAGAGAGTTCATGCCTCCAAAAACAACGCAGTACACAGTCAACAGCACATTCTCGCTCAACTGTAAAGTGCAACCTTAGTGTAATGACAACAGAAAGTTCTCCCTGAAGATGACCCAGCAGAGTCGAAACATGTAGGAGCGTGTTACAATTGATGAAAAAACTCGTTGTCCATTTGTTGGTGATTAATGTTTTTTGTATAATATAGTGCACAGACATGGAACACATTAAACTACTGCTTACCTCAGAATAATACTTGTTGTAACTGAAAAGAAAGACTCAGCTTGTGTTGGTGTGTATCCAAGAGAGTAGCACGTGTACAGCAGTCTGATAACACTGTCACCCAAAATGTGATCACCATTCTCAACAACATAGTTCACCAGCTTATCTAACACACTGGGCACTAAACAATTCATAACCAACAAGTTGCTTGAAACATCTCGAAGCTGTCTTGAAGAAATATCACCAGTGAAGTTCTCATGCCTGAAATTTAAAGGCTTGTCTGTATGCCTTACAAAAATCTCAAAGCACCTGACAACAGCTCTAAGATGTAGCATACCTGCCCCATATTCTGATCATGTTTAACATGCTGCTCTGCAAGTTAGTTCTAATTCACAGCAGCAAATGTTGAAGGCATGTTATAGCCTTTTACTCAACTGAATTAAACAAGCAAAAATTCTGTCAGATCACAATGAGCCCATCAGTGTACAAACCCTTCCTCTGCGCATGTGTGAAGGTGGGGATAAAGAAAAACAGTCTGGGAGGAGGAATATTAGTGCAGCATTAGGCAGGCATTGTTCCTGAAGATCATATTCATCCGCTTGTGACCTAATAATGTCTGTCACTAAACAGTTTGTTTATTATGTCTATGTGTGTACTGCAAATCCATATGACATTTTAAAAGTAACAAATGCCTTGGCAATGTCTGTGTACTAAGTCCCTCGGGTACACCATTTGCATCTTGACAGTTCTTTAAATGCAACAATACTAGATTATTCAACACCATAACACAAACAATTTTATTTATTTATTTATTTATGGCTTATTTAATGACATCAACAATGTAACCTCAAATGTTTCGATGGCAAGGTTAGAAGCCCCTTACTTCCAAACCACAAATGTGACAATGTGCTGCCTGGGTAATGTTACTGCACAGTGATAAGTGGGTACACGGGGAAAACAGAAGGCAGTCACCTCCTCCATCATGAATCTCAGAAGATGTCACCTGGGACTGAATGTGAGGCTATGGCTTAAACCTACTAACTGCCTCAGATACGACAGGGCCTTCTGGTGTCTGTATACATAACTCAGTTACTTCAGATTGTTCTGTACGTTAGTGAGGTTACCTCTTAATGAGACACTCAAACAGCTCCGTCTCCGATTGTCCCCTCCTGCTGATGTAAGCTTTCATCATCGTATTGATGTCAACAAGTGATAATGCATCTTCCTGTAAGTGCTGTTGAGCACAGCTATTCATGGCTGTATCTATGTTTCTAAATACACCAAGAAAGCGTGCAGAAATGCCTTTTCTATGACTCCCACGAGATGCACCAATTTGCAGTCCTCTTGAAATATACATGCAGTCCATCTTACTGAACTGTGGTGCCAAATCCAGTACTCTGCTCACCAACTGTGTTACGGTTGATTCGGATATGGCTGAACTTCCTTGACCAATATTACCATACGCTAATATAAATGCAGCAACTCTTGCAAACTTCGATGGTGTAACACCAGCAGCACCATTCTCCACTTCATGCCACAACCACTGGATCATTTGCCTCTCCATCTCATAATGACGGTACGTCCCTCCGAGATTGTTGTTGAAGTGCATGTACCTGTGATGTGAAAATCACACATTAATTTGAGATTTGGGCTCCTCGTTGTGGCATCACTGAAGATCCATGTCTTCTGGGATGTGACATTGCATCATTGGGTGAGCTGTTCCCAGATATTTTCAAGGCACCATCATCATCCAAATCATCAGAAACTACTCGCCTCATGATACAGTGTCACATCCAAGAAGACGAATTTTACCAGCACTGCTGTCACCTTCAAATTTCTGAATGCTTTTTGAAAAACTAAATAAACTTCCCTTCTTTTATTTCATTCGCAACAGCTCACCACTAGACCCCATACTGAGCAACATGAAACCAGTCAGTACTCTTGTAAGCTCTTTCTTGCACTCACATCTGAATATTAACAGCCATCTTTGCCTGTGCCACATCTGTTACCCCTTCCCTTCATGTTTTCTGACCTAACTGTTGCATGCCTTTATCTCTTGTTCCATGCATTCTACATGCTTCACTCCACCAGCCCAAATCATGAAGTTTCTCATTAAGCAATTTCCTGCTATCTCCTGTCACTTCCTTGCTCTTATGTCCAAACATTCTCCTCAACACCCCTCAAGGCCACGTGAGCATAGCCCGTATAGTGACTTGCTATGGGCCGGACGGTCTGGGATTTGATCCCTGTTGGTGGGGGCAAGGGATTTTCTGCTTGCCAAAACCTGTCCAGACCGGCCCTGGAGCCCACTCAGCCTCCTGCAATGGGTTGGGTAAAGCAGCCAGGGCGTGGTACTGACAACCCCCTTCCATCTGGCACCAAGGTTAAGACAGAGTAGAGCCGTACCTCCACTCCCACTATGTGCCTTCATGGCATGTTATAAGGAGAAATTTACCTTTTTACCCTATTTTCAAACACCTTCAGTATGTGCTTGTCCGTTAGCGTGACAAACTAAGCATTACAAGTAACATGGTGGTCAACTTATGGTGGACAACTTGCTTACACATTCCATGTGATAATACTTACACACACAGTCAAAAAACAATTTGCATAATTTATCTTACTTTTAGGCAGAACTCAAAATCACATACAACTTCTGTTGTATTATTTGTATTTAACATAAGCTTGTCTGTCAAATGGAAGGTGTTGTTGTATCTACATGACACACTTCCCTGTAAAAAAGTATCTGTGATGAAGAATTGCCTCATGAAATGTTTTAATATGATGAGGGACGCTGCCACTGCATTCTGAAATAACCCCAAAAGGCAGTATTTTTGGGCCCATGTCCATATACAAGACTTTTATCCTTTTGGTACAACGGACCTAGTCCCGCAGTTTTGCCACACATGTTAGACACACCTGCATAGAGAATGTTTGCTTAATGATGCCATAACTAGCTCAGACAAAAGTGTCAAATTATGGTAGAATTAGTTAAATTTATAAAAAAAAAGCAACGGCTTTGTAAGGAAACAGTCGTGGCCTAATGTGACACACTGTCCTGGAATCTACATGAAGGAACTGACGAAAATTGAGGAAAAATCTCAAGATATGTACGATAGCTGGGGCACTGGTATGGATTTAAAATGGTCATCTCCTGAACACAAATCTGAAGGCACTTCTGCCAAGCTGCCCAGAATTAAGACTAAAAACAGACGCTGAATTCCTCAACCAACCTATGACTAACTCTGAAGAGTTTATAGTCTTCTCTCTCTGCTGGTATATTAACCATGCATTCAAGGGTTCTTGACCAAAATGCATCACAAAGTTTGAGGTTAGACGTCTTCAGCTGTCGCAGAATCTTGAACAGAGCTGGCAAAGAGGAAGGTGAAGTGGATCCTTCAACATGGTGCTGTGCCAGCTTCTCAAGTGGCAGCTTTTGTGTTGGGGATGAAACAGACACCAGACAAGACAGTAAGTCTGTAGTAACTTGGAATGCCAATGGGTTACTTGAAATTCTTTCATCTTCCACTTGTGACAGAAACTGTGTGGCAGCGTCATGCATTTCATCCACAATGTCAGCAGGTTCCAAGTGGGTCTGAAAAACCTGTGGATGAAGTCAGTTGGTACAGTAACTGACAGCACAAAAACAAGACTGAAAATGATGTGCTCCATGATGTAATATACAAACTTTACCACAATGTTCTTTATTTTCAAAACATCATAGTGTTTCACAGTACACGTGTAAATGTAATTTCATTTAAGCCCTTAAGAAAAGTATGGCCTTTCCTGTGCCGACTTACATGAATTAGAAGTGCTCAACAGCAGGGTTGCACAAATTTTCCAAAATTCTTGGCACCACCTTGAAATGCTAGGCATCAGAAGGGTCACATAAAGCAAGTTCCATCCTGAAGATTCCCAAATATTAATCACCACCATACAAAATCAGTTGCCATAGTGACTTGGCACCAGCCATTAGTGAACCTCTGCTGAATGGCATTATATGCAGACTTTTTATACGAAACTTCATCCCATTGGGAATAATAAATGTGGAAAACACGGACGGAAGTTCATTTACACCCCCAAGTAAAGTACAGCAAAATTCCGTTAAACTGACTTGCACGGGATTGGACAGGTGCCACATTACACAATATTCCAGATTATCAGATGGTACCTATACTGACCTAGCTTCTTACAGGTAATTATGTGTTACTGCTCTCACACTTTGGCTCCACAACTAATCAGAGAGGTATTCCATTTGGATATCTCCTTCAGCTGCTAGTCCAGGGTCATCATGGTCCTCTTCTGTGTTTTCTGGAGTCTTCACAGCTGAAGAATTGGACAGAGTAGGAGACAAGGGGTCAGGAGATACCACATCAGTTGATGTACAGACACTCTTGGAGGCCTCTCTGATCATGTCCCCAAGATCTGCCTGTTTCAATGATAAGGCCCTTTTAGGTAAAAAGCAAAAGTTCCGGTCTTGGAACTACTGTCCTCAAGTGCTGGATCATCAGGATTTCAGGGTTATCAGACATCAGATAAAAGGAAGTTTGCTGCATGTACTGTCCTCTAAGTATGCGCTACTTACTCAAATTTCTGTGAAAAGACACAGGGAATTTTTTTATCTGAGAAACACTGCTAGTACCGCCTGTCACTTAACTATGTCACACACACACATGTGTGCACATGCACACAAACACACACACACACACACACAGGGTGCTGACCAGCTGGTCTTCAGTAATTTACCTTGTGCACACTTATGAGATCCCTTGGTGACATTCCACAAATATTTCCCACACAAACACACACACAGGGTGCTGACCAGCTGGTCTTCAGTAATTTACCTTGTGCACACTTATGAGATCCCTTGGTGACATTCCACAAATATTTCCTTTAAGAACCAATAGCAGTTTTCGTATGATAGCACCATTCAGGTGAGACCAGTGTGGGTAGTTAAGAAATGTCACAGCTTTAGCGATAACCTTTGAATCCTGTGCCGTAATTATTCCACCGTCTACTAGAGCATCTGCTTTGGATTTGTACATGTTCAAAATGGGGGTACTCACTAACTGGCAAATACTGATAAGGCATATCGTTATCAGTCGAAAGTCTGCAGCACTGTCACAAGATCCTGAAAGAAACAAGAGCGAACGGTTTATATTAGAATTTCTTTGTTTGTGGGGCATTAGGCTTTCACCATGGTGTAGTTGAGAGGTCTGACCTTCTGGGACGTAGCACACTGTCAATGGGTAGGTTTTTACTGATGTTTTGGGAAAGTGTTTGTCCCATATTCAAGGGCCCCAAGGGCCATCTTGACCCTCAAACGATATGACCAATGCACTATCTCAAAATATCAGTAACCAGCTAAGCATTCTCGTCAAGGTACATCCCGGAAGATCAAAGATCTAAATATTTTTCTAGATCAAGACTATGCTCTGCTGTGTTGTATATTATTTACATACGTGCCACAGGTTACCATCTATGTTGAAGCATCTGTTAAATCCAACTATAAGCACAAATCACAGTGTTATGTTAAGCATCAAGGTGTCTTGTGATGGTGCACAACGAACAACCCTTTTGGCTTATGGACTTCTTCATGGTGAATTAACCACACAACTGCTTTAACTTAATAAATGCAGAATCCTAATGACATTCCGTACCTTAGTCATATGTAAGAATGCTTTCTGTTTTGAGAGTGCTCAGTCCTGGTTAAGTTTCTCTTGGTATGTTACTTTTCACTAGGTCACAATTAAGTTAATAAAACTGCATTGAAATGACAACTATAACAACGTCCAGACAGGAAAATGGCTGTCAATAAGTAGATGCTTAATCAACTTTGATGAAGCATGTGACAATAGGAAGGTCAGAGTAAACCAGGATTTATTCAGACTGAATGGGACAGTTCAGTTTCTGGTCTATTGCTGCTGACGTTAATTTACCAGGCAAAAATGTTCACACTATAAAGAGAAATGCAGAAGCTTTTCATTAGTTGCTAGTAAGGAGACTGATCCACAAGTGAACACTGAGGCCACAAACTGTATGTTAATGTACCACAAACAGAATAAAGGACAACATTCCAACACGATGGTAGGTAATACATCCTTTGAAAGCGTGGCAACACTGAAGTATTTTGGTATGGCACTATCTAATCCAAGCTGCATTCATGATGAGATCATGAACATACAGAACTCTACGGAATGCCCATTACCATTTTGTCTAGAACTTCAGCCTGCCAGTTTGTTCTCAGAGAATACAAAGATTAACACACACAAAACTATAATTTTGCCTGTCATTTTACATGGGATTGAAACTTGGTCTCTCTCATTCAGGGAAGAACACTGGCTTATGGTCTTTGAGAATAGGGTGCTGAGGAAGATACTGGGCCTACAATGGGACTAGAAAAGACCACTTAATGAGAAGCTTCGTGATTTGTGATCAAATCAAGAAGAATGGGATGGGCAGGGCATATGGCACATATTGAGGAAAGGAGGTAAATACAGGGTTTTGGTCAAGAAACCTGAGAAAACAAGACCAATTGCAAGACCGAGGCATAGCTGGAAGATAATATTAAGGTGAACCTTCAAGAAAGGGGGTGGGAAGGCAGGAACTGAACTGATCTGGATCAGAAGAGATACAAGTGGTGGGCAGCTGTGAACACAGTGATTAACTTTCATGTTCCATAAAATCTGGGAAAATTCTGATAAGTATTAGGTTCTCAAAGATTCTACTCCATAGTTTGTTTCTTTGTTATGTCATGACAGCTTACCTTAGCTTAACTTAGAGAGACCCAAAGCATACTTCACATCTTTATCTAAAAATTCTAATATAACTTAAATGTTTATTTTTGGTAATAATAATGACAAAGATAGACTGTTTCAGATATGATTGGATTACACTAACAGTTCCTTTGAAAGCTGTGTATACTTTATTATGGGGCACACTTTCAAATTTTACTCAGGCTCTCAGCATTAAACGTACCAATGCCAGACAATATACGTGGCAGTGTCGTCTTGGATATCAAGACTGGCCACAGTCCTCTTCTGCTGTGAATTGCCACGGTGAAACGAGACAGAGCTGTAAGAGGAAATCTCTGGCCACAGCTCTCCACCATGCATTCACAACGATTGATTAATTTCTGCATTACAGGATGATCCACACCGACACCCATTTTATTTAAGTAAAGTACTGTTGCTGTTAGTGCATCTACTGACATATCTCCAGTCTGTTGATCTACCAACTGCAGAAGCATCTTAAAATCGTCATGTCCACAAACCTCATTGATATAGTTCTTAAGAATGTCATATGGATTTAACAAAGAGTTAATAACTTGATTTTGATATAAATCCAGAATATTCACTTTATAGAAAATCTTTTGAAGATCCCATAAAACTATCACAGCCTGGCTCACAAGTTGACCATCCAACTCACATTCATATTCTCTTATGAAATTAAAAACATCTTGCACTGATGTAGAAAGATTCAGTTGCTTCATAAGAGGATGTTCTGAATTGGGGTACAGTACATGTCTAAAAGAAAATGTCTCAGATTCATTGTACAGATCAATTACTTCTTCAGAGGTCCCTTCCAACTCACTATCACTTTCACTTCCAGATCCATCATGCATAAATTTATCTTGGACAATGCATGTCACTTTTCTGCTACAGGGAACAAGAAACTGCCAAGGCTTGTGCATCAAAGCGGGTCTTGACAGATTTTTTGGAACTGAATCTGAATTTAGGAACTTTGTTGAAAATAACGTTCGTGTTATGCGGAACCAAGACAAAATCCGAACAGACGTGTGTCTCCCGATGTTGTACCAAAGCGTCATGTCACCTTTCATTACGCCTACATACGTTTAAACGATAACACCTACATTCTAACTCTCACGTTCAGATTCACACAAAGGTCCTATCTTGCAGACACCCGCGATTACGAAATGGGAGTGTAAGACCCTCCATACATCCCAGTTTAACCACGCAACATCGGAACGACAAAATGTATCTATATCTGGCACATGGGCCTCATGGTAACTCATTCAGCGACCTAAAACATGTAGCCGCCAATGCTAATAAAACCGTACGACTTATGCTGTACTACGTGCAGTCTTTGGTTTAAGGGTGTACCTCACAATCCATTCCAAACTACAATAAACCCAGTAACCTAATCATATATAAATTATAAGTGATAAAGTATAATCACAGGACACTTCTCCCTAGTGCAACACAAAAACAGACGCCCAAGTTGACTCTGCACGATGCCCTCGCTCTATAAACCTCACAGATTATGCGAAACATAACCTCCTGTTCACATTGCATCCATCTAACGAAATTTATCGACGACCATAGCTGCGTAACATGACTTTCCTATTGCCAACGTTTGAAGACGATGCAATACCAAATTCATGGCGCTAAAACTCAAAGGTTTGCTAGGAAGAAATAATTAATTCCTGCATTATATTCTGCAACTTATGAAAATCATCCCAGCGTGGGCTCGTCCCAATACCTCACCATCATTGTTCAGACGTTCTGTGATAGTGACGATACTATGGCCTACTTCGCTAGCACACACAATGGGAGTTCCCACCTCATGACCTAATGCTGTTAGTGGGATTGATCAAATGGCCGCTATTTAAACACATTTACACGCTCACATGCATGATAAACACATGCTATCACTGTGATTCTTTGCATTGATGTAATTCTCTTTAATGCTTTACTTTTCCTGTGTCATCACACTACTGTAGTAGTCACTTAATCTAGTTCACACACGTAGCGTAAGACAAACAACTAGGTGGTATTATAACCCCACACTCCAAACTTCAATGCAATGTTACAGCGAGTGCACGTTTTCCTTCCATAATTCCCGCGAAATATTAGCAAACGCCATGTTGTCACAGCAGTACAGAACCACGCACGGAGGGATTAATTACTTTGAGGTACATTCTGCCAGTACCCTACGGAGTAACCGCATGCCACAGGTTATCAGTTCCACGGGTTAGATAATCAGTGGCACACATCATAGATGAACCGTGGTATGGTGCCTTGGTTGGGCCCACAGACCATGAATAGGTAATAGGGCAGAGGGTACAACGGGTCACTAGGGGTTGGATGGTGCAGGGAGCCAATCCCGGTGGGGGCGAGATTTTCCGTACCTGTCCTGACCGGCCCACCCAGCCTCCTGTACAATGGGCACTGGGTCTCTTTCCCAGGGGTTCAAGAGCTGTGGTTAAAGAAGGAGTAGAGCTATACCTCTACTCCCCCTCTGGGCCTTCAGAGCCTGGTCTAGGGTGAACTTCACCTTTTACTTGACCTGTGGTTCCTTGCAAGAATGTTTGTTTATGGTAGTTACCTAAAAATCCCCAATAGAAGTAGGTTACACAATCGCCCCCTACATATTTCACTTTGTGGACATATTTTATGCATGCCCTCAAGCACAAGTTCGACTGTAAACTAGTTACTTAATGCCTTTGAACAGTGATGAAGCACCCACAAGTATTATCCTGGAACACACTTTAACCCTTTAAAGACAAAGCGTATCTGTTTTATATAAGGACTCACTGCGTACCGCGCTGTAAACACTCTCCACTTCGGTTATAAAAACCAGTCTTTTAATGTTTTATAAGGCAAAAGTTGCTGTTTGTTCTGAGATCCGTACAGAACACATAAACACAATGTGAGCACAGTGCAGAATTTTGTAATGTTAAACGTGGTGGTACACAAAGTTACCGCTAGGCTTTAAAAGGTTAAACGGTACTGCACCTTCTCCTTTTGAAATCTGTCCACTGCCATATTCTTCACCCCTAACATGGTAAGAAGTACTTAATATGGAGGTCCACAAATTTTCTGAAATTGTAGGTTACACCTCCAAATTCTAGGCACCAAGAGTGACATGGAGTTCATATGGAGCACCCACAATTCTGGAATGACCTGTAAATGTCACTGTTATATGGAGCTCCTTGCTTTGTGCACGTCAACTGATACACATTGTATGCTATGTATAATGAATTGGATGGGTCTGGTGTCACATACGTGACTGGATGGACTATAAATAAATAAATAAATAAATAAATAAATAAATAAATAAATAAATATAGAACTTGTGAATTTAACAAATTGCCTCTGCAGAGAGTAAAACCACCTTGTCAAACTTTTTCATATCATAAACCCCAGACAATATGAGCTGTTACATAGTTCTACAATAAACTTTGTGAATATTAAATACAGTAGCTCTTGAAAATGCATTCTGAGCCTAAAGCTGCAGATCATATTGGATGATACACTTCAAAAATTATTTTAAGATATAAAATCACTATAAAATAATGAAATGTACATTTCACTATTGCTAGTGAAGTTGACAATTCAACAAATCCCATCTCTGCTACAGAACCCTATAACTGAATGTGAATAACAACAGTAGTGTTCATTTATTCATAATCCACCCAGTCATGCATGTGACACCAGACATGTCAAATTCATTACACATAGTATACACTTCATCAAATATTAATTTGTCAACCATACATCACAGAAAATGAAAAACCAGCATTACAATACATCACATTGAAAACAAATATATATATAATAACACACAAAGAGTCACACATTCATGAGTTTAAATACTAATATCTTCTTTGACAGAAGTACCAAGATAACAAAACATGCATAGTAACAACCAATGACAAAGAATATTCAGTAAGACATATATTCATCCACAGAATAAAAAATGTGTTGTAGTAAAAAATATTTCAGCTTTCTTTTAAATTCCTGAAACTTTTCTAATTTCTTTACTTTAATTGGCAATTTATTGTATAATTTAATACCCACATTTGCAACCATTTTTTTTTTAAATTGTGGTTCTGCAAAATTGGACATGTAGATCTGATTTATGGCCTGTACAATGGTCGTGGACTTCTTAATTTAACTTCATCTTTTCAATATTTGATTTTATGTAACATGTAACTCCACTTATATATAAACATAGCACCGGGAGTATATTAAGGTCTCTAAAAAGATTCGTACAAGAAACATTTTGGCCCGCATTACTAATTATTCTTATAACTTTCTTTCGTAATTTAAAAATCCTTTTGCTTTCAGTATCACTACCCCACAAGGTCAAGCCATATATCAGGTGAACACGAATATGTGCAAAGTATACATTTCTTAAAATATGTAGATTCCTTACACCCCTTAGGGAATTTATCATATAATAGCTTGTACTTAGTTTCGAGCTTAAATATTTAATATGACTATTCTACTTCATATTTTCAGTTACCCGTACATCCAGAAATCTTCTTTCCATCTTGTATTGAATATCTCTACCTTCAAACATAATATGTGGTGACACTGGTCATTTATTTTGCAAAGCATGGAAGAACATTAGCATCTTTTCAGCATTACTGTGTATCTCATTGGCAGAAAAGGCTACTGTTCTGTTTGTTACTATGTATTTGACATGACATCATCTTCATTTTGTTCCCTAAACGCACCCTGAACATTTAAAAAATATGCAACCGTTTGTGTAGTCTTGGTCATGTATGGATAGGTGTAGTCTCCCACATAACCATGTTCTTTTCCTTAACTTGTAAACAGCACCTAAGGTGAGTGGCAGAGTGTTTCCACTTGTATCAATTCATAATGGCAGCCATCTCACTTCTGAACCTTGAAGAGTCTTATTCATTTAGACACACTCACTTTTCACACTGCAAATCAGTCCCATGTCTCCTACTCACAGCCTCCTTAATAAAACAATGCTAGAAGTTCCTTATCTCTCTTCACAGGACTGGCCCTGGGAGTGCTTATTGAAAATGCAAACTGCCTTCTGTGACCAAATCAAAGGGGGGTTGAAATCAGTTTGTGAACAAGTTGTAGAGACTGCCTGTTGACCTCTGAACTCATGAGTTCAACCTACACCACTTAATTTACATGCAGCATAGGAGCAGTCTCCATTTTAATTAGGTCCTCTATCTGTGTCTCTAAGTTGTGTTTCAGAACAGTAAGGCCAATTCATCTATAAACATCACCAGCCATTGCATGGGTATGAAGCTTGGGATGGTTATGACCTTTTTTGTAACACAATACTTCTTTGTATTTTCATTTCCTTCCTTTGGCCACAGAAAGATGCATGCAATGAGTTGTCCCGTGCTGTTTCTGCAGAGTACACACGGCTCAACTTCTTTTGCCATCAGTGAATAGCTGTGATCTGTACAATCAATATACGTTACACAAATCATCCTTAATTTTTGCTGCTGAGAATTATCAAGTGGCTACACTTAAACCTGAGATCTCAATCTAACTATAAAATGAAACTGGAATTGTAAATTTAATTTTTTGTATAATGTACTGGCCTGAAGATAACCAAGTTTTGATCAAAACATGTAGGCATGTAATTTGAATACAAACCAATAAACAGTTGTGTTGATGGTAATGATGTACTCATTTATAATAAATATCAAGCACTGTGGAGACAAATCAGCCAGCAACCTAAGACATGCCCACATAAACTAACACCATCACAGATTATCACACACAGTGCTTTTGTTCTCAGGAGAAGTGTGTTTGTTTATTCTGTCCCTGTGTTGGCACAATGCAGCCAACCCTAAATAACTACACCATCACACAAAGACATACACAACTGACACAAATAACTTGAGTAAAGTGAGGAACAGCTGCATCACGCAACCACAGCCTGACATCTGTGCTAACTCTACCAGCTAGTCCCCACAGCTGGCATTAAATTGTGGTTGCTGGCATGAAGTACATGACATTATGGAACTTAGCAATGCAGTGCTGTTACCTTGTCCAAGAGAGAGTACAGAGTCCGTGCCACCAGAGTCACAGTTCAATGGAGGGCTTGGCTGGACTGTGAAAGTGTCCGTAAGGATCCCAAATCCTGCTGTGATGAAGGCAGAATGTATGCAAGGCTAAAAACCTGTTCTCAACAGAGGCAGGGCCATTTGTGACTACACAGACATTAAATTCTTGAACTTGTGTTAGAGCACATATATGATTTTAAACTGTTATGGACTTTACATTGAGATGTCTGCATATAGTTCTGAGAAGTCTTTATGTCCATGATCATTCTCATTGCAATTTGAAGTACAGTGTCATTAATTTTGAGCACATCTGTGTCCAGTTCCAGACACTCATCTAGATAATATACTTTGTCCAGTTCTGCAATATATGAAAGGAAAATCTACATTCTAGAGCATTTGCAGCAATACTCCTGAGGCAGACTAACACACATATCTGCCCCCATCCATGACTGGTTTTGGTAGGCACACAGTCCAGGTTCTGTGGTACCCCATCATACCTGTTGCTTGCCTACTGTTTAAGCAGACTTGAATGGTGCAGTGTTGCTGGCAAGATCTGGTATGATGTACACACAGCCATAGTTCTCTGGCGCCCCATGAAGCCGTCTGTTGATGGTCCAGTATTTTCAACACTTGAAGGCAGTATTCAAGCACTTGCCCACTGCTGGTCAGTCCACAGTAAAAGCCTACAAAACAAATGGCAACAGGCAGCTGTCCAAGCTTTCTTCCTTGTTCTGTGGTACCTTTTGATAATCTCAGCCACCATTCTCTCCACAAGTTAAGCTACATCTGCACGCCACAAAACGTGGTCCTGTTTTCAAAGTAACTTGCATTTATTCCGTTTGCATGTGGGTCTTCAAGCAGTTAAAATCTAAGGCTTAAAAATACTGTTTCATGGGTGCACGTCTGTTTAAAATCTCATGTATTGTGACTTAAGAATTCTGCATGCATTTCAAACTGCGGCTAGATGATCGGTACAGCACAGACAAAAAAATTTACGTAAGTAATGGTTATAACTGAAGAATGCATTTGGTTGGTTTCAGAAATGAATTCTCTTAGTCCTCACAAAATAAGGTAAAAGGTCAAACTAGGCAGCTGGAATTTTCTCCTGGGTGTCCTTCTCCTTTAAGGCTTTCTAACCAAAATTGGTTACGCATTTCTTATCTCTCCCATATGTGCCACCATGCCTCATCCAGCACATTTTCCTTGACTGGATGTACCTGATAATATCTGGTGACAATCAGAGCTTTGTACCTCCTCAGAGTTACTTTTTACCTCCTCCTTACAACTACGTCCAGAATCCTCTTTACAGACATCCTTGTCCTGTATGCTTCCCATGTGGCAAAAGAACAAATTTTCAGACTCATACAAAACATAGAAAATTAGAGCACCTTGGATATTCTTCACTCTTTAGGTAGGAGAAGCAGAGACAAAAATTACGCACTTAAGTATTCCTCAACTTCAACCCACTTCCAATTTTTCTTTGAACGTAATTTTGATTTGGCAGTTATCTAGTGGATGGATTAGTTCATTTGTGCCATAATTTTGCTCTAAATTTTGGCTAGGACACATGAACATGCATCTTAACACCTGTTCATTTAATCTGTGCTTGCTTCTAAGACTAGTTGTTCTTCTAGCACCTCATACAGTTTCTGTTTAACCTAATGGTATTGATATTTATGTTTTCACCCAATTAACAACAGCAGAGACAAAAAGCTGGTATGTCTCTTTCAGTACCTATGCCTCTTGACTTTAATTAACCTTCTTAACTGCACATGCCAACACAAATTTTTGAAGCAACAGACATAAAATTAATAACACAACGTATGACAATGTCCAGGTGCATGACACATCTCAAACATAACTCCAAATTCAACTCAATACCATTATGATAAAGAAGCTACCAATATTATCTGTAAGAAAATGTAACACTCAGACTGCAGTCTTCTGTGATGTGATATTATGCAGTCATATACAGCATCCTTATTTTATCTGACAACTACTGTGTCACTTCCTGCCAATGCTGCATTCCATGTGTGGGTGATCGACTCAGTGCGCTATGTTAATACCAGAAATGAGCCAACAGGAAGTGACAACTGATTGCTAGCTGATATTGACCCTGTGGGTAGATAGCACCATCACAGCAGTTTTGACACTGGAGGTGCCAGATTTCTTCTACCCTGAACACAGAGGCTGTATGTTTCTCCTGTACATCCTACAGTGTAGTTTTGTAACTTGCAGGCTGGTTGCCTTACCAGTATGGTACAAAAAATGTGTAAAGTACTTAAGCCTGCAAATTAGAATACTGCAGCATACAGGCATGATATTTGGAGATTTACATGTGGAAAAACTAATGACATTACATGGCACACAACTGGTATTTCCAGACCTCGGTTGGTAGGTGCCCCAAGAGCATTCCAGCACCCATCCTGAATTGGTTACAATAGAGACAATAGGGTCCTCCAAAACATAGGTACCTGCCTACTGAACACGACACTACATCTCTAACAGTCACTGTCATACGAATCTCAAATCACTGACCTGCTAGAATACACAACCAACATTAAATCTCAACCACCTTTTCTGTCAGCCTTAAAAGAATAAATGAGTACACACATTTTCTTGAAACAGTATTTAATTTGTGTCTGAACATATAAACAACTTTCTTCCAAGTGCCACGATGCTGCTCAAGAAACAACAGCAGCTAAGATGTACATTCAGTTTCAGTGATTCCAGTATACAGTTCTATAAAATTAATGCTTTTATGCTCAACGAAGTATCAGGGCACACGCTTCTTCTTCTTCTTCTTCTTCTTCTAATAAAGCATACAAATGAAACACTAAAATATGAAATATATGTAAATGGTTACTGTATTATGTAGGATGTCTGCATAAAATATCTGACGAAGTCACACACAACATTCTTTCTATCAGTCCCTGTCGAATACAGCAAACGCTTTTACATTTGTTGAATGAAAATTTTAATATATGTTACCAGACTGATCTTGTAGATTCTGGGGGGGGTGCATCAATATCATTTACTTATAACCTCTCATTTTATTTCAGATGTGATACATATCTTTTACTCACAAAGAGTAATTGTGTGAATTGCACCAAACAGAATAGGCTTCTTTTTGCTGCTTTGCCTGAGGACAGAAACTGGTGGACAGGTACCATTTCAGAGAAAACTGTGGCTTCTGTCTTCCAGGTAGATGATGAACTTCCTTCCAAACATTGGTACCTATGAATGAATTACACTGTCACATCCCAGAAGACCAATGCAAAACTCACTGCAGTGCAAACATCAAACCTCACAAGATGTCTTGCTGATTATGGTGTTCCAGCCCAGTGCACAACATACAGGTTGCTCAGTAATAGTGTGCCCTGTAATTACGCTAAGTAATTGTCATCACCCACAGACTTTATTTGTGCAGATTTTCAGAATTACATGGTTTAAAGAATGTTAATTAAAAATTAAAGGGGCATGAATCTGACATTCTGCACCATCAGGATAATGTTACTTACACAATTCATATTTCAATAAAGTATTTAACAAATTATGAAGAGTTACAAGCACTTGACCTCATACTTTCAATTCACAGGCATCAATTAATGCAGAAACAAGGGACCTAATAGCCTGAAGCTTACTTCACAGAGGTTAAATGTTGAAACTGAAACATATTTTAAGAATAAAATGTGCATAATTTTTCCTGGAATGAACTACTTTGAATGGAAACTCACAGATCAGTAACAATACATGTACTTAAACATTTTAAATACAGTCAGTTCTGCTATAATGCAATAGATACATTCTTGTGAGACCTTGTGTCACATAAAATCGCATAATAAAAACAGTTTTGGATCAGAAAAAATTTGGCCAATCATCCAACCTTCCATCTTCCTTCTGGTTGCTGAAACTGTGCAACAGCCAACACACATATGCAGAAGTTCATGTTATACAAACAGCATTCTCCTGTTTATCAATCTTGCTATAGCCAATCTGCGATAATGAAACACACATAACAGCAGAACTAACTGTACGTATGATAAAAGTACCAGCAAACCCTTTACCTATACCTGTCACCTGCTCTCACATTAAAAACTCTGCATCCTGCCCATACAGGGCACCTATGTGCTGCATATGACTCTCCAAATAAACAGCGGCCGTTTCCCTAACAGCATTAACTAGCCAGAATTTAAAATACTGACAGGGTTTTCCGTGAGGTGGGAATTGACTTTTAATTATTTAGAAAACTGTCAAGTTTCAGAGGCTGCACATTAGCTCAGGAAGTCAGTTGATGGCCTCTATACACAGGGGCCTGGGTTCAATTCCTAACCAGCCCAAGTCTGCAGAGAACAGGATTTTTGTCCAGTATTTGTTTTCCACTGCCAGTATCATTCCACAAACCCTCCACACTCGTCACCATCATCATCTTAATACTACCCTTCTCAGACGGAAGCGTAGGCAAAGCCCGTGATCCTTCAAACAAAGCAATGCCCTTTTGGATATCAGAGCACACTGGATAGAAAAGTAAGTACACATTCAGGCTTCTAAGGGTTGAGGCAAACACTAACACTATTATGATGCTAAGAAATTTTCAATCCATAGCCAGCTCTGACAGCCAACTGCAGAAACACATGGAGAGTACAGAAAACATCACTGCCACAAACTATGGAACAGGTTATTAATACTTCAATATACGTGTTTAAAATACTTTCTGTTTCATATCCAAGTCCAATGAAATGCACGCTTTCTATCCATTTTCATAAATGAGGGCGTCGATGTGTATGTGCACTAAAGATAACCATAATTATGAACATGAAAGTTGATGGGACATGACAATGTGGCTTGACCTTCGTCATCCATGACTGGAGGTTGGTGGAGTATGGGTAAATTTCCTATTTCACAGGCCAAGTGACTGCATTTCAACACAAATGTAATGGTATTAGTACTGACAAGACTCACATAGCAGAAAAAGCTCAAAACAATACTGGGAATTATATAATAAGAAAATATATATAGTCATTATTTTATCTGACAACTACTGACTGCCACTTTCTCCATTAGCTTTTTCATCACATTGCTGTAGCCCACTCAGCTGAATGCCCAAATGCATGGCACGAAGTGACAAACGACAGCTGTCAGATTAACATAAGGACCCTGTACTTCTGAAGTAGGCACCAAAGGTTTCATCAAGTTGTTTTTACATATTCTAATTATGCCATCAATGAGAAACCACAAGCTGCTGAAGTTGCCTGTGATATAATTTTGTATGACACCTTTTTGTTTGAATTTGTAGACAGAAATATATCACAAATTGTGAATTCCTTCTAGCCTAACTGCATATACAGCAAATGCAGATACTAGAAGCGGTGTACACAGTTGAAGTTCATGTCACATCTCTTTAAACTCTCGTCACCTAATATCAGTTATCACCATGTTTGAATTCCATGTTGCAAAAATTGTCTATTTTCCATTTATCCCAAACTGTCTCGATAACCTTGCTCATATTTCGTCGCTGAGTTAAATTCAGTTTTCCTAAATGCCTTCATCATACAAGTATCCTATGCCTTGTGCAATTTTTCATGACTTTCTTTTAATTTCATGCTTTGAGTGAAGTGTACACAATTGGTTTTCGAAACAAGATAGGCAATGTATGTATAACATAACACTGTCACATGTTTGTGTAATGTTTATGTCCTCGATCTTCTCACAGCTTGATACCATTTCACTTAAAAAGAGCATGTTTAAGGTGATTTAATGATGCTGGCAACAATAAAACACACTTATGTCTTCACATGAAGTGCCACATTTTAAGTTTGATTTTACCTTGTCCTACATTTTAAAAAATTTGGGGTTTCATACTCCCCAATATCAAATTTCATGGAACTCTGTCCAGTAGGAGCCATGCTGACACATGCAGACAGATGGACATGACAAAGGTAATACATAATTTTCACGACTACAAAGTGTGCCTCAGAACAGGATTCCTACACTCTAAAATAAATCACAGTAAATTGAAGTGATTGAAGGAATAAGGGGGCCACTGAGCCCTGCAGCATGACAATTTTATGGTCTGTTGTACATCCAAAAACTACCCCTGAAGCAGTCCTACATTTCAAAGCACAGTACCTTGCATACTACAGCCTTGTGGTGGTCATTTGGCTTCATGCAATGGAGTCATCACATTAAAGTTATGTATTCCTGAATGAAAACTGGAGGTAGTATCAAAAATAAGCACCGAATTTTGAGCCACGCAATCATTCTTGACAAAGCAACTACTGCATATGCGTAGGGCTACCTGAATATATTGACAGAGGACAGAAGAGCAATTAATGTACTTATTGCCCACATGCACTCCCTTTTGTTGTTAGTGGATTTGCAATACAAAAATAAACTAGGTGGATTCTGGCCTTCTGGGATGTGCCACTCCAAGTGGCTCCTGCCTCTGCTTCGGAATGGCTGGGGCCACTTACCAAGCAGTGCAACGGCACTTGCCAGAACACCAGAATCCTGGAATACTATGCTGTGAACACTTCAAAACTCACAAAACTTAACCTGTAACTGATGAAGGTCTTTAAGAATAATGATGGCAATTATTATTTGTAAAATTTAATAAACATTCAACTTTCAAATTTGCTATGGGCTTGTACACACCTGCAGTAACAAATACACAATTGCACTGTGGCCACACACTTCACCTTCTCATTACTGAAAGCAATCAGTCCTCTAGTACACCATTCACATCCCACAGCAGACAGTGACAATGAACATTTCATGCTCCTCTCTGAGGCAGCACATGTCCTTCACATTACAGACTAAGACAGATTTTCAGAAACACAGAATTTACAACTATACTTTTATATCAACAATCACAATTTTGGTTAAGCGTAAACATATCCAGTATCGAGGGAAATCTTGTCTTTCCAAACGCAAGTTATGAATGATAAAATCTAAGTAACAACCAGATTTGTTATTTTCTGTGTTCTGTCCATGCTAAATTATGTTATCCCAAAGAAAGAAATACATCGCAATTATTGTAAATATGACATGCAATAACTCAAGATGTTACACAGAGGTAACCTCCAATACTAACAAGTGCTCTGACCTAGTTGCTACAAGACAGCACAAGCTGTAATGAATATACCAGCAACCAGCAAGGGCAAAACATCGAGTGCCATAACCCCCTTTAGTCACATGATTTCTTCCATTCTCTCAGAACAGCAGTATAAACCTCACCAGCATAAGTGACAGTAACTAAGGCATTCACAGTTCAGAGGCACTATCTACATGCAGGGATTCATAACACACATGTATGTCCCTGTCTCAAAACAGCAGTACAAATCTTAGCAGCACAGGTGACAGTTAACTAATGCATTCATGGTTCTGAGACATTACCCACACCCAGGTGTTCATAGCATGCGCACACACACACACACACAGTTATCAGCCTTTTAGGTTCAAGTCCTGAAATGGGCCAAAGATTCACATTCAAACAGTGAGCAGGCCTTATTGAAAATAAGTTCTTTTTGTTTGTTAGCTGGAAAAGAGACTTTTGGCTTGTAGAATAATAATAGCTCAGCACGACGAGGGGATGGAATGAGTGCAGTTAGCACATTCAAAAGAATCAGGCTGTGCAGAACATCCTTCAACTGCCATGTTGAAACGAGTTTTGGAGCTCAATGTTTCTCAGTGAAACTAGACACTTGACACTTTCTGAGGACATAACTTCATGAGTGGCAACTGAAAGTGGGCCACACCCTAAAATGTTTGTGTACCACAGATTCGGGGGGCCCCCTATTTAAGTAAAGTAGAACAAGTGTGAAAATTAGCGTAGCCTACCAGGTTTATTTCTCAAAAAGTTGAATTCAGCCTATGGGGTTTGCTTAAATCTGCATTTCAACCAATAAAACTATTTGGTATATTGGAAGGGGAATTCAAGAGTCACATTTGTGATGAAGGATGTATGCTAGTAACTAGATCACCCAAGTTTTGGCATTGGAGCAGTGAGGCTGCACAGATCAGTGCACCTCAAATTCTTGGACTTCAGTATCTAAATTCTAATTACAGAAAACTGTGTACTCTACGTCAAAAGTTATATTGTTTGAATAGCAAAGTTAATGTTACATTTGTTTGGAAAGTTATTAATTGAATAATGCCATACGTGTGGTTTACACTAAAGCGCCGTGATCACACATTTAATGTGCAACCAGATTACATGAGTACTGTATAACAATAAATGTGAAACCT
The DNA here is from genome assembly GCA_013340265.1 of Coptotermes formosanus. Lineage (NCBI taxonomy): Eukaryota > Metazoa > Arthropoda > Insecta > Blattodea > Rhinotermitidae > Coptotermes > Coptotermes formosanus. Next base: position 1,232,518 of record BLKM01000661.1, on the reverse strand, counting down.
TGCTTTAATAAACCAAGATAAGTTAAGTTGTGCTTAATTGTGAGCGACCATCGTAGTGGACTGCCGAAGTTACAGAAACCTCCCCCGTATTAACCCTGAAGAAAGACCCACATGCCTACTGGACTTGACTACTTGTTATCAGCTGATAATCGACCAATGCATACCATCACACAACACCATGTAGGAAGGAAAGAATATTCTGGGCAGATGAGTGGTGGACAGTAGCTACATATATCTCCCTTCTGTTATACAGTAGCTCCAGTATGTTATGACTCTCCCAGCTTTGAAATATGGAGTCAGCATGCTACTAGCACCCACCCACAAAACTAATCATAAAGCCCACAGTGGCTCAGACCAGTAAATTAGTGAATGCATCCACACGTGTGGTAGGATTGTACCGTGCTGTGAAATAAAATTAAATGTCGAAAATGTCAAAACAAGTTGCACACAAAATTATTTGCAAGAGTAGTGCTTTCCCAGACTAACAACTGTGCCACCCGTGTAGGGATGACAGAAGTTTGATTGTGCCACAACAATAACACTCACAAAATCAAAATGGTCTGACATTTAAAAGTACTGTTGTGCATGTACCTTCAAAGTGAAGCAGTCCTTTGTTCTTGGACTGCTTGACTCTCAGTATATAGGTGCTACAATACTTCAAAATGCTGGGAGCTACTCACCCAATAATAAGCCCACACAACCAAAGCACTTGAATCTTCAACACCACCACTGTGAGAACCTCAAATCTTGCACAGTGTTTTAATTGGAATACCAGACAACGGACAAAGGGTTTGTGTAATATACTGTCATGCGGATCATTTTAATAAAAATTTGCTTATGATGCTGCCCGTGTGTGAAATCACTATTTGACAAAAATTAAATATACAGAGCAGGAGGTCATAGAAATTACTATGAGCCAGAAGTGGTTAAACAAGAGGGGCCATATAAAATGCTCCTACATTAGAATGTTCAGAAGCAAGCGTCCCTTTTACATTAAACAGAAGTAGCAAAACAAATGTAAACATACAAAAATGGAATAAAAACATCATGATTCTTGCAGACAGAGCAGGTAACTGTTAGTGACCAGAACAATGTTTAGAGAATAGAAAAAAATTATTAGAAATATGTTTTCATTGAAATAATAGATTATTTGTACAAGTGACAGCTTCTTCATAAAGACTTGTCAATCCCACGCTACATGTGAAAGAGAAACCCAATTCTGTGTTCATTCTAGTCACATTAAAAATGTGAACTAAATGAACATTCCTGCATGTTATTTAGTACACTGTACTCCCCGTTCAACAAAAATCAAGCACCTAGAGTATTTCGAGTCTCAAACCAGAAGTGATGCAACTGTACAGCTACTGTCATCATTCCAGTCTTCTCCTTGTGTGGCCTTTCTCTGCCTTCCACTTGTTACAACTATTTATTCCATGAATCTGTTAATCTAAGGCACCATTATGTTTGCCTCGTTTTAAGATCCAACACAGATGAAAGTTAATTCTCTGAGATGTGTGACTAGACACCACGACAAAGCTCAGGAGAATATTTCGACATCTAAATTCACTCACAGTTGAAACAACAAGGCAGAAGAGATCAAATTTTTGGATATCAAATAATCTAGTTTGAGTAGTGTGAGTTGTTTTGGATATCAAATAAGCCAGTTTGAGTAGTATGAGTTGTTTTGCTGCATTGCACTGACACAAGTACTTATTTAAACTGTAATGTTAAAAATACAACCACACAGTTTAAATTACTATTTGTGCACAGACATGCCCCAGGAAGAGGCCAGCAGGTGGAGGGGTCTCATGCCAATACTAGGCTTCAGCTGGCATATCTTCTCTCCTCAGCCACATGTGAATTTGGACGATGTAGTCTTCACTTGCCATGGAAGTTGGTCACATATTCCAGAAAATTAAAGAATTTTAATCCATGTTTATCTTCAAATTAGACATTGGTGCCCTTGATTAAGAGATACCTGGAATAAGTAACTGCAATGAATGGAAAGCACAGGAAAATTACACACAGACAGATACAGGCAAATTATAAATGACTGGAATTGTGACGGCAGCAGTACAGATACATCAGTTCTGGTCTGGGACTTCTGAAAATTTTTGGCACATGATTTTTGATGCACAGAGTATACACACCCTTCAGAGTGCAAGTGATGTAGCATCAATGTTCAAAATTCCCACCAGTTATCCCAAAATATATTGACATGTGGAAAACTGTTCATACATCACTTATTTCAGCATTTCCTTCCATTTAATTCATTTGCAATCTTTGTTACAGAGGTGACCATGATTCAAAAACTTAACCACATTCTACTGAAAGTCATACCAAAGTAACAACTGACAAAGCCAACAAAGGCTAAGCAAATTTATATTACGATTTGTTGGGGATGTGACGCCACGCAGTTCAGTACCGATGTACTGATGTTTCAGATGAAACCACTACCTCAATATTTGGCATAGATGAGACTTTACCCTGAAGATGGATGCAATGAGATACACCAAAACAGTGGTACCCACCAAGCTACATGGCATTACATTCCAAGAGGTCAAAATGTTCCTGTTCACTGCGGTTATAACTTCAGGTCTCACAAATATAAAGGAAACATAAAATTCTGAAGATGATACAATCTTGCATTTAAAACTTGCACAGTTTCAGAGTCTCTTACAAACACAACAAATAATCACATGGACATTACAATCTGCGTACATGTATCCTGTAAATGAGGCACTAATACAAGGAATAACCTGGCTAGAATTCCAAACAGTGATGAATGCCACATATTCAAAAGGTTTGTAAGTCACATATGAAACACTATGGCAACATTCAGAAGCGTGCACGGATGTAAACAGCTGAGGCGTCATGCTCCCCATAACCAAGTCTCTTTGCATGTTTGAACAGTTCATTGGTCGATGCTGTCAGAGGTAATGGCTGCTCCAACTGGTCACCCATGTACAGGGATAATTTCAGGTCCTTTTGCATATGCTGCAGGGGCAGGTGCGTTGGAAAACCACCCTCAATAATGGCTGAAAGTAAAAAAGGGGGAGAAACATGTCTTCTACCAGTAAACAACTAAATTTCAAATGATGCAAATACACATAACTCAGTCAAAGAAGATTTAGGTCTTCTGGGATGTGATGCAGTGTTCTTGGACTGCTTGCCCTTGAAGGTAAGGGCACCTCTGTCCTCCAAACACTGGGAACTGTCCAGCCAATGACACAGCATCACACCCTCTAAGACTTGAACGTTCAGCACCACTGCTGTGAGAACCTCAAATCAACACACCCCAGCAAAAGTTCCAGCACACTACACCACCATGACCCACTGTGTTTCTCAACAGCAAAATACCGCATCATCTGCTAAGTGGATCTGACACTTGAATGAACAAGGAACACAGTCACTAACAATTCCACTTAACTTTCTTCTCTAAAAATTCATACGAATCTTGTGGACTAGTCCCACACTCACAAAATGTACTCACACCGGTCTCTTCTTTAGTGACCATAAGCCTCAGATTTTAAAAAGCATTTATCCTGAAGTGAAACAATAACATAGTCTTCAAACTGTTAAACCAGCTTCCACTTACAACCACTTTTATGTTTTTTACACCATACTAAAATCATTGAAGTTATACAGAAGGATACAGCTATGTTAGCTGGCAGCAGGCAGGTCACTATCAAAATCCAAATATCTGGTTTGGCAACTAATACACGACTGTCATAGATCTATATATACCATCAAAGTACACTCTTGCATGTGGAGACACCTGTTTGCTTACAACATTCAATATCATAGAAGGAAACAAACAATACTTACACACACAAACATCACAAGTACTAGCTGCTATTGTTACACTTATGTTTTAAACATTCTTAAAGTAAAAGTCTTAGCAGATACTCAGGAATGCCAAAACTGAGCATTTATTATTTATTAAGTACATAGAAGAATAAATCAACGTATGATGTTTCACTGTGTTTAACTGTCCACCATTTCTACAATAGCTTGTAACATCTTCACTCCCCAACACAGCCACTCTCAGCAACCAAACTTGTTCAAGGGAGTAAATAAAATAAAACTGCTGTTCTTCACAACTTCAGGATGTAAGACTATGCTCATGTGTTCAAACTCTCCCCACCAACATTTCCACCTCTCATGCACTTTTTACTGAGTTACAGGTTTATTGCTTTTCTCTGTCTTACATTGCCCAGTAAACCATTACTTTTGTGTTAGTTTTTTTCCCACCTGAGTTTACTGAAGGAATATGCAACACATGTCCACTTTAATGAGTGCAAACACAGGCATGCGCAACCTAATCCTGTACTGCCCAAAGCGTCCCGCAATCGTACACCACAGAGCCACCTACCAAACATTATGTTTCCTGCCCTGTACAAAGACCTATGAACTGACACAGGCACTCTGCATGGCAATGTACTTACCAGAACCTAATCACTACCTGTATCAACTCACCTTTCCCCTTCTCTAGAATAGTGGGGCATGCTAACGATGTAAGCTCCAGCACTTCAAGGACATCCTTCTGCTGAAGACCAGCCCTGTCTGCTAATGCCATTCCCTCGGCCAGTCCAGCAAGAGTCACTCCTGCCATTAGCTGCAGCACGAGATTCATTTTGGATGCATTTCCAACTTCTCCTGTGACAGTTACGGACGCATAAAATGAATAATCCTACTCATAGCAGAGAACAAAATCTCATCTTACGGAAGCCATCCTGTTTTGTGCCATGCTATATACTGAGGCAGTTTATCATTTACACAACTGTTTAATACTGTATGACTGGAACGGTACCTTACAACATGTTCAAGTGATCAACACGCCAATGGGTCATACAATATATTCATATCTACAGCAGCCCTAGTAGGGTTTGATGTGTTGGTATTTTTCAGTCATTTGAGAGATACTATTAAATTATTTTGATTATAAAATCAAATTACTTCAGGGACAACTATAATCTTGCTTGAGAATTATCAGTGGGATGATCCGCAAGGTCAAAGTTGGATTATGATGACTTTCTGGTGCTGAGGCTCAAAATGTTGGTTAGGTCTGTTCAATCTTTACAATCTTGTCATTTAAGTTCAGAGGAGTTGGGTACACAATAACATGTCTCCATATATCACAATCTAAGTTTCAATGTTTGTGTACGCAAAACTTCCTATTAATTCCCACGGGGCAAAGCCATGTTACCACAGCAGCCTTTTTCTTTAGCTAAATAATATATAAAAAAAGCTTCCTAACATGTTTAAATGTAGGGGGAAAAATTCTCCAAATGTGTCTCGACTGTTAATTAAAAAAAAACGCCAATCTGTCACATGCCATCATACACAACAGTTCTTGCAACAGTGATAGTTTTCAACCTCTCAACACAGGCACCTGCATAAGCTGTGCAGTTCTCATAAAAGCCCTGAAATGAACTGTGTACTAACCAAGGTAAAAAGAATTCTTGCCCATGGCCTTGAAACAAGACTGACAATCATCAAAGAGTGAGCGATCGCCAGCTGCCAGGATCACCAATGTTCCTTCTTCTGCTTGTGTTTTACTACCTTGGACTTGTGCTTCAAGATAACGCCCCCCCTTGGCATTGATGGCCTGTAATAAAATCACAACACCATAAACACACACAGCACTCCTAGTTCCCACGCATCCTGCATGCCTTGCCTGTTGCGTCCTTCATTTTATCACCCTAACAAAACCCGGCGAAGTGTACAACATGAAGCTCCACATTATGCAATTTCCTCCAGCCTCCTCTTAGTTCCTCCCTCTCAGACCACAGCATGTACATAAAAAGGCAAGTACTGACACTACAGTCACTAGCAGCCTATGCGTTCCTGTGGAGGTATAGCTCCGGTCTTTCTTAACCTTCAGCACTAGATGGACACGAATGGTTAGTACTGAGCACAGGCCACTTAATCTCTAGGAAAACAGTCCTCTGTGCCCATTTAGGAGGGTGGGCAGGCCCTAAAGACATGATGATGCAGAGAACACTCTCCAGCCTTGCTGGGAATCAAAACTCATTTCTCTGGTCATTCAGCTCACAGGCTGCTCACTATACTGACTGAGCTATCTGTCTCATAGTACATACACATTCATATCAAAAGTAAGAGTTACAAACCTCGGCAATATCTTGCGAAGTTTCTGCATCAATTCCAGTCATTTCAACGTAACCCTTAGCAGGTGACATCTCCAGCAGAACACCACAGTTGCCAAAAACCATCTGCAACAGAACACCAAATGCTCTGCACCCTACATAATCATCAATATGGAAGCAATTCTTGTTACCACCTCCACGAACCTCTGGAAACAAACAGATGCTAAAAAAATTCTGCACTAAAAATGCATTCAAACATTTTTCAATGAGTGGCATAGACTTCAATGTACAAACATGGAAAACCTCTCTAAATGGAAGGATATGACACAAAATACATATTCAGGATATGGTGTCCAGTGTGGGTGGGTACCAACATTTTGGAATAACATGCTGCGTCCATCTTCACAGTTGAAGTAAGCCAAGTTGGGAAAATGGTTGGTTAAACAGACGAAACAAGAAATAAACCAGATCATGCACCATCACCCACCACAGATTACACAACGCAATGTGTACGAGACCATAATATCAATCTTCACTGCCATCAAAACCTGAAATCCTGCAGAACCTCGTTCAGTCAAGAATGAAACTAGCAAACCATTAAGATCAAACTGTCAATAAAAGCAGTATTTGGAATTCGAATAACAAAAATAATGCCTCAATGCTTGAAGCTACACTGGTCTTCATGTCCTCTGTACTTACATTGCAAGCAGTTTGCTGTCATGTTAATTTTACACTCTGTTACCCACTGGATAGGTTTGGTTGGCCCCAGATGTGGTTTGGTTGCTGTGGAGCAGAGAAAAATCTCTGCTCCTGCTAAGAATCGAAACCGGTCAGTTCTGACATGATTTATTCCTCCCGTGTCCCGTACGACATGTTTCACAGGTGGCGTCCTGTATGTCCACGTCACATGACATTCATTTATAATGCTGCTTTTATTTTAATTCCTGTGAATGACTCTACATGACAAAAGTGGCCTTTTCAAGCATGATTCCTACTGCAAGTACACCCACAATCAGCTCACCATTAACGAAAATATACTTTGTCTGTATCTGAATGCATCTGTTCACACAATCTGTCATGCTCACATCACAGGCAGCTCAAGTGAGCATGGGTACCCTTCAGAAGAATGTCTCACCCAAAGGTAATGTGATTACTGCCAAATCTTTACAGCTTATATTTCTGAATACATTTAAAGCATAATGAACTGCACTCAAGAGTTGAAGATCATTCATCGTGCATACTCTACTGAAATCCCTGACCACAGGTTCACACCAAGCTACGTGCAAGTGTACTGTCCAAAGCATGCACCAAGCTTTACTCTGATGTGAGTGAAGGAATGACGACGATTATGATTAGGATGATGATGATGATGATGATGATGATGATGCAGCCACTGCTGCCGCCGCCGCCACCGCCACCACCACCACCACCAACTAAACACCTTATACTTTGACTAAAACAAATAACATTACATCTTTGGCAGCCTGAGGATCTGCAACACAGGAGAATGTGATGTCAGCGGCAAGGATCACATCTGATGGTGTCTGTCCCTGCTCAGCTCCAGCCTTCACAAAGTCCCGACACTGAAACACACAAAACAAAGCTAATAAGGAACAATTTTAATACAACACAATCACAAAACAAGCTAATAAGGAACAATTCTGATACAACACAATCACAAAACATACCGAAGTTACTCAGTGGCAACAATCATAACCTCCTAGGCTGAATACATGCCATGTCTTTATGACCTAGCTGAAAATTACTCTCCCATCTGTGCCTTTACATTTTCTGACCAAACCTCTGTATGCACGTTTACCCTTTCTGTGCATGCTACATGCCCTGTGGCCTCATTCCCATTCTTTGAACATCACCATATTCAATCAATGTACACACTATGCCTCTCAGGTACAAATAATTTACCAAGAACCTGCTGTGACTTTATACAGAAACCAGCTTTTAAACACCTACACAAAACAAGAGCCGATCCTGGTGGCTGTACCGTCTAAGGTGTGGGTTTGCAGCCACTTGGCTGCTGGGATTGTGGGTTTGAATCCTGCCGGAGGCATGGATGTCTGCCTATTGTCAGTGTTGTGTGTTGTCAGGTAAAGGTCTCTGCATTGGGCTGATCACTTATCCAGAGGAGTCCTACCAAGTGTGGTGTGTCTGGGTGTGATTGAGTAGCCTCGACAGTGAGGAGGCTTTGGCCAACTACGGGCTGTCAAGCCATAAAAAAAACCACAGAAGCAAAATCATGCTTTTTTATATACCGAGCTTCACATTTTCAGACAACAGTCAGGAAGAAATGAAATTCCGAAGTGGAAGGCAATCCCGTAAAAAGTTCAGCTGTCCACAATGCAGTGTTAATATCTAATTACCATATTGTGGCAGCCACGGAGTTCAGTCAGTACATTTAGACATGTGACAGCACCCATGCTGTTTTTGACAAGAGAGAACTGTTCTTACGAACACTGATACCACACATCCACAACTTGGAAGGTGAAGGTGGAAATGATGTCGCACATCTTCATTTAGCAAGCAGTCAGTCACTGAAGAAAATTGCATAGTGACACATGTAGAGACGACTGGGCTCACTGGCTAACCAACCAACTACAGTAACTCCACCGAGCATAACCCTGCTTCAGACGCTAGCAGTTCCTCAGCTAGTTAATAATTACCATCCGGAAGGTTCACCACCTGTGTCCACAACAGCCAGCCATCTGCCCCAGTCATGAGCCAGACCAATCTACGGCCACACCCTATTAGGCAGTGCATAATCATCAACTCCTTTCCCTAACTTTTGCGCAAATCATTTTCACGCCCACAAATATTTAGCGAATAAGACTCGAGATGCACGCAAAAAATGTACGTAATATGTGAAGAAAAAACAGCAGGGAATTCTATCGCTGAGCACACCACAAAGGCATATAACGCGGAAGTGTTGGTATAGCCCACTCATTCTTAGCGTCGGCCCAGACGGTGAGTGATCAGCCTCACGCACCAACCGCTTTACCCCTGGGAAAGAGCCCATGTGAAGTCGCCGTTACTATCGTGCAATTTTAACATGTCCGAAACTTAACGGAGCGCAGCTATATTGCATATCGCGTTCAGCAGCTGCCGAGGTGTGTCTGGACACTACAATCGGTCAGTAAGGGAGAAGCCGACAGATAACCGTTTCAAACTTCACGTTGCGGACGCGACAAAAACGCACGTTACACGAAACTCAGACGAACAGGAAAACAAACATGGCCAGATTTAACGGAAAAAAGAGCCAGCTGTACTCTCCAACATCGCGTAACCGAAAGATTCCCAGGCATCAGCGTTTCACACCAGCAATGATGTAACAACGGTACAATCTGGGAAAAAATTCAGTTATCAAATGTTCAGATGCTTAATTTAATTCTGTAACGAGTGTGAACGTAGGGCTGTAGGGTCTGCATACATCAGTAACATTCCCGGAACGAAGGTTGTCCGAGTCAATACTTTAGTTCATAGAGCGAATACTAGATGGCTCTCAGGTGCTGAAACTGACACATTCGCAACGCACAAGCCACATCATCAGCATCTGCTTGCAACGACACGAGGAAAGCTATGGCCCCCAATCGTGGACGATGCATTTACTCACAAAACGTGAGTACAGTATCGGATGATATCGTGTCAAATAAGTGGAATCGCGTTGTAACTGTAGCCGAACTATGATACAAACAAAAACAAACGCAATATGTGAACATGCAGACATATATGCAAAAGACAAATCGGCAAATCACTGCTGAAGTACGAAGCTATACCCAAGCAACATTTTACAAGCTTTGTCCTGACATCTGCTGTTACTAGGCCAATCATAGGCCACCAATGGGCTGACAAAACTGCGAGCAGCGATAGCAGTAATAGCACTTCAGGCTGTTGGCACACCGTGACAAGGGAAAGCCGTTTAAGAAGCAGACACTAAGGGTGTGCGGGGCGGCAGAAGACAGAGGTACAGCTTTGTGCTAAGGTATTTCACCCGCTCGCCTTCAGAACACGTTTTAATGCTGCAAAGCACTGGCTTAAGACACCGGCCACAGAATTTCGAATTTATGAAAGTTTCGGTAACTTCAATAGGGCAGGCTGCATGAGAAACATCCAGGGTCAAGCAATCATCAAAGACTTCTTCCTGGACTAGTTGACCCTTCAGACGAAAACATAACGATCCTTTGAAACGTCGGGAACTACTAATGCAACGACACAGCTTCACGTCACAAAACCTGGACCGTCACCTACTGGTCCACTTGCCCGGGCGCAACCAGTCAACCAGTCAAGGTTAAAAATCATTCTCGTGGGTCGACAACAGTACTTCTGTTACGTGATTCTCCCCCTTTCAAATAAACCATCACTTTAGCCGAACATTCCCGAGCATCGTCCGTCTGTCCTGTTAACAGTAGCCTCGACAATGGGAACGGGGCATTGGTGGAGTGATAGTCATCGAGCAAAACCGGAGTCCTGGGACAGAAACTGGTCCCAGTGCCACTTCACCAAAAATTCCACACTGAGTGGCCCGAGACTGAACCTGGACCGCCGAGGTGATAAACTGGAGATTAACAGCCGGAGCCATAGGATGGCCCTGATAAGTTGAATTTCACCTAGACATTCAGGCAAATAATAGCTAAGTTTTCTTTTAATGCAAGCGCAAGTGGAACATAGATTTGCATTACGCTGCACAAGCGCAAGGCGAAGTGGGGAAGAAAAGTTCTACGCAGACTGACACCGCGGCTGACTTGCCAGTTTAATAGATTTGTGTGCGGTAAGGTCATATCGCTCACTGAATGCAATAGTGGCACAACTCAAAAACTGCCCATATGGAGTTAATACTACGACTGCGCTCAAAAATAATTTATTTTTTAGCTCAATCGTAATATTAACTCCAAATGGGCAGTTTTTGAGTTGTGCTACTATTGCATTCAGTGAGTGATATGTATCGCCACACGACAGGGTGTTTAAGAAGAAAACTGCACGGGCGTGGAAGGTCGCGACTTTTCACTGTTCTGCCTGAGAATCCTCCAAAAGGATACTGGATAAGGCAATGAGGACAGCGAAGCAGTACAAAAGCAGCTGCGAACCACAGTCACTTCGGATGGCACGTACGGTATATTACATGCACTGTCAAACAGATCGCAAGGATAATACAACCACTCTGCGAAAGGAACAAATAAGATGCATTCTTCTGTATCCAGCAATGTTCGTGTTACACTGTTACAATAATCTCTGACAAAGAAATAAGTCACTATTGACACTTGAAGAAATATGATTGGGGGAGGGTGGGGGGCGTGGACTGATCTGGCTCAGGACAGGGAAAAGTGGCGAGCTCTTGTGACTGTGGTAATGAACCGTCGACACCCACATAACGCGGGGAATTTATCGATTAGCTGACGAACTGTTCGGTTCTCAAGAAAGAGTTCGTCGCACAACAGACGAAGGGGCAGGTCGACTGAAGAGGGTTCAGAAAATCCACTGTACGTAAGAATGCGGTAATGACGGCATGCGGCACGAACGTCCCCATTTGACTGGACACAGTAAACCCATCAGAGCATTTCTGACACGTTTTCAGCCACATTATCCTGATACTGAACGCCTTGCTTTCAGCGTCAGCGCGTTCGCGACAGGAACACGACTTCCTTTCTGTCTGGCGGCCCCCCCCCCCCGGGCCCCGCCCGTTTCGCATTTGGGAGGTCACGGGCTCAAATTTCGGCCAAGACACCCATTTTGTGTGGTATTCCTCATGCGTTCGTTGCAAATGCCGCAAAAGTGCACCAAACTACGCCAGACGGCCTTCCTTCCCATACACACTACCTCCTTCCCATTTAATTATCGCATCGGTCGACGTGACACTGGCGCCAGTGACAACGCCAATAAACTCGTAACGTCTTACGACAACCATACTTCGTTACAGCAAAGGCGCGTTACCGTTACGCGAGGTTTGGAGGTGTCACTTCGGATATGACAACACAGTCTGTTGGAAGGACACCTACGTTCGTAAGCAATATGCTGCCTCCATCTTCAGGGCAGATCTTTGTTGAGTAGCTGACACTGGCACAACTGGTAACACCCGTCCATAACTACAGCATGTACTTAAGTTTTGTACGGATTTCAGAACAAATAGCCATTATTTCCCTATACTGCATTAACTGGTTCTTTTTTGTAACCGAGCTGGAGGGTGTATACTGCGCGGTACGGACTGAATCTTTAAATACAATTCAGGCTAGCGCTGGTCTTTAAATGGTTAAAAAGTCGTGTTTAGTTGTCCAGTAAGTTTATTTTTACTCTGGTTAAAGCCGTACGTTACACTTACGACTGGCTATAGATGACCTAGCACGGTAACAAGACACGGCAGCGGTCTACAACATAACGCCTTATTTGACGTCAACAGGACGTTAGCAGTGTGGGGCATATCAAGGTCACACGAATACATGTTTACGTAGCAGAACACATTCCATAATCTAACAAAAGATGACACCAGCTGCTCTACTGAACATGGGCCGTACGAGTAAACAGCCATACCTGGCGGCCAGCAAATACCAGCCCAAAATATAACGATCACGGGCCCCCACACCGGAGTTACATCACACAGCACAACACCGCTCCGGCTGCATGACGTAACCACATTCACACCGTAGCTACGTGTAGTCTGTGAACAGCGTAAGTGAATGTCATCAGTCGACTTATCCTTTAGTACCTGTGATGACGTCGAGTAACTGGATGATGGCGAGTGCGCGTTTAAGTAAGGACGCTGTTCAATGCTGCGAAGATATACATCCTCGGCGAAAAACGAGGGCTTTTTTCGGTGGAATGATACTGACAAGGGAAAACCGAGTACTGGGGGGGGGGGGAGGAGGACCCTCTCCCAGTGCCACTCAGTCCGCCACAAATCTGACACGGACTGGCTTGGGATTGAACCCGCGTCTGGTTGGTAGGGAATAATGCATCGGAAAGGAACAGGGCATGGCCTGGTTTGCCAACATGTGTCTGGAGAGCCAGGCGACGACGACGACAAACCTGCCAAAATGGCGAGATGTGAAACGATCAGCTCCAGAATGCTGGGAGCGTTACTGCCTGAGGCAGTTCGCTAGGTTCCCATGGTCTCAAGAGCCAACCTTCGCTCGCCCCTTTTCAGTGATGAATCAATGTAGGTATGTGACGTACGCGTTACTAAGTGTATTTTAAACGTGACAATATTTAAAAACACTACATTTACAGCACGCAGAGATAAATATGTAGAAAAGAAAGCTGTCAATGAACTTTTTAGGCCCTTCTGACCCTGTCCAACAGTGAACAAAATGCCAGTTTGTTGCACTAAGATCCTCTGAAACGTCGGTAACTACCAACCTACACGGCGTCATATCCCACAGACCCCGAATATTCAATGTATACAGTAAATCACATGCACTCGTGTGCAGCACGACATGAACAGACCTGTCTTGAAATCCCAGTGGCGACACTACGATGACAGTTGGTGCCTTCTTAAATATGACACCGTTTAGTCTGGTAACGATTTACCGATGTTTCAGAAAAACCGCTGCTTCTATCTTGAGGGTAGAAGCGGGGAGCGCAGCGCAGCGCATTCTGGGAACAATAAACGGGATTACACAACATACGAAATGTGAGCGTCGAAAAGCACAACACTCATGAGTGCGCTTGGATTTCTGCTCGAACGACACAGACAGGAAACAAGGGCGCTTAAGTACGGCTGTCTTATCGTTGGGAGAAGCTGAATGCGATACTGATCACTGCCTGGTGATAAATAGTAGTCAGAGACGGATCTGCTGCAGGGATGTCTAACAGCGACAGACATAACCTCAACTGACAGCATCAGATGAAACTCTCAACACGCATTTAGAATTTCGGCAACTTGGAACGTAAAAGTGGCCATCAACAGATATAAAACGTAAAGTCGTCCCCCTCCCATGCCATGAAGGCGTATAGGGGGAGCAGAGGTACAGCTAGCTCCCCTCTTAACCTCAGTACTAGATGGAGGTGAGTGGTCAACTTCACGCCCCTGCCACTCTGCCCCCCAGTACTCATTAAAACGGAATCTCGATGGGCCCCACAGCCAGTCGGCACGTTTCGAAGAAAAATGTCTTTCCCCTGCCGGGATTCGAATCACGGATCGCCCACAACATGGCCTAGTCACAATACACTGTGCCGTCAGACATCTGCTCCGTAACTAACTAACTAACTAACTAACTAACTAACTAACTAACTAACTCCATGGAGCAGAGGCCTTCTTGAGAAGCTAACAGTTTCTCAGCTAGTCAAGAAATTCCCCGCATTTTATGGAACCCGGAGGTTCATTGCCGCATTCACAAGAGCCCGCCACCTGTCCCTATCCTGAGCCCGCTCAATCCAGTCCATGTCCCACATCCCACTTCTTGAAGATCCACTTTAATACTATCCTCCCATCTACGCCTGGGTCTCCCAAGTGGTCGCCTTCCCTCAGGTCTCCCCACCAAATCCCGTATGCACCTGTATGTAGGCCAGTGGAAGGGTATATTATTGCACGATAAATCAGCAAAAGTCACGACTCTATGAAGAGCGGTCAACACTCTTAGATCGGCGGGAACAGGACTAAACTGCAGCATTTGCAGGAAAAGGCAAAACTGTCTCAGTCCACGGTATGAACGCATACACCGAGGGGTCACGGACGTACAGCTCCACTCATTCTTAGCCGCGGCCCTGGCCACTTTACCGCCACAGAAAAAGCTTTCGGTACCCAGTGGATACAGTGCTGGGTTGCGCCCACAGCCGGTCTGGACGTCTTTGACCAGAGCAGACACTCCTGCCCCTATCAGCACTCGAACCGCGTATCATCCAGTCCGTCACCTGGTCACAGCACCACCCAAGCTCTACCGGTTCCGCTGAGGACACAGGGTAAATATGACAGTGTGTGCGGCGAGGGGTGAAATCGGAACAGGCTGCCTGACAAACAGGTCAAACGGATTAGCCACGGTGCAGTGGCCGCGCGTTGTACATGACAATACAAAAAGTAGAAGAAATGTCTCCGGACGGAACACCCTGGCCCCCTTACTGTGTCTCACCCACATAATCCTAACAGCAAACTGACAATGGCCACTTCCAAGTTAAACTTTTCGTGCGTACGAAATGCGTGGCTGAAATCTTAAGAACTGCGCGTTATGAATTCTAGCGAAGCCTTCTTTTCAGCAAACAAGTTTGGCTTCTTGCCATACCAATCAACCGAAATGCTAGGGGCGAATGCGAAGTCATCGTCCGTTTGTCCCCTTCGTACACTGTTATTCAACCTATGGTTCACGAGGCAACACTGCGTCGGCCGCCAAACAATTTCTTGAATGTACCAATCACTGACACTATTTTCATAATGGTATTAGAAGTACTGCAGTCGAACCCGGTTATAACGTCACGAAAGGGACTGAAGAGTTTGTGTCGTTATAAGCGAGGAGTATAATGTTACGGCAAACAGTGACGAATTAACCCTTTAAAGACGAAGCGTATGTGTTTTATGTAACGACTCGGTGCGTACCGCGCTGTAAACATTCTCCACTTAGGTTACAAAAACCAATCTGTTAATGTTTTATAAGGCAAAAGTTGCTGTTTGTTCTGAGATCGGTACAAAACACATAAACGCAATGTGGACACCGCGTAGAATTTTTTAATGTTAAACCTGGTGGCATGTAAAGTTACCTCTAGGCTTTAAAAGGTTAATTGGTATCACAGACTATCTGACTCCATGGGTGAGGTGTCGTACAAACCGATGTTGTTACAACCGGGTTCGACTGTATTTTTGTAACAGTAGTGACTTGTACTGACACTGTGGTAACATCGGCTTCACAGCCACGATATAAAAATAATGCATACAACTATCAGGGTTGTCAGCCTCTCAACGAAAAATTACCGTTTTTCGCTCAAGGTACCGTACCACTGGCAAACTGCCAAGATCATGAAGACCATCTGCAGATACAGGAGCAATAAGAGACGTCACAGCACTAAACTCCGGCTCACGCATAATTATGTATATGCTTATGCGTATTTCATTTGACCACTAAAATGTCATTAATACATTAACCAACTGATGCACGTAATAAAACACGCCCGGTATAACTAACTAACTAACTAACTAACTATGGAGCAGAGGCCTTCTTGAGAAGCTAACAGTTTCTGAGCTAGTCAAGGAATTCCCCGCATTTTATGGAACCCGAAGGTTCATTACCGCATTCACAAGAGCCCGCCACCTGTTCCTATCCTGAGCCAGCTCAATCCAGGCCATGCCCCCCCCTCCCATCCCACTTCAAAACTTTCCGCAGCTGGGGTCGTACCAAAGAATCGGTCCAGGTCCGAGGCTTTGTAGGCTGTTTTGTAACATCATCTTCTACGGTGAGGAGGTTTTAGCACATGGCCCAACCCCCAAGCTGGAGGACCGCCCCTTGTCGGCTGTCCACGACTGCTTATTCAATGTATTCGTAACACGCCCGGTATGCATAACACAAAAGCACTAAAATGTCACTTCGTTATACCACCTCACGTTTATTTTACACCCGTCTTCCCGACTGCGGGGGTCGCGGGACTAAGAGCGTGGCCTCACTTGGGCCTCGACTCAACAAGATTGGGCAATACGGGTTGAGTCATTCCTGCGCGCAAAACGCCCCGCAGGACTGCGACAAGGGCACATTATTACTGCAACGGGGAAATTGTGTTCGCGCTTACGTTAACGCACCTTCCACATCCGGCTGTGAGGCTCAGAGCCTGACATGGTAATACTGAGGGACACTGCTAGAAACAGCGATGTCCTTTTGGGGCGCTGATGGATATTCATATCCAGCCGTGGGCATAATGCTGCGCCGGGGACGCACAGCCATACTATCACTAGGCAGACCGCTCGCTCGTAGCGTACGGGAACTGCTGCCCACAGACAGGCACACGACAGGTGCTGCGGCTTCTCGCTGGTCACAGATGGGCAGCAAGCCAAACAAAACCAGTAACGACCGGTGTCATGTTATGGGACGGGAAATAAAACACGCTTTTTGGGTAACTTTTGCTGCTTATCTTTATAATGTGCGAGTGGCTGAAGGAACTAACTCCATGAAGCAGAGGCCTTCTTGAGAAGCTACCAGTTTCTCAGCTAGTCAAGAAATTCCCTGCATTTTATGGAACCCGGAGGTCCATTACGGCATTCACAAGAACCCGCCACCTGTCCCTATCCTGAGCCAGCTCAATCCAGTTCATTCCCCCCCCATCCCACTTCTTGAAGATCCATTTTAATATCCCATCTACGCCCGGGTCTCCCCACTGGTCGCCTTCCCTCAGATCTCTCCACCAAAATCCTGTATGTACCTCTCTTTTCCCCATACGTGCTACATGCCCCGCCCATCTCATCCTTCTCGATTGATTACCCGAATAATATTTGGTGATGAGTTCAGGTCATTAAGTTCCTCGTTATGTAGTCTTCTCCACTCCCTCGTCGCCTCGTCCCTCTTAGGCCCAAATATCCTCCTCAGCACCCTATTCTCGAACACCCTCAGTCTTTGTTCCTCCCTCAGTGTGAGAGACCAAGTTTCACACCCATACAAAACAAGAGGTAGAATTATAGTTCTGCATACCCTAATCTTTGTGGCTGAAGGAACATTCTTACACATAAAAAGCTAAAGGTAAAGATCTCCCTGTCCATGCCACGAAGGCATACAGGAGGAGCAGAGGTATGGCTCCAGTCACTCTATGTCGGAGCTAGACAACCGTAAGTGGGCAACATCACGCCGCGGCCACTTTACTCTTGGGGCGATGACCCGACAGCCATTGAATATGAGGCTGTGTGAGTCCAACAGCCCGTCTGGGTATTTTGGAGGAGACACAAGTCTCTTATCCCTGCCAGGAATCGAACCGCGGATCGTCCAGCCGTGACTGCGCTATCGCGGCTTTTAGAAATAACATGCTAACTGAATCGAGCATCCATCACGCTCTTGATACGTACTATATATACGCTATAAGAAATACATCGGATGTAGACTACTTGGTGCGCGTACTGCGGAGAGGAGAATGCACCAAGGTAGAGGGGCGGGGGAAACCAATTTGAAGACCTCGGCAGGGGGGGGGGCTACAGCTTAGGAAAGGCGAAGTTATTCCTATGTAGGGCATGAAAGCGTACTGGGGGTAAGCATCGCGTCACTCATTCCTATCCTCGGCACCTGATGACGTGAGATCAGCTGCAAACCACGTTCACTTTAGACCCGGTCTGGACGTTCTGAAGAGAAAAATCTCTTGCCCCCCCCCCCCCCACCCGCCCCGGACAGAAAGACAAAAATCGTATAGCCCATAGCCCCCGTCACTACACCAACTGCACGGTCCCGGCTCTAGGCAGCTGAAAGAATATTAAAATGGATCTGGAAGAAACAGAATGGCAGGGCGTTGACTTGGTTCGTTGGCCCGAGGGCAGGGACAAGCGGCGCGCTGTTGTGAACACGGTAATGAACCGGCGGACTGCAGAAAATGCGGGCGATTTGACCAGCAGAGGGACTAAGCACTTCAAGAACTGTGCTTCACAGAGGGGCCTAGTTGCTGCAGTGACTTCATGTCACTACTTACGGAATCCCCTGGCACAGAAGTCACACCAGCGTCAAAAAGATTCTCTCCGTGGCCGCACACTGACAGTGGTTTGCTGTACTTAATGGTACACACGCATGCACAGATGTGTGTACGAAAAGGATGGTATATGAACACAAAGGAACTACTACTGTATATCGAATTTCTGATAATGCAAGACGCTAGCTGCATGATCACTAACTCAAGGTCAAAAGAGCAAGAATGCGCGTCCAAATCGAAGGCGGTCAATCTGAACATGTTACTGAATAGAACCACGCACTGAACCTGTGTTCAAAAAATGTATGCCTGTGCAAATGACCGTGAATTTAAAATATTCGCACATCCCTAACCACTGAGCATCGGGCAACAGTTCTGGCAAATGGCCTTAGGTACGTACAATGCCCCGCAGCAATGGTGAAGTTATCGGACAGCTGTATAAACTGCGCTAGACAACAGAAGCGTATCGCAAGGATATGGCACGTACGCTCCCCTCCGTTAACTTCTCAAAGCCCTGAAGACTTACCAATCACGAAACGTGCGTTTTCCTTTAGATCTGCCATTTTTGTTCGCAGCATCGTGAAGGGCCCATTCGTGTAAGTTTGCACTCTGATTAGCGACGTGCGGACAAACGTGACAGATTGTAACAACCTGACAACTCGCAAGCAACTCTACTTATCTTAACCTGAGCGTACAAACAACATCCCACGCAGTTCCAACATTTAGTGCAACGAATTCCCTGCGCCACTTTCCGTGAACATATTGTCAAGCCGAAACTTTCCTAGAAGCGAGACGTCAGGTTATAATGGGGGCAATTACGAAGAATGCTGTCTTCTGTGACGTGACGCCGTGTAGCCTGGTGGGAATCAGGGCTGTGGAGTCGGAAGGAATTTTTGGTGCAGTCCGAGTCGGTAAAAAGTACCGACTCCGACACCGACCTCAGTCTAAAATCTTAACTAGACACTCCAACCCCAGAGCCCTGACAGCTACAGTAACCATTAGACTTATACTTAAATACAGGTTATAAGTCTAAACAGTAGCCTGATGATTCACGTGGTGGTAATGAAATGTCTTATAGGTTTACCGTTATTAATACATATTGCGCTTTTATGAAGGAGCCGGAGTCTTAAAAATTGAGGAGTCGGAGTCGTAAGTTTTGTGTACCGACTGCACAGCCCTGGCGGAAATATAACGTTTCAAGGGGCCACGTGTCTCCGTCGTCAGTGCAGCAGGTTACTCCACACGGCGTCATATCCGCAAGATACCATTCTTCGAAGTTTCATCGATGCGTCCTGTCACTCTAGCCTCGACAGCTCTTCTAGACGCGCGACATTTCAGGTTCCATATCGCTTTATTTATATACCCAAGGTTACAGGTAAAGCAGCGAGCACTTTGGCAATAGCGCAAAGTTCTGAAGGTTCAAGACATGCTTCCTGAACACAACTCGAGAATACAAGCGACCGCCGTTCCTACGGCTTAAGTGGTTCAGGGTCGACCGTCGCAAAGCAAGCAGTTTTAAGTCAAACCGTTATGTGGCGCACAGAGCGGGCTGGCGTAAGCTGGGGTTTTGTTCCTGGAAACCGACTTCACGTCACAAAATACCAACTGACGCTGAAAATCGGTAAGAACAGGACGGAGCACCATCACTGCAAGGTGTATGTTACAGTTTTTTCTACGGCGCACCAGACGCTAGAGGGCCAGGGCCTCCTCATTATCGAGGCTTCGCGATCACACTCAGGACTCCTCTGGACGATTGATCAGCCCGACGCAGAGACCGCTACCTGACAACACACAACACTCACAAGAGACAAACATCCATGCCTCCGGCGGGATTCGAACCCGCTATCCCAGCAACCGAGCAGCAATTGTTACCGGTTTACAAACATATCCTGACTTTAATTAACGTTCAATACAAAAGCACACAATTTTAAATTACTAAACCTCCTTCATCTACGAAATTCCTTTATATTCAACATTGCAACGGCATTGGCTAGTTGAGGAAAATACAATTGGGGGGGGGGGCGGGGGACTTGGTAATCTGCATAATCAACTAGATTTGGGGGCCTCGTTTGAGACTTTGGAAAGGGGGTAAGAGATCCATTTGAAACTGTCAATTTTGGGATGGGGTTTTTTCTGCACGTGCTGGTCGTGAATAATCTGGGGGCCTTATTTTCCCTATCAGAAAGCTCGAAAATGCGGAGCGTTACAAGTCGAATCGCCGTAACATGGGGGTCTGCGCTACAGCATATACATATCCGCTGCAGTGACTCGGCCACTGAACGAGGCGCTACGTGACACTCACGCCGTCAGATATGGCACAGTATGTGCACAAGTAGTTGCAAGGTTGGCAGGCACACTGCAGCAAGGGCACTGTGCGTCAACACGGCACCACCACTCTCCCGCCGCTGCTAACACAGTCCCAGTGTGCCTGTGCATCAACTGTCACAAAACTAACGATCCCATTCGCCCTGGGTTTCCCCATCCACAGACCGGGGTTTATGGGGTTTAAAACACTCTTCCCCAGTGTCCTGCAAAATCCGGTTCCGGATGCTAAATGTACCGGATTTTTCCAAGTCAAAAAATAAGACACTTTCGACAGTGCGAACGAACATTTCGACTTCCTTAGTGGAAGAACACATCTGCAGCAACAGGACGACGATCAGCCAGCCGCTAAAAGGAAGGAAAGGGGGGGGGAGAGCGAGACGATTGGTGACTGTAGTGTGTGGACTGAACGGCGAGGGATGGGGAACGGAGACGTAAAGAAAAATCAGTAAACTGTGTCCTGACTACTGCTGCTGCCACCACCACCACTACTACTACTACTACTACTACCACCACCACCACCACCACCACTGCCACTACTTGTTATCATCTTTAGGCACGGTGTTTACAATTATATATCTACACAAACCATGTTCCTACGATATATAATGTTGCAGCTATTCTGTAGTTACAGCATGGTACATGTAACGCTGTTTCCCATGATACGTTTTGTACATTTACATTAGTACTGCCGCAGCATGCGCGAAGTGTAGCTGCTTGAGTTCGTGCGTTCCGGGTACAATGCTCTGGTATGTTCTGAATGGTTTGGAGATGGTTCCAGTTGCCCCTACTATTACTGGTATCACTTCCTGTATCATCACCACCACCACCACCACCACCATCATCATCATCTTCATCTCCTTTACGCAGGGTATTCACACTTACATACCTGAAACAAACCACGTTTCTAGGGCACACAGTGTCGCAGCTATTCTGCGCGTACTGTTAACGGTGCATATAGCGCTGTCTGCAATATTAAACCCTTTTGTGCTTCTACATTAGCACTTCCCGCAGTGTGTGTGCTGTGCCCAGTACAGCTGTTTTCTGCAGTTCCTTGATATCGTGCCTTCCCGGTACGCTGCTCAAGTATTTTCTGAAGCATTTTGAAATGGTTCCTGTTGCTCCTATTATTACTGGCGTCACCTGTGTTTTCACATTCCACATGCGCTGTATTTCTGTTGTAAGGTCTTTATATTTTAGAATCTTCTCGGCTTCTTTCTTTATCACAGTTCCGTCTTCCGGGATTGCTACATCAATTAGCACGCATGTTCCTTTTTCATTATCCCGGATTATGATGTGCGGTTTACTGTTGGGGGTGGTTCTGTCGGTTTGCACCTGCTGATTCCATAATACGGTTACCTTGCCCACTTGACTTGTTTCTGCTGACTTCGGTACACGTTCATACCAGAGTTCACTGTCTAATTTTACCCCAAGTTCCTTACATATGTTTAAGTGCAGTTCAGCGCACACGCTATCATGTCGCTTGATGTATTGTTCTTTTGCCAGTACTGGGCCCGCTAACACAATGCGGTCTGCTGTCTCCTCAAACTGCTGACATAACCTGCAGTTGCTGTCTGTTTCTGTTGCACGGTATTTTGTTTGCAGTGCTTGGCCTTGTGCTGCCACTATTTCACTTTCTGTTTCTGCCTTCAGGTCTCCCTTTGACAGCCAGAGGAACGTGTCTTCCTCGCAAATGAGCTGTTTATCATTGCTTCTAATGTACTGGTCATGCATTACTTTGTTTTCCCATTTTTCCTTTAAGGACTCTGCCAATCTTGCCTTTGTGTCTTGTATTCCATCTTGTTTCATGTCATTCTTCTCATTTGATTGACTTAATTCATCTATGATCTTCGCTGCTGCTTTAACTGTTGAATTCGTATGTGGTTGACTGCTGTCGTGGCTTCTTATAATATTTACAAACTGGTCTTCTTTATACCTTTTGTTAAGATATTCTGCAATATTAATTATCTCTGTTTTATATGCTGCTTCAATTTGTGACAGGCCTCGTCCTCCTTCTTTCCTCTTTACATACAGCCTATCTATATAAGCTTTAGGATGATGCATTTTGTACATTGTTAATATCTTCCCGGTTTTCCTTTTAATTTTTTTAATTTCTTCTAATCTCCAATTAATTATACCAAAACTGTATCTTAATACTGGGACAGCTAATGCTCCAATTGCTGTAATTTTGTTTTTGGCATTTAATTCAGATTTCAGTGTCATTCTTAGTCTCCTGGTGCATTCCTCCTTCAGTCTTTGTTTCATTTGCTGATGCTGTATGCCGTCACGTTCCTCAGCCCCAAGGCACTTGTATGTCTTTCCCTGTTCAAGCTCCTGTATTTCTCTGTTGATACCCACCACTAAATTTTGCGACTGCACTAGTTTTCCTTTCTTAAATACAACCTTTGCACACTTATCAAGCCCAAATTCCACGTGGATATCATCACTGCAGGCTGTGACCGTTTGTATCTGTTTTTGAAGCTCTTCTTCTGATTTGCCTAGCAACTTCAAATCGTCACGTAAAGCAGGTGGGATATTCTTGTCTTTGTTGTGTGCTCTTCATATCCCGTGTTCAGCCTGTTCAGTTGTTCTGTGAGGGGGATTAAGCAAATGCAAATCAGCAGTGCTGATAGTGAGTGTCCTTGGAATATTCCACGTTGTATTTCTATCTCCTCTCTTTCTATTAGCTTATTTGCTGTGTGTACGCGCATCCTTGTTATCCAATGCCCAATAATTTTCTTGGCAAATGATTTATTATTTTATTATTAATCGCAATTAGCTCGAGAGATTTGATTATTTAACGTGTGGTACCCTGTCGAAAGCTTTCTGATAATCAATGCATGCCATAGGAATTTCTTCTTCTTCTTCTTCTTCTTCTTATTATTATTCTGTCTAATACCGTTAATTACTTCGTAAGAATGTTAATAAACTACCCTACTTTTTTATAGCGTGGCGGGTTACAAACTGTCCTGTGCCCCCGTACCGACACCTAAATGTTATTTAAGTGTCCCCGTCCCGGTTTTTCGTTTTTAACGGTATCCGTACCTGCAAAGACACGCCCGTAACGACAAACTGCAAGCCGACCTTCGCGTGCGCCGACAGGAGTTACGTCCCAGGGACAATTAGCTGGAGTGTAAATCGCATAAACATAGACTATTTGCCAGCAACAATACGTTCCTTTGTTTCTCTCTGATGTTACGAACACGTACGCACTCTCTTCTGCAGTTGAACTGACGCTGGCCGCTTGGCCATATGATGCAGTCACCACCCTGCAGGGCTGATGGATGAGGGGACAGAATCGTCGGGGGGTCACGGTGATGTGTTGAAGCCTTTATAAAAGCAGACTGTGCTGGCAGAAAGGGGGATTTAACGGGTCTGCTAGTCAAAAACGAGGGGACGCTCCCCGACATAGCAATCACGACGCAAAAAGGTGAGTGAACCAGTGCCCCGTAGTGGCAAAGGGTGACTCAAGATGATGCGGCCGTACATGGCGTTCTTCCTGTTTTACTGGCTCCTCTAATTGATTCGATTCACGCGTGTGTATATGGTGCTAACAAACACAGTGCATGCACAGTACAATTACGTCACATACCGCATTATCAAACTACTTCGCTAGTGAGATCCGCGCTCTTCTGGGATATGACGCAGCGTCGAGTGTTATGATGTTTAATGATGTTTCGGGACAACGTATCCGTCCTGTCTTCAAGGGTGTTTTTTGAATTCTTGACCCCTGAAGATGGGACCGATGCGTTGTTCCGAAACGTCGGTAAAAGATTACCACTCGACGCTGCGTAACATCCCAGAAAAGCGCGGATCTCATCAACATCGCAGTGGAAGCCTGAAATCTCGGTTACTTTACTGCTTTTGTTTGTCAGGCTGCGGTAAAACAACTGACATCGCCACTCATATTCACTGCTATACACGTAATGACAGTGGGCAGCAGATACACGCATCAGATATTCGACTTACGACGTGGTTGTACGAGCGGAACCATGTCGTAAGTGTGGGAGGGCCTGTATTGTGTTTTGCACGTATGGCCGTCAAAGCTGACGACAAAATGGATGTAAGTTGGTTGATCGGTATGCACGTGCAAACTCGCTTTCGAGCGTCGCATGTAACGAGCAGCACTCGCACCGCCGTCTGGCGAGCGCCTGTCGCCACTTCCACGCACCGACACCCGATCCACGGCCGCACATCTACACACGCACATGGTGTGGTCGTCTTGGTTCACATCGTGCACCCGGGCGACAGTTTCAAGGCTGACCTTGTGTGTCCTTAGCATGCGGACGTTACTATGCTCCCCTTCAGTCACTAACGGCAGCACAGGATGTGTCAAAAAGGCGCTTCGGGTTTTGACTGATTATCGCGCCCGTCTTTCGAATGACGAAAAAAACATGGCCATTATCATTTAAACCAGTTGCACGCAATCTTTTGCGCACGATGACCAAATCAGTACGCTACGTTATTTGACTACTCGGAGTACTTTTGACGACCTGAAATTTTCCTTTTTGAACATGTTTATTGCTCGGCAGACAGACGGCAACTGCATGGATACTACGCAATAACGTGCACGGACTGTTCAGTGCTTTCCACGTCGCACAAGAAACATCAACCTTCGTCTGACACAACGTACCGTGAAACTATTCGCTGCTAAACTGGACGGTCACTGACACTGTGCAGCTAATATCGCACGATGTCACTGACCGTCCAGGGGCACCTTAAGAACGAGATATGCTGTTTCGCACTTTGCTGGTTATTTAACGACACTGCCAACACACAGTTGTCTACCATCAAACTGCATGGCCGGGAGAACAAGTGCCTTTCGCCAGTGTCACATGCAAGTAGCCGAGCTCTGAGAGCCACACTGCAGGAGATAACTTAGCCAACAGCCATGTCGTTATTCATCAACCGTACGGTAGCAACACTGCTCACTGGTTGACAGAATGCAGCCGCGCCTTCTGTCTGCTACGCATGGAAACCCCGCATGAATAAGAAAAATGTTCTTACCTGATGGCGGGTATTTCTGTTCACCCAACTACAGTCGGTTATTTTCACTTAGCTATGAGTCTCCATCCTTCAGAAAATCTCTCAAAACGCCGTTCAAGGTCAGCCTCGTGTGCACGTAAGCTACATGAATACTATTTTTCTGCAGGTACCTTAACGCTTCGACACACAGGCTAATGCCCACTGTTGGTACGGCATCTGCTTCCCGGTCTCCCACCAGGCCCACTGCTCTGATATCCTTTGCCGCGTGCTGAGAACGGGCTGTTTCGACCCGGTGGAAGGCAGCAGTCATAGTCTGACCTATTCCCGGACGGAGGACTGAATCCGGGACCTTGTAAATATGAAGAAGTATTACTCGGGCGACTGAGCGCCGGGCACTTCCCCTCTACCATGCTTCAGGGGATCCAGCCTCATCACCTCCCGTCTTCCACGCTTACGTGATCCAGCCTATACATAGCGCCGAAATTAAGAATGCGTGGAGCTATACCTCCACTCCCCCGTTGTGCCTCCGTGGAGTGGTGCCTAATTCAGGCACAGGGGCAACCAAATACGAACTTCGTAACCAAACGATTACGCAACCCAATTTAATTTAGTGGCGTTCACATACTTCGCATGCGCCCAGGACAATTTTTATCTTGCTGACACACATGTGGAACACTTCCGTCGAGAGGCAACACTGCCCCGTTTGATTCTATTCGTGGTCCCTTACCATTCGCGCGGCCACGCCTTCAACCGCATTTAAATTTTGCCAATCACTCCGCCCCGTTCTGTTTTGCACTGTTTCCACCACCTGTCACGTCGTAAATCAAATGCTACTACGTGACATAAACGACTGTGACATCCTACGGCAGCATGCCACTGCGGTGTGCAGTTTGATGCACTGGTACCAACATTGTACAACAAGCTGTCAACACGATCCAAAGACTACACCTCATAAATAGCAACGTTCGATGTCACGTGCACATCTTGCATCATTAGTTATCATGCTACCCACATACACAGTTATAATATTCCACACTGTCCGGTTGTTTTTGGTCTAGCAGAATCAGTACTGGAGATGGTTGCCTTGAGATTCTTTCTACATTTATTTACGTTCCATAGCATCTTCCAATTTCAACCAGTCTATTCATCGTGCCCTGCAGTGCCACTGTTCCTTAGCCAGCAGCAAAAGGTAAATAAAATATGCCGACATTCTAAAAAAAGTTGACGTGAACCATCCGAACAATACTGACTGGACTGTCTGATTTTGATATTCTTTACATTCAGTTTTGGATCCAAGACTTATTTACGGTATCGGGTACTGTTACAGTATTAATTTCTATGTATTTTCTACTATCTTTACTGTATTATACCTTCCTGTGTATTTTTTAGAATTTTGTGGCCCAAACTCAAATTCCTCAGCTCACTTCGGATTCCAAAAGAAGATGGAGAATTCCCGGACTAGCTGAACGACTGTCGGTTTCTCCTAGTAGCTAGTTAATTTTGGGGAAGCACCGCTGGGATAGTGGTGCACAGAACAGCAGGAAGACGATGTAAGCAACTAGTGGCTGACCTTAACGAAACGAGATGTTACTGTAAATTGAAAGAGGAAGCACTAGATCGCACTGTGTGGAGAACTCGCTTTGGAACAGACTACGGACCTGTCGTAAGAGAGCCAACTGAATGAACGTACTGGTGGATACAAACTTCTAGGCGCGGCAGTGTATTTATGTGTTTGCTAAGATCCTTAGAATAAAGAGCTCCTATTTGCGGACAGAGCAGTAACTGGTTGGCCCCTGTAACGGACATACGGCGAGTGCTCTATATGCAGCAGGAAGCAAACTGTTGTATGTCACTTACAAACTAAAGAAGAAACGTCTTATATGGTCGTCGTATCTCTTAGTCCATCTGCAACCTACATGAGCGTCTGAACTCTTACAATTCGACGCTGCACTTTCAAATTTCTCGGACAGTTCCCCATTTTCAGCAACATTGATTCATACACGGCCTGCTTAGCTAAACCTTTTAAAGCCTATGTACCGCCGGGTTTAACATTCAACAATTCTATGTTCTACCCACACAGTGTATTTACGTGGTTTGTATAACCGAGCTGAAGTGTTTACTGCGCGGTACGCACCGAATCCTTATACAAAACAGGCAAGTTTCGTCTTTAAAGGGTTAAGGCCATGAACTGACCCTCCCATATAGTCCCTAAACCTTGCACAGACATACCCAAATTCGACACTGCGCACCAACATGCTGCTGACAAAATTTTCTCGTGTTATACAGCACATTTTACATCTTGCTGAAAGTCCACAAATAAGATTTCAAAAACTGCAAGGAACGCAGCTGGGAATCACGTACTGTGCATTAATTTTGTGCACCGCACTACTCAGCGCAACCTTGCAGTCTTGTTAAATATTACAGGAACTTCGTGCTCCGACTGACACAGAACGGCGCCCCGTACGATGCAGCAGAACGAGCCATCCCGTTTCGCCTCTCAGCAGCTGGCGGACAACTATTGATCGCTGGCAGACCGTCGGATTGCGGCTTGGCCTTGCCTGGCCGTCAGCTGCTGCGGTACGCTAAGCTTGACAGATCTGTCGCACATCTACGGGGAAACTTCTTGGGCATAAAATGTGCTGCATTCTTCTGCAAGAACGTTTGTTGCAAAATTCTCAGTCTGCGCAAAAACTACAAGAGTCCGCACGTCTGGCCCGATTGGAACCGCATATTTAAGTGGGTTAAAAGATCTTTGTGAGCCCCTCAAATATAAAATTTTTAGAATAATTTTGTATCTCGACTACTTAACGTTAACACTACACTCTAAGGGACAGTTTTACATGCAAACGGTGGAAACTGACTTCAGGCTTCCGCCGCGATACTTTGTCCCGAAACGTCGGTAAATGAAACGGTTACATTTTAAGAGATGCCATTCCGTTGTGTTGTTTGTTAACAAATCACGACAAAATCCGTCCAAACACAACTAGGCTCCATTTATTATAGAGCAGAACATGTTTCGGCTACTTTAGGTGAACCTGAGGATGACCCAAAATGGTCGAAACATACTGTTCTGTACAATAGATGGAACTTAGTTGTGTTTGGAGAGATTTCTTCTTGACTTCTGAGGCTGTTACATTACTTAATGACCATCCTGTACATACCCTTATACAAAGGTTGATGATAACCCATTAGGGTTAAAATGCGTAATTTATCGAAAAACAATAATTTTTCCTAACACATACAGTTATGTTAGACTGCACTGTTTAATTTCCCAATATAAAATAACATTACAATAAGTTACGCCATTTTGTCCAAAATGGTGTCCCGCAAGGTACAAATAAGGGGTCTGCAAGAAAATTCTATTACAGTATAAAATATGGTACTTCACGCAGTGTCACAAACATAAACCCCACTTAAAATAATTCTCATTTTTTTGAAAAATATTACTCGGGTGACGAAAATCACGAAGAATGAGAATGGTGGGACACGTGTGGCGTACGGAACACAGGAGAGGTGCACACAGGGCTTTGGTAGGGGGACCTGATGGAAAGAGACGACTTACAAGACTCAGACGTAGATGGGAGGGTAATATTAAAACAGATCTTCAAGAAGTGGGATGGGGAGACATGGACAGGATTGCTCTGGCTCAGGATTGGGACAGGTGGCGGGCTCTTGTGAATGCGGTAATGAACCTCCGGGTTCCATAAAATGAGGGGAATTGGACTAGCTGAGGAACTATCAGTTGCTCATGAAGGAATCTGCTCCATGGTGTGAGTTCGTTGGAAAAACAGCGAAAATTTTTGGAAGTCGAAATGGCGGAACAGCTTCTTGTCTTAATAAATAAACAACATAAACGGATTCAAGTTCAGTTTAACACTGATAACTCCGCGCATTGTTGCGATACTAACTGTTACATTAAAACCAACTAAATGCGATGTACACTGTTTTTATTGCTTTTAATGTAACAATTCGACTCAAGTTCAATCGCGCAGCTCTTATCTCAATGCTACAAACAACAAACGATCGTAACAGACAGGTACTACTGTAGATGGCACTCCAATCAGACACACATGAACCTACTGACTCCACCAGAGTCAAGTAAAGGTTTCATAGCTACTGAAGGCTGCAAGGTACCGAAACACGTAGGAGAGAATAAAGCGCCATCCACGACCGTACGTCTCCTTTGACGAACACCCTGTTACTGGCGTCATACAGAGAGACTGGCTAGTGACTCGTAACACCTGGAATATACAATGCTACTCTAACGGTCACTCTACAGTACACAACTTCCGTTCTACCCCCCCCCCCCCAACCGCTGGAATCTATTTTCGTTTGTTATTCTTCAGCGTCTGCAATGAAAAGATACAAAACCCAGCGCCAATCAGCTTTATCACGTTTGACTGTTAACAAGTCAAGAAAACCTGTGAATGCATTATAATCTGCGTTCCATTAGGACTACAACAAACGGACACTTTACACGAAGTCAGACACGCGTTTCTAACAGCCAAGTCGAGCACAACGCGCTAAATACACACTCAGTACTTTATCTGACAACGATCGGTTGCTACTTCGCGTCGGTTCGTTTATCGCATTAACGTATCCCACTCCGCCTACACCACGCACGCGCCGCGGTGTAACGGTGGGAAGTGACGGGCGATCGTTGTCAGATAAAATAAGGACTGAAGGCTGTCGGAAAAAACACGTACAGCTAAACCAAACGGAAATTATACAGTCGGCCCTCCATACAGCCGCACATGGAATTCTGCGCATAGAAATTCCACATTTGTTTTAACACTGGGAACCCTCGATATAGCACCACAGCGCTGGCCACCCTCCGTCAAAGATTTTGTGATACAAATGGGCCTGTAAGCATTAAATGTTGTCCGATACAGCGCCATGTTGACAGGTACTGGACGAATGAGGACTGCACGCCGTTTTCTCTGCCCGCAAATTTCAAGCTCACGATTCGTAAAGCACAGTCGACCGCGGTTATAACGTCACACGAAAGGGACTGAATATTTTGTGTCGTTATACCCGAGTTGTGTAATGTTCCAGTTAACAGTACGAAATTAATTTGTACCACAGAATATCTGACGCTATATATGAGGTGTCGTTATAACCTAGTTAAACCGTATTCAGACGACAGCCTGGAGAATTTCGAGATCATT
Organism: Coptotermes formosanus; assembly: GCA_013340265.1. Classification (NCBI taxonomy): domain Eukaryota; kingdom Metazoa; phylum Arthropoda; class Insecta; order Blattodea; family Rhinotermitidae; genus Coptotermes; species Coptotermes formosanus. The sequence goes on along the minus strand of BLKM01000661.1, from coordinate 1,201,356 downwards.
GTGTACCAAAGCGATAACTAGGCTGTGGCGTCACCTTCCAACGAACGTGACATTAACAGTGCCGCGTCTGATCGTCCCAACTCCATACTACTAAAGCATGTGGAAGAGGGCAGTATTAACAACAAAGAGGTCTGTGCTTATAGAGACCAATTTCCCGTACCCTTCCCGCAGAATACAGCCAAGCAATATTCCTTATCACGGGCCAAACCCATCAGTCGATACTGTATCGGTGACAAACTCAGCGAAAAAAGGGGAACAATCTAGCAAGTGCTAACATAAAAACGGTGGAAGGTACAAAACGTGGGAAACCGGCCGCATTAGCAAGATGAATAAGGCAATTAAATGTTCAAAACTGTACCGCAACAGATGAAGTTATTAGGGAAAGGGCGACGATGATCTGCAAGTTGTGCACACCAACACTGTGTAAGTGTTTTTATTTTGTAAGTAACATCTCTTAATCATTTTAAGTAACTTTTACGAGTTTAGAGGTCCCAATATTGCGATTTACCGGCACCCGCCATACACCGCCATAAAGTGCGGTGAACAAACGGGGGTTGGCTGTATTTCCAAAATACTTTCTCACATAACTTGCGGTTTCATAGACAGTTAACCAGGCATGACTTCTATGCTGACAAATCGAAACACCCTGTAATGATTCTGATGAAATTTTACAATGAAAGTTCATCTTCATGCCTGTTTGTTTTACGCTGTTTAAGGCGTTAAAATTTTGCATTCACGAACTGTACATTTAGAGGCAATATCGGAGCCGTCAGCTGCTGCCTATCACCAGTTCATTAAAATATTCTGTGATGAGAAGGTAAATTCCGGGACACATTGCGACACAAAAATAACATAAACGCACAACACAAATACACGTCAAAGCGGATGCACAAGACCTCCTCGGACCGGCCGCATCAATTTCGGGGTCAAGCCCGACATTTCGGAGGCCTTGATCATGTGGCAATATCTCCGAACTGAATCGCTCAGTCGCTCGCCCGCGAAGGCTAACACCACTGTCACGGTGAAAGCTTCAGGCCTTAAAAAAACTGAAAATTACTGCTCACGTTACAGTCCCTTTGGCTTACCGTTCCGCATTTAGAAGTCTTCGCTTATAAGAGGGAATTTCCTCGGATTCATTCGATAGTCTTAGCAACTAATGGCTTTTCCGACAAAAGTGCAGTTGAACCATGAAAGGGAGTGAATATTTTGTGTCATAAACGAGTGCTGTTATAACCAAGGACGTATCTGACGTTCAGTCGAGGCGTCGCATAAACCGATGTCATTATAACAGGGTTCTACAGTAGGTTTCCATTTAAGCGAAGCTGATTTCGTTACTGACCGTTAGCAGCAGTTACCAGAACGAATACGGAATTATGTTTAAAGCAATAATCAGTGATAATGGACTGAACCGGCAAGGATGTGAAAGTGGTTGTGGCGTAATTTACGATGAAGATCCAAGCCGTCTGGGATGTGACGCCGTGTCGTTAGGCGTGAAGTTCCCGACGTGTCGATGGCTCGCAGTGCCGCCATCTTCGGGATCTTAAGTCTGCCTGACCCCAAAGATGAAGGCATTACGAGCATTCGAAACGTCGGTAACCATTCACCAAAAGACAAAGAAGATCCACATCACAGAAGACTTGAATTTTCAGCAACACCGCTTTGAGAACCTGAAACCTCACGCAATTTATTGTGCTATTCCGGCATTTCACTGCGAAAAATTATGGAATCCTGGACAGTAGGTCTCCGGGCAGGGATTTGACCTTGTGGCCTCGCGAATGCGAAGAACTGCTACCAGCATCAAACACAAGATACAGCCCTGCACAACGACCGCTTTACTCCATGCATATGTTGAGGGGTATATTTAATCAATACAAACCGCGATGCGATTCGGCTGATCCCGGCTGCATTCGGCTCGCTTCGTCAAGCTGTAAATTGTATCTCGCACTACGTTCACTGGGTCTAGGCCACAGACATGCCCCTTCCATTACGATTATTTTGCATATCAGTACCAAGTACGCCACGTCTTTTATAACTGTAACATCTGACGTTTCCACAGGAGCGTTGAGGATCCAGGTCTTCTCGGGACGTGACGCTAATGTCGCTGGGTTACTCTCCCCGACGTTTCGAAAGAACACAGTACCTTATCTTCAAAGGTCCAAGATACCTCAAACCCTGAAGATAAAAGCATTACAGTCTTTCGAAAGGTCGTAACACACCCAGCTGTACGGCGTCACATCCTGGAAGACTCGCACCCTCCCTTTAGGTGGGTGACATTTTCGCGCGGAATGCTGGGGGCGAGTCAACAGTACAGCGACGGCACATCGCACTGGCGGATCAAACAAAACAAGTATCCATCCCTTGCCACTCACGTACAGAGCAGACCCGCCCGCCGGCTTTATTAGGCTCTTCATCCGCCAAAAACGAACTGCGGCCTAAACAGTCAAACAGCGCAGGCCAGTGGCTTTCATTTAAACGGCAATACATACAGCGCAGGCCAGTTGCTTTCATTTAAACGGCAATACATACAGCTCAGGCCAGTTGCTTTCATTTAAACGGCAATACATACAGCGAAGTCCTGAACTCGCCGTTTGTTTAACGAACCCAAAAGAATCATTGCCGCGTTCAGAAGAGCCCGCCATCGGACACAATCCGACCGACCACACGCATCCTGTCCACACCCTCGCAATCATTTTAACCCACGTACACATTCGCCTCTTCTCACCTCTATCCACGCCCTATTCATCTCATTATCCTTTACATGGTCATGATGACAGCGTGGGATGAACAGCACAAAGCATGAAACTCCTCATTACGCAATTTTCGGCCACTCTTCCGTTCAAACATCCTTCTCAGCACCCTGCACTCAACTGCCCTCAATCTGGGTGCTTCCCTCGAGGTAAGACAACCTTTCACTCACTCAAACAGGGGGTACAATTATAGGATTATTCTTCACAGCACTTTAAGGAGGCAACCGACGAGGAAGACAAGCACAATTCTCGGCTGAACAGTCCTAGCCAACATACGGCCTGGCTGCTCGTGGGCGACCCTCCGAATCGTGATGGCTATCAAACATCCAGCGTAAACATAACTATACCAACTAATAACTCCTCAGCAAACAATCCACACTTAAACCATTAAAGAACAAAGCTACACTCCTACACCGAACACCCAGCACACCCCCAATAAATATTTTTAGCCTAATACTATACCATATTTCCAATCATCAATGTATCTACCCGACAGCAGGTTCAATCATTGTGCTACAAATATAGTCTAAGTTTTTTTCACCAATGTACAGTACTCAGTATGTTACACCATATCAGGTATTAGCATAAGACCAGTACATAACAACTGCCTTCGAGATCTCCAAGGCTCTAATCCATTCTTGTACACCGGCCTGATGATGGTCCTTACAGGACCGAAACATGTTGCCTAATCTACAATAAATTGTTAATACAATTTACAAGTTGTGAAGACTGTCTTTATCACTATAGTTTGTATAAACACCTCACATCGGTATGCACAGTATGAAGATATCAAATCAGCCAATGTCACGAACGGGAAGACACCACAGTGCAGTCAGTACAGCTGACTTGGCTACGGGCTAGACGAGCCGGTGCTCGAAACCTGGCACAGGCGAGAGGTTTATTGCTTCCAGAGAGCCCGGACTGAATTTGGAGCCCATCAATGGGTACCGGGGCTCCTTCCTCGGCACTACGGCATGACGTAACCACACACCGCCATCTTGTGTTGGGGTTAAGGATGAGAGAAGCCATACATCCTTTCTCCCCACACGCCTTCATGGCGTCTGTAGGGAAGTTACCTTGTCACAAACTGGAGGATCATATCTCGTCCACCACACTAGTAATTCTCATCCTCTTGTGCTTTGCACCCCAAATCTGCAGAACCTCCACTGCAAGAACACTTTTCTTTTTCAAAGAAGTGCATTTTTTACATTATGCACACTTCTGTATTATATTAAGTTAAAATAAAAATTCTCATTTTCGAGATCTTACATCCCATCACAAGGGACACACTGTTAACGGACTTACAACGGACGTTTCAAGCGGAATTACAGACAACACGTGTCTACAACTACACAGGCTCTATCTTCGATTCCTCTGACAGACGCATACCGGTGTTGCCACAACTCCTCCGAACAATTATGTCATCAAACATTTAGTTTACACTCACTTCAGGAATCCCGCATGTAAAATTAAGTCCTTTAAAGCCCAGTGGTTACTGTACGTACCGCCAGGTTTAACATTCAACAATTCTACGTTCTGCCCACACAGTGTATTTATGTGTTTTGTGTGGATCTCAGAACAAACAGCAATTATTTCCCTATGCAGCATTAACTGACTGGTTTTTATAACCGAGACGGAGTGTGTTTACTGCGCGGTACGGACTGGATCTTTATATATAATTCAGGTTCAATTCAGTATTCAGATGGCTGTGTTTTATATCATAAGCAGCCATTCTTTGCCTGCGCTGTTTTCGGCTCGACTCTTAGATCACGCGAAACAAAACCAGAGATGCGACGAAAACTCACAGCATGGAAATGTCGAGCTGGGCAATGTGCGTATAACGTAACAGTGTGGAGCGTTCACGTAACCACTACTGCAGTGGAAACACAACAATGCGTTGTGTGTGTGTGTGTTGTTGTTGAGCTACATGTCACTGTTAACTACATAAAAATACTGAATGTTGCACAGCAATGCTTTCATGGCGAATCTGTCGCCGGCAATACTGGAACACACGTGGATCTCCATGTAAAGTGCCCGATGCTACATTTAAACAAATTAATGTTCTTTTGCTCATGACCTTCTTTAGACCACAGTTTGGCGAAACAGACCGCAATGACGGATCAGCTGTTGCGCAGTTTCTCAGTTTTTGTATGCGTTGCCGTAAAACACTTTATCCAGGTCAGACAAAATGAATCAATTATGACGCAATCAGTATCAAACACCGAGTGTCTGTGTTCTTATCTTGGTTATCTGGCATGCAATCGCATCTACTCTGCGCCGTATTATAGTCACGTGGTCTCTCTGGCTGTACCACATTTTTCTTCCACATTATCTCATAAACGGCATGATGTTCGAAAGGAAAACGTTACTGAACACAAGACTGGTGTTTTTTCTCCACAACCTTAGCCTGGAAACATTTTTATTCCAAGAAAAATTCAGCGAGATACCACAAATGTACATAGGTCTTCACGCAATGTACCTGCTATTCTTGTCAGATTTTAATCAAATTAGACTTTCTCGAAATATTTTCGAAAAGTCCTCAAAGGTGAAATTTCATGAAAATCCTCCAGTGGGAGCCGAGTTGTTCTAGGCAGACAGACATGACGACGCTAATTGCCGTTCCTCGCAATTCTGCAAACGCGCCTACAGATAGTACAGAGGGCTGTGGATTGAGGGAAGCAGTGCAACAGGCCCCCCCAGACTGAAGACCACACCCAGTGTGGTGATGATGTGGCTTGTGAGGGACGCGTACTGCAGAAAGCCATGTATTAGCAGTCTCAGCACCTTTTATATATATATATATATATATATATATATATATACACACACATATATACACGGTCGAACCCGGTTATAACGACATAGGATTATACGACAACTCGTCTTTAGCGTCAGATATCCTGTGGTACCAATTAATTCCTCACTGTTAACCATAACATTATACTCCCCGGTTAGAATGACACTCGTTTATAACGACACAATATATTCAGTCCCTGTCATGACGTTATAACCGAGTTTGACTGTACCTGAAATACAACAAAGAAATACTCATTCGCATTCAGTTACAGTCAGTCGACAAACTCCCGTTTCGGTTACAATCTGATACCAATAAGGAACGCTTTACTGAGAAATCTACCAGCGTTCCTTGGCGCATCACCCAGTTGGACTTTGTCAATCGCTCCCGCCCTAATTCTCTTACACTCAACAAACCCCACACTTCTGAAACTGCTTCTATTTCAGTGTTCAGGTGGACCGTCCAGTCACACAGCTACTGCACGACACGACGGCAGCCCTGCCCAAGGGCAGAGTACGAATTCTTCACACCTCCTGTCCCTGCCGAAAGGATCAGGACGATGAAGTCCCCGCCTTCGGCGTTGGAAGTTTCGAGAAATGCGCCATTTTACCTCAGACACGTGACTGCTGTACAGGCCTACACAACACTGCGCACACCACTCGTTCTTGCAGTATTTTAACACCTATCTCTCATGCGCTTTGTGCTAACCCAAGTCCATGCATACGTCCTTAATAGCCTTTGTCTTGCTGTTATACCAAATACACACAAGTGGGGTAAATATCTGGGGCAGGACGGAGTAACTTCACACACCTGCCACGTGAACAAAGAAATACGACATTTACATTAATTGACAGAACTGGCTTGGGACGGTACGACGTCTTTATACGGAAAGTACTAGAGGGAATACATGGACCTGCGAGGCAGGAAGTGGCAGCGGGGTGGGGGGTGGGGCTGCATACGAAGCCCTACGCTGGGCGAACGAAACTCACAACCTTCCGCTTCAGCAAGTTTTTATTCTGAATGACGGAGTGAATGAATAACTAAACCATAAACAGCCAAGTGTTAGCAACAAGCGTTTGTGTGACTTTTACGCTCACGTGCAGCTACGGGATTAGTGTTTTAGTATAGTACAGTGTCATTATTTTAGCAGACAACCACCCTGTCTGCTAGTTTATAGCATTAACGCAGCCCACCCCTGTGTGGTGAACCGCAGCCAGGAAGTGACCAACAGTGTATTTCAGACGACGTCACGGCCCGGTGCGTTAGGAATTCATTCTTGACGGTACGATAACGAATGTTACACTGAGCAACAAACTATCATCGTAGGTTGCCGAGTCGGCACGTAAACAAACATGACTCGGCAACAAGCAGTACATGCATTGCCGTAACAACGTGACCTTTCAACCCTACGTGCATCGCAATATTCCCTGCTTGTTTAGCTTTAGTTAGACAACAACGTTATCATTAATTTTTAAATAAATACTGACGCCGAACGACCCTTTCGTGTGGGCGTCCGGAGGGGGGGGGGGGGCGGAGGGGCTGCTGGCTTGATTTCACCAGACACATGTTCTCACTAAGAAGTGGTTGACAGCCGTGCCAGACGTGATAAATGCGAATAAAATTTTTGTTGGGGAATCTGAAGAGAAGGACCGATCGGGAGGACGCAGATACAGTGGGATGACAACGGGTCTTAAGGGAACAGGGTGTGGGGCGGACTAAACCGACTCAGAACACGATCTTGTGGTGGTCACTTCGCGAACACAACGTAACGACGGGTTTCGCAAGACGCAGAACGGCGGCAATCAGCGCCACTCTGCTCCATGGTCTGCTGTATATATACACTACTCGGTAAACAGCCTGAGGGAAGACACAGTTCAACCTGCACATTTTGTAGGCTTTTACAGCGGTGTAATCGTGGATTCCGGTTTCCTTGGCTGTGACGCCACGCCACTGGGCAAGCGGTTACTGACGTTTCGAAAGAACGTGTCGCCTTCACCTTCAAGGGCTCAAGGCCCATATTCCTTATGGACCCTGAAACCCTGAAGATGACAGCGGCACGTTCGTTCGAAACGTCTGGAATCAGCATGTGGTTTCAGGTAATGTAGGATGTGCCTGACACTGCGTCGCTTGATGGCTCGCGACCTACCCAACACACCGTCACGTCACAGACGACGGCTGCACAGCTGTTCCTAAAAGCTGGTACTACCAAGCTACAATTGTGCCCTTCCCGACGTAGCACACAGACGTCACCAAGGCCGTACATTTCACGGCAACTTACTTTCAGGAACGCTGTACGAAAAGTACGGCCTTGCCCGCGCCGATATGCTTGGAACTCGCAGAGGTTTAACGGAAGCGGCGATATGTGACACCGTGCTTCATCGAAGTGGGCAACAAACCGCCAAGTTACGGGTACACATTTGTTTGCGGCCGTCAGTAAAGTATGGCTTCAAAACGAAAAAATTTTCACGAACCTCACAAGTAACTCAATACATTTTTGTGAATATTCCTGTACCGAATTTTATCCAAACACGACATAAATTTAGAAAATAGAGCATAATTTCATTTACGCCATTACAAAAAAAACATGGATGTCAGGCGAGTTTCACGAAACAAACAAATGCTCAAAGGCACTACGCTGAGATACCCAATATCGAGATACGCTAAAGTCTGTCAAGAAATACGAAAAGCGCAGGCAGAAATTCCTTTATGCCCTTAAGTAAAGCATGACTGGCTCAGCTGATACGAAACTCACAGCTTTTTGTGAAGGACTTCCAAACCGTTATTCAAATCCTACACGCAGTTCAGTAGGCGACACTACGTCACGGGCGGACGGGATCGCCACACACGCCATTCCCGTTTTCTAATTCGGAAAGCACGTGTAATAGAATCCCATTTACGATACAGTCAACACAAATACTTTTCTGATATCACCATGCACAGCCCAGAGTGTAATCTTGTTAGAGCCTCAATAATCTGCCAACGTTTGCAGAACGGCTCCATGACCTTGGCCGCTGATATAAGCCGAGTCTTCGTTTCGGGTGAGAGAATAATGCGAGAAACGGACGACCGATTTACTCTTAACAGGCTCCCTGGCTGCAGTGCATGCGCACCGCTTGCGCCAGTGTGAAGGGAACTGCACTGCTTGGCAGTGTATCCCCCCGCGGCTCGTCGGGCGCTGTTGGCGGCCATTTTCTCACTCTTGCGTCTTCGTGTGCAAGTGGTATAGTCGCGACTTGGCTTAGCCGTGTGGCGGTGGGTGTTAATAGAGGTGCACAGCTGGTGCGTCGTGGCTTGGCACTGGTTGGTTACATTGGCTGTTTTTATCGTTAATAGATGTTGGTGTTTTCAACAGCAGTAAATGTGAGGATAGTGTTGCCGTAGGAATGTGAAGTGTGTACAGTGTTCCACAATTAAAGTAATACATATTTATCTTCAAATTAGGAAGAATTAACACCATGAAGGCCGAAAGGTGAGATAGTGGAGCTTTGTACATATCAATTGCAAATTTAAATCTGTGTACCGTTTATCTAATACTTTTCTATATACCGTATTCCATATACGCTGGAAGCGCATTAGACCTCTGTTCACGTATTGACACACCGTACCTCGACATGAGACATCAACTCTTACAATGGGTCTCAACATTGTAACCATCATGTAAAACTGTAACCGGCCTAAGAAGGAAATAAGAAAAATAAAATTATGCGTGTGAAATTGTCCCTAATACCACAGTTTTTCACTTGTACATCTGGTCAGTCGGTGTAGATGGGGTGTGAAAATAGTCACTATCGACCCCAGAGATCATGTGTGCATATTTCGTCTTAAAATTAGTGCCACATCAAAGGTGTATTGTCACTAACATCCTCAACTAATTAGTTGATAAATGCACGTTCCAGTACAATTATGAAAAATATATGGGACACATTAAAAAGAAAAACCTGCAGTGCAGTCAGCACATGTAATGCAGAAAACAAATTACAAAATACACCAGGCTATCACATCAAAACGGCTGTGACACACAGGATGCACACACAGGATGCAGGTCTTCTAAGATGTGATGCTGTCCTGGGGTTGGTTTCTTCGTGAACTCAACCCTTCACGATTAAAGGCACTACGATGGTTCTTTGAAATATCAGAACCCCTAACCCAGTGACAGATCACAGAAGACGAAAATCACTTAAAACACTACTGTGAGAACCTCAAATCTCATAGTTGTGAATTCGCCGCAATTCTTCTTGAAGTTAACTGAATACAGCTCCTGTAAATTTATTTTCTAAAATTTAATAATGTCGTATTTGAGTAAGGATACTTAACACTTCGGAAAATAACTTGTCCCAGTGTGCTTTGCCTATCACACAACGCACATATCACATCCTTGGATTATTCTAAAAGCATGTAACATCTCCACCTTAGGAGTTCTTGCCCAAAATTTGCCAAGAACTTGGTACAGTCTCATTCAGCATTTATTACAATCTCTCTTCATTTGATCCTTATGTCTTTTTTGTTACTGAAAAATAATTTATTCCTTATAGTGTTTGGTCAACAGTCATAATCCAACTTATAAAGCATACTGCATTTTTATTCAATCTGCCCAATTTTCTTAGATACCAGCATTTTACATTTATTTAAATTAGATTCAATTTTCAATACTTGGCAGTGTTTTTGTAACTTGGAATATCACATTAAGGAAATAAAAATAAGCAGCAACACAACTTGGGACAGGCAACTTTTAAAATGTTACCTGTCCTTTTTCAGGTAACAAGAATCATCACCACTGTAGTTGGCACCAATGGCCAACTGAGCGCAACACAATCCTTCAATAATGTGCAGCTGTAAAAGATGAGAGCAAATCAGAGGAGCAGGGATGTTGCGGCCACTGCTTCCACTCGCCCCACTATTCTATCTGCGTCTCTCCTCCTATTCTTGACAACCTGCTGCTTAATCATACAACCGCATGCTGCCTACAGTCGAATGCCAACTACAGACTTCAGCATGGCCAACACCAATCCTGCCACTGCTGTCACAACGGTGCTATATCCTCATCACCGTACCCGCCATTCAGGATCCTTCTCGCACAGCCCACCACCACCACCCTGCCCCCAACAATGTAACTGTCTTCATGATCATCAGTCATTTTCACCTGCCTTCCTTGCAATGAACTGCCATGAACGTGACTTCACCGGGATGGAGATCCCAGTAAATGTCACACACATGTCATTTGTTGCGGTCAGTGTCAATACTCTTAATACAGCCACATTTGGGAATGCCACACTACTGAAAAATATCACTTGGCAAAACAGTGGCATTGTGCAGCTAGAGCAAGACACATTTTATAAACTTAAGAGCCTGAATTTATTGGATCTGAGCAAGAACAAGCTGCACGCTGTGCATGGGAAGGTGTTCCATCCATTATCAGAATTAAAACTGCTCAACTTGTCACAGAATATGTTACATGATCTTCCAGAAAATATTTTTGAAGGCCTTGACAAACTTCAAGAATTGTCTTTAAGTCACAATGAATTCCATGTGATACCATTTCAAGTATTTGCACCATTAAAGCTGCTTAAGTTACTAGATTTATCATATAACACAATTGCTCTCATTCCCAATGACTTCTTTTTACAAAACCAGCTTATGATTTCCTTATTCTTGCAAGGAAATCACCTGACTTCACTCTCCTCACAGTCCTTTGCTGGGATGAATAACTTAACAGTCCTGGACTTATCAAATAATACATTATACAACCTGCCTAGAAATCTCTTTGGTGGACTTAGGAATCTCCAGTACTTAAATTTAGGAAAGAATTCACTTGAAGAACTTTCCAGTAATTCATTTTATGGTCTTAATAAGCTGGTATGGTTAAATATAAGTTCTAATCCTTTACACTGTTTACCAACAAAACTCTTCAGTCCATGTTCCAGCATGGAGACACTAATTATAGCAAATACTCAGCTGAAAGTGCTGTTTGATACTGACCTCAATGGGCTGGTGAACCTCAAAACACTGATGATAAACAATAACATGTACCTCAGGGAAATTGATGACTACACACTGGTTCAGTGTCCGAAACTACAACATATTGATTTAAGTGGCAACAACCTGACGAAACTTCCACACTCCCTGTCTACCCTCACCCACGTTCAGAAGCTTAACATTGCCAGTAACCCCTGGACGTGTGATTGCCGGATGCTGTGGTTTCTCCACTGGAGCAAAAATCTTACACTTGTCCAAAATGAACTACTATGTGCAAGCCCTTCATATATTGATGCCAAACGCAGCAACATGCTACATATATTAAGAGGCCTTAACTGCAAAGCCACACAACTTGTAAGTTCCACTCCATCACTCCTCTATGGGCTTGGTTCTGATGCGCTACTTGAATGTTCATTTGATGGCAGCCCTTCTCCTTCCATAACATGGGTCACGCCAACAAACCTAGTTCTCCACTGGAACCCAAATCCTACCACACCAGATGAATTCTCCAAGCACCCATATGCTCACTATTCAAACTTAACTGTGATAAGTGTAGAAGACAATTCCCGGGTTCAAGTTCTAGAAAATGGAACACTCTACATCCGCAACATACTACGTTCTGACTGCGGAAGATACACGTGTTTGGCGACCAATCCCATGGCAAATGTGACGACATATGTTTTACTGAGCATTGACCCTACAACCATCTACAATATAAAAATTGCCAGCATTCTGGTTGGAGCAGCTTCTGCCATTGCATTCCTGTTTGCCACATTATTTATTCAGCTACTTCAATATTTATATCACAGGTAAGGGCAATTATCACTTACTCCAAAATTAACCACACTTGTACTCTACATCCAGTCCTAAAGCAAAGGAGAGAAGAATTAAAATGCGAGAGGAATTTATACGTAGCAAAATGTAGCAACATGTTATTACAGAGTGCCTTCTGAGCCACAAAAATTAAAACCTAAATATGATGTTTTTAATTCCTACCTCCAGCAACACTATCTAATATACAGTGGTTCCTGGGTAGTCTGGATACTTTTGGGCCAACTGTAGCCCTATCTTCCCCCCCTACTGATCTGGTCATGGTCCAGATCACTAGGGGGGAATGTGAGACAATCCATACTCTGAGACTAGTGGCATGGGTGAAGTGGCAAGCGCCATCCAATCCTTAACTCCTAAGCAGTAAGCACATGATCTCTCAAGTGTCATAGCTCTCTTTATCTCTTACTTTGCCATTACAGTTAAGTGACAGTGATGAAATGTTCCATTATCATTTTCATCATCCACTTTCCTGACTTCACAGCAGTTTAGCTGATCCTCAAAAGTGTGGGGGCTCAGTGACCAAGCACTTCTTATTCAGTGTCCTGTCAAAAATTTTCTAACTATACGACGTGTATTAAGTATTACTGCTTTCTGCATTAGAATAGATACAGCAGGGTGGAGATTAAGCAGTTTCAAACTGTCCTGTAACCTGTTTGGGATAATACCCATTGTGGGCAGTACTAAAGTATTATATAGGCTGTTTTCAGCTTCCATATTCTTACAAGCTCTTCTTTCAATTATTATTATTATTATTATTATTATTATTATTATTATTATTATTATTTAACCTTAGGTACAGTATTGAGGCTTCAAGGAGTTACATGTTAGCTTGGAAAGATGATTTTTGTATGTTATGTATACAGTGGAGTTTCCCCTCGGTTGTCTGGATTCCTGGGTAATCGGACCACCCCTCCCCTCATGGAGTCCGGATGACCGAAGTACTACCGTGCGTGTCATAGTATGATGTCTAGGCTATGGGCCTGACATTGCAAGGTTCAAATCCCAGCAGGGTCAAGACGTTTCTCCTTTCTCCAAAATGTTCAGACTCTGGGGACCACCCAGTCTCCTATTCACTGCATAGCGGGGCTCTTTCCCAGGGGCGGGAGGGGGGGGGGGGGGTAAATATGGCCAGGGGCATGAAGTTCACCACTCACCTCCAACTAGGGCTGTGGTTAACAATGAGGAGTAATACATCTACTCCTCATATGCCTTCATGGCATAGGCAGGAGTAGCTTCACCTAACAGATAATACCCAAACATATTACGCAGCTTACTCCGTGCTCTTACCCATATGTGCAGCAGCAGTACCTATTAAAGGAATGTGCAAGTACTGCAACAAAGTTTCTGGAAGCAATCTGAATCCTCATCACAAATTTATTTTAATCACACGAGTAACTTCTAGTTTCTTAGCTTGGTACTTTGAGGAGTCAAGTCTTCTGGGATGTGACACTGCGTTGTTGGGTGAGTGGTTCTCCATGTTTTAGAGGGCTGTAGTGCCTTGATGTTCAGGGTGAAGCAATCCACGACTTCTTGGACTAATGGACCCTGAAGACAAATGCACTACAGTCCTTCAAAACATCAGAAAACTACTTGTCCGATGACACAGTGTGACATCCAATAAGACTGATATCTTCAAGTGTCATAAAGATAAGCATGCTTATAATGGAATCAGCATAGAGAATACACACTGAAACAAACAAGATAGCATCAGAAATTATGTGCAGACTATGTGGATGATGTAGGCAAAGAATGGCAACTGATACTTCAGGAGGCACTGTGGCAAACAAAGTGAGCTGTCTGTGTGGCCACTGTCTTGAACGTGTGACAATTGCAAAGAGTGACACAGAACATGTGCTGGTCAAGAACATCTCTCAGATAAGGTTTTCAGGCATTTACACATACGGTTCTTACAACACCAAGCACACATTATTTCAAGATACACATCAAGTCCACTGCCCTCGACAAAAAACTACAGAACAGAACTACATTTATGAATTTCGTCATATTCCTACTATTAACCAGACAAAAGCCTCTAATGTCCATCTAGCAAATACCGATACCCACCTGCCCGTTTGTAAAAATAAGCAAAATTGGTACCCCCGCCACCTGTTTGTGTACAAATATTTGGTAAACGTAAATGGTTTACCTGTCATGAATAAGGCATATAGGGGAAGAGGAGAAGGTATGGTGCCTCTCATTCTTAACCCCAACACTAGGCGAGGTAAATGGTCAGCCTCACTGGCCGGTCTAAGGCCAGGGAAGAAGCCACTGGTACACTGAAGAGAAGGCTGTGTGGGCCTTGCAGCTGGTCTTGACATTTTGGAAAAAGAAAAAATCTTTGCCCGTGCCAAGATGCAAACCCCAATCACCTAGCTCATGGCACTGTCACTATACTGACTGAGCTGTCCCAGCTCCTACAATTATTTGGTCTAATCAAGAATGTGTAATTTATTTAATAACACTGTGTGTGTGTAGGGTCCTTTTTTTATTTGACAGCTACCGTTTGTCATTTCCTACCTCGTGGCGCGTGAATGGGCCATGTAATAAGATGAATGAAACTGAAAGACGGCGGGAGAGTCATCATCACCTAATACAAGGCGCTATTCAAGCATTTGTTTTAAAGACGGAATGGGCAAACCACAAAAAACTGCAGTCAAAGCTGAGTCTAGGGCTGAGATCTGAACCCATAACACTCTGAAAAGAAGGCAGGGCTGCTTACCACTCAACTGACATTTCGCAGGCACAGACTCAACCCAACATTTTAACAAGTTGAGACACTTTCTTGTGTGATGTGAATACTACATGAAGCAACACAGCTGACTCTATGGCACACAAAATGCTAGCACTCAGACCAGTGGTTCTTGACCTTAATTGTACTCTGAATTTAAAACAAATATTTAATTATATCTCTTCCATTTCACAGTTACGATGTATCTTAGGTTTAAAAGTGACATACTTTAACAGGTTCTGATATGGGATTGAAAACCCAAAGGCGTGAGAGCTACAGTAAAAGGTTAGGAACCGCTGGCGTGGAGCACTGTATTTTTTCATGTACTTAAAAGTCATTCTTGAAATTACTGCACAACTACATTGTCTCATCCACTCATTTAGGTTCGGATGGCTGAGCCGGTGCTGCTGTTGCTGCCGGCACGATCGTGTCAGTCCCCGTGCCAGACACATCTATCAGATGCTGGACCACATAGAGCAATACAAGACTCAGCAGTTAGAACGCCTACGCGACAACTACACGCAGCAGGTAGACTCATAAGTTCTAACGAAAAGACCAGCTAATCCAGTGGTTCTAAAGCCAAAAATTTCCTATGGCCACTGTTTAATTCGGAAACATATTTTGCGGCCTTGTAACTGAACACGTCAATTTTTCGCATGTAAAACAGATCACGCGAAAGTGTTTGTTTTATAATTTAAAGCAGTGTCAGAAACATGTAAAATAATGTCCCACACACGTGGCAACCAGTGTGCAGAGGCACATTCAAAAGCGAAGGTTTACGGCTGCATACCGCACAAGAGCAACACACGTAACCATAAATCGCAAAACAGCCGACAGCGGTAGCTGAGAGTTACTGCGCTATCCTGCAGGCAGCGATGCTGTGTACTGTGACGCGCGTCAGAATACTTGACACGGCCACAGCATGCTGGCACCCACTTACCACAGTACACAGTATCACAACTTACAGCTTCTTTCGCGGCACACTATTTATGTAACTGCTCTGAAAATCTCGTTGGCATACATTACACTATACGGGCATCTGTCAGGCAGGATCATCTCTCGGCCGCCGAGGTTTGAACCTGGCAAGTACCCTGCTCAGTCAAAATAGTGTGTGTAGGCCTAAATTTGACCCCAGGCCTTCCAGAATACTAAGGAGTACGCCCCACTGTACCGTGGCATGTGGTGTCTCACATCACAAAAAAAACCGTTAACTGCAACCGTACGCAATAATAAACAGAGCATATTCACCAAGTGTGTATCACGTCTCTGTCACTAGAGCAGCACTAACGATATTGCTACCACAGTTCACTTCAAATCTGTTCCATAGCCATGTATGCGCATCAGATTCATCAAACGCAAGAAGCTACGTGTACTGAGAATGAACGAATTCTGATACGTGCGGTAAGCGACTCACCCTGAGCCACCAACAAGGCACGTCGTTGGGGGGGGGGGGGGGGGGGAATGAATACATGGGAAGCTTCCATGGCTTCTTTGTGTTTAGAGAACTGGGCACAGACTGCCCGGAAAACAAAATTCGACAATCTCTCGGAGGAAAAACAAAGCAGTGATGTTGCTACGATACCGGGAAAACCTAATGCAGGGTCGATGATAGGATACGAGGAAACTCGTCCCGCGCGCAAAGCCCAGTGTAGGGCCGCTTGTAGAATATGGGGAAACCCGTCCAGCGCAGAAAACCCAAGTAAGGGCCGCTTGTATGATACGGAAAAACACAGCCCGTGCGGAAGGGCCGCTTGGAGGGTACTGGGACACCCAGACGCACAGTTGCTTCTATGCTGTACGAACCGTACCTCACGGAAATCGCAGCATCCGACCGTCGATCGTGCCATGGCTCACGCGGTTAGTTGCCTGCCTGCTACCGTGGAGGCCCGAGTTCGATCCCGAATCAGTTCATGTGAGATTTATGATGGACAAAATGGCACTGAGGCAGGCTTTCCTCTATCTTCATTCCACCGATGCCCCACGCTATCTTCATCTGGCTGTTACCATAAGTACAAACGTGTGAAGTCTGTGAATCTTAAAATAAGGCACTGCAGTCTCGGATATCGGGGAGCATTGCATAGAAGAGTACTTCCACATGTTTTCGTCCATCGATCACGCTGTGTCTTGGAAGGTAATAATGACAGCGGTAAACTGTAATATACAGAAATAACCTCTAGAAAATTAATCTTCATATTTTGAGAATTAGGTACAGGTGTCCAAAAACGAAAGTTCACTATCGCTCGGGAATGACCCAGACTACCTCCCTTGCTAATATACAAGGAAGCGCCACTTGGGAAATACCCAGTGCACGATGTAGAGCCGTTACTTTGAGGCAGGGAAAACAAGAACTGCTGCTCCTTACAGATATCTATCTGTCCAGTTTTTGTTCGGATTGCAAAATGTGAACCACCGCCACTTAATATGAAGGCTTTCATGTATTTTCAGACCTACTTCAAGAAACACTGAAGTCATGTCTGTTCTTCGTAGTCCTTTCCCAGTTTGTTCTACTGTTCAGATGTGTACTTCACAAACATTTTACCCCCAAGAGCAGGCTGTCTATTTGTGCTATTGTTTTCTGACTAAACTTCTGCTGCATCTCCCATGTGTTTCATCCTCTGAGTTGATCGCCATAATAGTATTTGATTAAGACTACAAACCTTTCAGTTCTGTGTTACGTGATTTTCTTCACTGCCCTGCCCCCCCCCCCCTCCCCCGGTCCAAGTAATCTCCTGAGCACCTTGTTCTCTGACACCATCAGTAAAGGCTCTGCTGTTAATGAGACAAAGCAGATTTATCGCTTGAACATGGACCAGAAACTTCCATGAATTCAGCACAGACTGCTTGTTGATAACGCCAACATGACATCTGTGCACAGTGACATGATTTTATGGTGGCAACTGATGAATCCTCAGTCCCCTGAAATGTGGTTACAGAGGTCTGTACTGTATATAGACTGTTCATACACATTCTTTCATTACTTTCAGAAGTGAACATATCGCCTGTACATCACTGACAAACACCTGTTATTATACCTTGCAATTACTTACACACTTTTAAGCTATTAACTGTTTTAATCAAACAGCAATGCAAGTGTTTCAGTAGGAACTGTTACACATGAACAACCCGTTCCAGTTATGTAACACACGTGAATAACAAAGCAGTGAGCTCTGGCATCCACTAATCAAACTTGTTGGGGATTTTCTTGGAAAGCTCTGCAGTTATTATCTTATTACATGGAATAATGAAATGGTTAGTTTGTGATGGCTCAGATTTTAAAGCATTAGGCAACTGACATGGATGAGGAAGAAGTGATTGTACTCTAATTTGAAGTACTACACCAGCATTTATATGGAGGGACTGAGTAAAACCATGAAATGCCCCCGTCAAGAGACTAGACTGCCTAACAGTTGGTCACAGTGTTCAGTTGGTGTCAGACATCACTGATTTCACTCTGCACATGAATTACAGTGAACCTTCCCAAGTGGTAACTCAAATCCTTCCATGTATCCTTGTGCATAATTTTTAATAATGGATGTTCAGTCTGGGTCATTGTAATGCCAAAAATATTTTAATACTAACCAACCTAACTCCACATACCAGAGACTTGTGTGACGAGTTGTTAGTTCCTCACCCCGTCAAGAAATTCCCTGCACTTTATGGAACCCAGAAGTTCATTACCATGTTCAAAAAAGCCCACTACTTGTCCCTATTCTGAGCTCTTGTATCCAGGGCACATCCTTCTATCTCATTTTTTCAATATTATCGTCTCATCTGTGCCCACATCTTGCAAGTGGCCTCTATTTTTCCAGGTGTTCCTGCCAAAAACCTGTAGGCACTTCTGTTCTCCCCCACACATTCCACATGCCCTGCCCATCTTATTCTCTTTAATTTTATCACTTGAATAATATTTAGTAAGGAAATAACAACCAAAAGGATACATTTTTGTATTACAAATAAATGAATGGCCTCGGCTTCCATGATTTATCTGCTCTGCATATTGCAGCTGTTGCAGTACTGAAATCAATTGGGGGTTTCAAACCCTGTAACAAGTTGAAATGTGAATTTGTGCCCCTTATAGTTTCTTCCATGAACCCACTTAACAGACTACATATTAAAAAAAAATTTAAGATCAAATTTTGGAAATTGAAAATATCATTTCAGTTGTCATACATTAAGTGCATAAATTGCATCAATGAATGCCCACAGCAGTTATGAAAATTACAAACAAGGTTCTCACAGATTCAGAACATAACTGTAAAGGTGTCCAGGTAAGAATAAATTGAGTTTCTGTTTTAGGAGTTTTCTTAGAAACATCACACTTTTAACTTTATGGCAAAATAATGGCAAAGTAATGTTGTGTCCTTACAAACAGTAAAATCTGCATTACTTACACAATGGCTTTTATTCTCAAAGTTAAAACATTAGCCTTTTCACACTGCAGCTGAAGATGAACATGTAGTTTATGAATCTGAGTTATACTTGTGTATGCTAGGTCCACAGAATCAAGGACAACTGCGCACAGCAAGTGGAATGGATTCAGACTAGCTACCAAGGTCAAGTTAAACACCTGCGGGACATCCGTGATTATGGCACGAACCACCTCAGTGCACTGCGAGACCAATATTATGACCAGGTAAAATACATTACTTTCTCCCTTTATATTTTTGCAGACTAGATACTTCTATCAAACCTTCCTCTGTTATATGACTCTACTTCCATTACTATAACAAGGTGGAATGTGTACACATTTAGGTAGGTCTCTTTACGAGACAGCATGCCCTAGGAATGAAAGTTCATGAAAGATATGGTTTTGCCTGAGGATGTCAGGATATATAAAGAAGGCATTACTAGACATGCCATTATAGTTTATATTTCAGAAACTGATATGAAAGGAAAATACAGTATGTGTTTACTTAATGTGGAACATGTCGCAGAAACTTGCTGTCTGCTCGTGACGTGAATGCACGAATCAGCCAACAACTTTAGTGACATGCAGGTTGACACTTTGAACAGATCTTGTCTAACGTGTCATTATTAAACAAAATTTATTTTGTTTTGCAGTGACACTATTGTGAAATGTTTCACTGAAAAGCTCTTACCTCGGGCATGCCTTTATCTTACTTTCAGAGAGGCACAAGTTCTTAAAACTTCCCAAATCGAACCCATGTTAAACACGTTCGTTTACTATTATGTGGATAGAAAAATGTAACAAAATGCTCTGTTAAAATAATAAATTATATTTTTACCATGTATTTTTTGTTTGTTGAATTGGTACCATTTGAAACACATGCTTCCTGTAAGTTATGCGGTTGAATGCTACCTATCAGCATCACATGCAGTTAAAGAAAACATATGCAAGTAAACTATGGGTTAATAGAGCTTTC
The DNA here is from genome assembly GCA_013340265.1 of Coptotermes formosanus. Lineage (NCBI taxonomy): Eukaryota > Metazoa > Arthropoda > Insecta > Blattodea > Rhinotermitidae > Coptotermes > Coptotermes formosanus. The sequence goes on along the minus strand of BLKM01000661.1, from coordinate 1,180,899 downwards.
TTTACTCAGAATTACTTCATCACTATGTACAGACACCTCCTGAATATGTGTTGCAACCATAAACAAATTCTAACCTTTTCTGTCAACTTGAGACTGTAAATACTTAAGTGAAAAATATACTGCTAAAAGTGCAAGTAAAATGCATAGGTACAAATCAGTTACTAGTTCACGGAACATGTGAATAAGAGCACTCAAAACACTACAACTTCTATTTCAGGTTAAACGCGTTCGTGAATATTCTACAAGCCAGCTCAACTGGGTGAGAGAGAATTATGTCTTCCAACGTAATCGCATTCGAAAGTTCAGCGCCCATCAAGTCCTACGTTTTCGAGAATCATACAAGTATCAACAACAGACCCTCAATAAGTTACTGGAGAACCTGCCCAGTCTCTACCTCGAAAACTGTCGATCAGGTTCCTGTGGCCGAACTGATTCAGTTATGTCTGAGCCATCAGATGTCTCGGGCATGGACATGTATATAAAAACAAAGATGAACCACAATGCCAGCAACCTAGATGAAACCAACATCTCAGAAGATACACAGAGTCATTTATCTCTGTACTATACACCCACTGAACTGTCAGAAAGCCCACATCTGTCGCCAGGGACATTTATCAATGAACTGGTTGTGAGAATGGATAATTCTTTTGATGAAAGAAAAGAACTGGAGCTGGAAGTTGGGGAAGACGAGGAGGGGGAGGAGGAAGAGGACGATGACGACGATGAGGAAGATGGGGAGAAACGTACTGAACCACAAACATCGCCTTACTTCTTAGCTCCTGTTTCTCACCAAAGATCTAGTAACAGAAACTTGTGTGGGTTCATGATGAATGGCTGCTCAGCGTCATCTATTGAAGATCCTTGTGCAGTGTTTAAAAGTGCAAAAAGAGTGAATGGTATACGTGCAAAAAGAGTGAATGGTATACGTGCAAAAAGAATGAATGGTATACATGCAAAAAAAGCAAAGGAAACCGGTTCAGCAGACGAAGTATCCATCCTTCTGCCAGCCAACAGTGTTGGTGGTTATAACTTTAGTGCAAGTTTACCAGAACTGAGTTCATCTCAAAATCAAAGCCATACAGCAGTAACCATTGAACATGCTGGATGTAGCGACAGAGTAGCAAAGAACCCCCAGAATGAAACTGCCTTGTAGTGCCAAGTAGGAGTCTTTCAGTAAGGTAAAACTGAGATAACTAATATATAACTAATTTATTCACACTGTGATAGGAAAGTGGCGTGTCTTGATGCAGATGTTGAAGTGTGCTTACAGGGATGATTTAAAGGTGCAGCTCAAACTATGTGAATGATTGTTACTGATTGTTGTAAGTAATTGTTGTAAAACATATCTTGGGATGCGTGTCTTCAGACAACAGAGCCTTTAATTTTTGTGCTGTGTAAATTAATTTTGAAGGCATGCATGGTAATTTCTGGGTGTAATGTTAATGAAAACTAGTAATAATATCAGTTACTTCAAGATTAATACGTTACACCTCTTCATTCCATAAGCCAAATCGGAGCTTTGTGCCAGTTATAATTTTCTGTTAAATCTGCTTTCAAACATGAAAACATATTCCCCACAAGGAAAAAATGTTAGTTTCCATGTAACAGAATCCTAAGGAAACAAATATCTTTTCACAACAGACTTAATTTACCACTGCAGCTATTTCACTGTGTGAAGTAATACACAATGCACACTAAACTTCCCAATTTCTGGCACATAAAACCAGTTACCATGAAATCTTATATACACTTCAGCACCTTATACATATCTGGTAGATTACTAAACTACATATTTAACCAATACTAACCACTGCATATCTATCTACACTGGGGCTGGTAGGCAGTCCCAGATGTGACAGATGCAAACAAGCATCTGAAATGGCCTCACATGTTCTTTCTGACTGTGAGGCACTGGCAGTATTAAGATTAGGCACCTGGGACATCATTGCTTGAAACCAGGTGACTTTGCTGCCATCTCCAGCAGCAAATTACTGCATTTTGTTCAAAATGCAGGGCTGCCAAATGCTTAAGCAAAAGTTGCATAAAAGATCGGAAAGAGTCAAGATGCAAGGGGTCACTGTGGTGCCTGCCTGGCTCTGCTCTGCTCTACTCCAACTGTTGCTTAACTGTAATAAATTTAGTTTGAAGGACCTTTATGATGATAATGCTATGTTTGATAATAAGTCTGTCAAATTCCACTCTTTCTATACATGACACGATATTAAAAATCGCAAAACTGTAACAGCTTTAAGGGGATCTCCGTACATGACAGGAGAAATATTGCCTTAACACTGCTAAATTATGAACCTGACTGATCCTTGTCCCAATGTTAGTTTGTCAGCTGTATGATATAAGAGAAGGCTAGCATAAAAAATGCAAAATCAGCATAACAAACTAAGTTGTTACTCTCACCAGCACTTCTAGGTGTGCTGATTCGATCACCAGTATTCGCACCACTCCTGTTTAATTTAAGCTTCCATTTTTGGCCATTTTATACCCAAGGTTTGAACATCCCACCTTAAGACATGTTTCTAATTAGGAAGCACACATTCCAAAACATACTTCCAACTTAATTTTAGCACATAAGTTTACTTCCAATTGCTCCTCGAAGCACCACAGAGCAAACCTCTGAGGACCATTTAACCCTTCCTACGTTACATGTGGGATATTCCACATAAGACGTGTATCATTTTGGCCATACTGTATCCCCACAATCTGCCGTTCATTTAAATCGGTTTTACTTTGTGTGAATGTTGCTTCATAGCAGCAGTGGTTTTTAAAATGAAGTGAATTAGCAGGACTGGGAAGGAAATTTTAACCTTCTGCAGAAAGTGACAGGATTCAGGAATTTTGGGTGAATTCTTATGACATGGGAACAGCTAAGTCACCTAAAAGACTGGGGATGGGGAACCAATGGGGGAACAAAGACTGCCAAGATAACTCTAAAGGTCTGAAACCAACATGTGTTACCGAGGTCTGATATACGCATCACCTCATAGACTGGACAGTTTTAATTCCAGTTTTATGTATGTAAATGAGCACATGTGGAGTTCTGCAAATAATCCTACTTTTTGTGTTATGAAGTAGACTACTGACAATCTGCAATAATGTTTGTGTTTCTAATCCATTTGTAGATGTTCAGAAATCTAGTGTCAAGTCACAATGTAATGGATATTAAAACATTTTTCGTGCATGATTTAGAGGTAAGTGCATACTGAAGGCAAAAGAAACATGTGCACACACATAAAGCCCTTCACACAATGGTATCTTTCCCATTACAGGGTGAACTCCCACTAATTTACAATTACTGCAAAAATGTTCCTAAAAATTACTTAAAATCGTGTGTAAAGGAAAGAAAGTCAGTTATGTGTCAGCTCAAGATGAAGCCCGTGTACTTTGCATAACAATTATAATGGAGGTGTTTATGAAATTTAAACACTACATTCAGCACTGAATATTCTTATGCAAGTGATAAGAAAAGGGCATAAGGCAACATTAGGAAATTACAGATGAAAGTTCTCCAAAACATTTTTAAGAGACAATGTTAGTCATCTCAATGTCTATAAATATCCTGCAGTAAAAACATAAAATCCGGAAGTTCAGGAGACCTATCATTAAATATCACATTGCCAAAGGAGGGCCTATGTACTGTTTCTGGCTTGGTATCACACCCCAACCTGTTCAGCAAATAGTATGTCACCACCATTTGAAAATGTGACAGAATTTGAGTTATGTTTTTGTGCCATGATTACAGGATGACTTATCTTCTTAAATAATAATGTTAAAATGCACCTTGAAGCCAGGAACAGGCAAAGTCTACCCACTGATGGGAGCCCTTTACATGACATTCAACTGACTACAAAATATTACCCTCTTGAAGCTTCATTAGTTCATCTATCTGGCTATTTTCTGTCTCACATTCAACACTGTTTATGAAGGAAGACGGAGTCTCCTACGATGTGACACACACAGTTCAATAGATACGTCCCACTTTCAGATGCAGCAAGCTGGTTCGTCATCTACCAAACTACACAGCATCATATACCAGAATCTCACATGGACAAATTATATTTCAGCATAGTTTGAGGTAATACTACACTATCTCTGCAAGACAAGTATGTTTTATTCATAACAGTTAATAGTCATTCCAGACACAGGACTATTCAGACTTACTTAGTAACAAAAAGGGGGCCATACTGACTTTGTTAATGAAAGAACCAAACAGCACCTAACATTTATATTTTTATGGAGAGAAGGATCATTAAGTTATGAAAACCAATAAATTTATGGCTATGTCAGTATTTTTTTGTTGTAACTAGAGTGTTTTTAATTCACCCAGATAGATTTGTAGACAATTTACAATTCAGATAAAGGAGTTTATTTAAGAAATATACCGTACTTAATGTATTTCCTTCCCCACAGTAAGAGTACACACCAAACCATACCCTGCTTCTGCACTCAACCCATATCTCTCCATAAATCTAAACATCTGTATACACCCAAAAGTGAAGCAATAAGCCTGACCTATGCTATAAATGGCGTTTTGAAGGTCAAGCCTCTGCTCCACCACAGTGCCTGCACTGCTCATCCAAACTGTGACGGCAGAAATTTGACTTAAAAAGTGAAGGTAACGTTGGCCTTGTGTGTGTGAAGAAGGCATATAGTGGGAGCAGAGGTATAACGCCACTCATTCTTAACCTCAGCACCAGAGTGAACACTCAACTTCACACCCTGGTTACAGAAAGAACCCCACACACTCACTGAACATGAGGCTCAGTGGGACCCAGAGCCAGTTTGGACATTTCAGAGGACAGAAAAATCTCTTGTTGCTGCCAGGAATTGAACCCTGAATCATCCAGCTCATACCCTAGTCACTATACTGACTGATCTAAACCTGACTTGGAAAAAGTGGTTTCCAAATGGTGATGTACACACTGATTCAGAGTAGTGTGAAATTCTCTGTGGGGTACATCAATAAAGTTACATGAGTACATGAAAGTCAGAATAATGGCAGTCTTTGAGGACAATCAAAATGTGCAGCAAATCGGACGTTCAATGAAAAAATTAACATTAACTAACGTTAAGTAGGACTTCATGATGAAACATCACAGAAACTGTTGAAAATGTCTACCTGAGAGGCCTGAATGTACATATGAACATGGCTCTGCAGTGCTACTATCTACAATATGCTGTGCAGCAACAGAACTAACATAAATTTGTGCAGATTCTGACATGTGACACTTGGGAGATTGACTGTTAGTCTGAATGCAGAATATACTGTGCTGGAAAAATGCTCAAAAGAATGGCACGAAGAAAACTCAACAGAACAGGAGCCTGGCAACATTATACAGCAAGTGCACTGGGGCATGAAACGTCCCTTCAGAAATGATGCTAGACATTTTATTGGTGGAAATGTATTTTGTGGATTCCAGTCTTCTGGGATGTGTCACTTGGCCAGTGGCTGCTTTATTCTTCTTCTTGGACTGCTTAACCTTGAAGCTGAATGCACTAAGATTCTTCATAACTCACTCACCCAGTGACATGGTGTCACATCCCACAATCCTCACCAACACAACTGTGAGAACCTCAAATCTCACAAAACATTTTCATAAACTTTGCCACTTTTATGCATAAATGCAACTGTGACATGTGTAATTTTTTTTGCCAATCATGTCACATTATTCCTTACCCCCTTATTTTTCCTCACCATCTACGAACTCATATACATTTTCCACCCTCTACACTGTGAATAAAGACACAAACTGTTACCTATGTGGCTTCTAAGAACATTTCACTGAACAAAACATTTACATTTACAATCAAGATACAGCACACATGATCAATAAAAACAGGCTGTATCTTAAAGGTCAGAAAATGTTCAAGATGTCCCGTTCACACAATAAAGCCAAAAATGGGAATAATGAAGCACATCATTAGGGGTAGTCTGACATAAAATTTCAATAAAATTTGTGAAAAGTTCATGAACTATATAGAAAAGCCCATTTATGGCCTTAAAATTTAGCACATGTCCTTTTAAATCCCAGGTTTCTGCTATGGCCAGAACACTGTACGATTTAAATGCCTGCTATGGGACAGTGTTGTACTCTTCGTTTCATTAAAGATTAACCTTCTACAGATGAAACGTATCTGTTTTATATAAGGACTCAGTGCCTACCGCACTGTAAACACTCTCCACATCAGTTATGAAAACAAATCTCTTAATGCTGTATAAGGCAGAAGTTGCTGTTTGTTTTGAGATCCACACAAAATATATAAATGTAATGTGAGCACCATGAATAATTTTTGAATGTGAAGCCTGGTGGTACGTAAAGTTACCGCTAGGCTTTAAAAGGTTAATGTAAATCAGGCCTCATTACATATCAGTGTGGCTGCAAATCATAAATGCCCAACAACTCATGGTGAACATCTTCCATATAAAATCTGAACAAAAAATGTGAACTGATTGGAACAGCATATTCATTCAACACAAGGTACTATAAAATGCGGGTGAGTCAAATGAAAACCTTCTCAACATGTGTAAGAAAAATCCAGATCATAGTGTATGCAGCTGCAGGCACTCGCTGCTGTGCCTTCTTTTATCACACAGCTGTTTCAAGAGTCATACTTCGTCTTCTTTTAATGTGGTTTATTTACTGATATGTACTTCCTCTTGTTCTTTCCCCTATTCTTTCTTCTTTTGTGTTCCCATGCTCCTTTCACGCCTACTTGCATAATATCCTGTCTTTCCATTTTATTGTGAAAGTATACCCCAGAACTTCTTATGCATGCTTTCGTCAACATGTTCCACAAATAACTCTCATTATATCAACAGATTTTTATGTTCACTCTTCACTGAGTATTTGCAGCCAGAAGGTTAAGGCAGTCATCCCATTCAGGTACTGAGAAATCTTTACATAATTTACAACTTGTTTGGCAGTATTTTGCAATCACTCCTAAGCACTTTCATGTTTATGATGGGGCTTCTGGATTTTAGGTATGTCTATACAGACCCAACCTTCATAACAACAACAACAACAACAACAACAACAACAACAACAACAACAACAACAGATGACTGGCTGACATCATGTGTCATACGTAGTTGGCATGCGATGGCAGATGAGAAGTTGCTCTGGTATCCAAAGAGAGGGGACAACTCTGGAATTCCAGCTGATGTCTTATTGGCTATGCTATTTGTATTTTCATTCCACAGACATTTCCAATAAAAATTACGCAATTCCAAGACAATTCACTTTCTTTGACAAAGAAATTCAGTTAAATAAGGTTAATTCAGCCAGATGCCTACAATAACGATGCCTGAACATTGTGTAAACAACACACAGAAATACAGCTCCTACCTCACGAAAACTACATATCCATTACAAAGACCTAATGATTAATTCTGCTGAGGTGTATGAAGCAGGTAACTGCACTGTGTAGACATAATGCAGTTTCCGAATGTGAAAGCACCATGCTTCAAAAACTCACTTTCAAAACATTCATTACAGTTTACTTAGGAACCACATTAGCTACCAATTTTTAACTCATTATAGTACACTGGTACTGCATGTACCTTTGCTTAACATTAAAAAACCGTAAGAAACATTCTGCACATTCAATGTGTTTCTGGGTTTTGTACGATTTTTCACAATAAATGCCGATTGTTTTCCAGAACAGCATTAGCCAATTGGTCCTTGCAGTGGAGATTAAACGATTCCTGTGAGACAGGAACGGAATTCTTATATACTACATAAACTTTGGATGTCTCAAGTCTAAAGGAATGGTAGTGTACTGGAGAGATATAAAGAAGAGAAAACAGAATTCACTAGACACAAATCAACTAGTTATTGCACTTCTTACTTAAGTAACAATTAACAATATGAAGCAAAACAAAGCATAAACCTTCCTGACACTTCAATATTCTGTATCACTTCTTCATAGCGTGGCAACTCACAAACAGTATATCAAGACTGCTGAAATTCCATGTTTTCAATATTGGATCTTTTTGTGTCACCTGCCGAAATGTGGGGGAGGTACTATTCAGTTGGGTCTGGCAGAACAGTGCACTCCCAGTTGCCAAAACACTGTTCTGTATAATACACAATATGACGGACAGGCCCGGACACCAAGTAATATTAAAGTGAGGATTCATACCTTCTGGAATGTAACACTGTGTCGTCGGGTGAGTGGTTTCTGATGTTTTGAAGGACTGTCGTGCCTGCATCTTCAGGGGTGTCAGTCCTCACCCTGAAGACGCAAGGGACTACAATCCTTTGGAATAACGAACCACTCATATGACAACACAGCATCACATCCTAGTAGACTTGATCCTCAGCAGCACCACTGTCAGAACGTCAAATCTCACACTTCTGAAGTCGTCTACAAGTCTGATACATGAATCTTCTTCCTTAATCACGACATAATCCATAAATTCCACTGACATTACGGAACACAACGTCCTACACTACGTGCTCGGATATAAAATTTACAGCCCCTTAACTCACTCATAGCATGCTGTGTGGATCATGCCCGAAATTCCCCCCTCTTCTGTCACCTCCTCCCTCTTAGGCTCTAATATATTCCTCAGCACCCTATTTTGGAACACCCTCAGCATATGTTCTTCCCTTAATGTGAAAGTCCAAGTTTCACACCCATACAAAACAGGCACACACATAACACAACTCAGCCACTGTCATGATGTCATGAATTGTAATACCAAACACAACCTTGCGACTGACATGCTCTAAAAAGTGACCAGAATGAACCTGATGGCAATGTGAAGGAATAAGAAATAAGTACAGCATGCTGAAGAAACTGTGTAGTGCATAGTTACGAGATGAAACACTTTATCATACAGTATGCCACCATGAAATCTGATATTTACGCCCAGCCATGTTAACACATATGCCACTTTTACAGTACTGGGAACTGCAGTGAACTAGAGATGCTTGTGAGCACTGCAGACCCTCTCCCTTGCAGACTGCATTCAATTGGGATGAACATGGTGATGCCATGCAAAATATTCAAGCTTTATAAACTGGACACCAGTGTCCCCCATTTAGCAAGGCAAAGGGTTATTTATTAATTTCTTACATTAACATCATCCCTCACAGTACTGACATCTGGCTCTGCTAGTTGTGTTATATGCTTGATGGTCAGCTATTTCATCAACTTCAGCTCATACCTCACCACAACCATGGCAACCCGATGTAACATCACTGGTAACAATGGAAAACTGAGGTGTGACCCACTCATATTACAGGTATTATATACGACAGGCTACTTCAAAAGTAGTCATGAGCTATAATCAACCCGCACTAAAAAAAGGGTATAATGACGACACCATTGCAAACATCACACTAAGGAAATTTTCACAGAAATCATTAATTATATTTACTTTGTATAGCCTATTGTTCATTTGCAAATATACTATTACTGTTTCTGGATGAAAATAAAAATTAAAAATGCAGCTGCACCATCAGGAAAGTACAGTATGTACCACAAAATCTGTGTGGAAAATCATTCAACACACTCAATACAGGGTATACACAAAAGAATGGCACGCTTTCAAAAGTTCACAAGAAATTTACTTCTCACCTTACACGGCCACAACGTACACCATCAGCAGTGGCAACTGTCCAAGTTTCTCATGTGTTAATCACAATCCTTCAATGTGTGCACCCTGGGTCACACGACACACATCCACACGGTAATCAATTTCATCACAGGCTCGGTGTAGCATGTCCGCTGTAATGGTCTGCAGTGCATGCGTTATCCGATCACGAAGTTCCTTGAGAGACATGCGCAATGGTGGTACGTAAACAGCGTTATTAAAGACAATGTTTACGTACCACCATTGCCCATGTCCCTCAAGGAACTTCATGATCGGATAACGCATGCACTGCAGACCACTACAGCGGACATGCTACACCGAGCCTGGGATGAATTTGATTACCCTGTGGATGTGTGTCTTGTGACCCAGGGTGCACACAATGAAGGATTGTGATTAACACATGAGAAACTTGGACAGTTGCCGCTGCTGACGGTGTACGTTGCGCCCGTGTAAGGTGAGAAATAAATTTCTTGTTAACTTTTGAAACCGCACCAGTCTTTTGCGTATACCCTGTATTTAATGGCAAACATTACTCCCGATCCGCATTGTTCTGTGGATTCTCACATCAATGAAAATTTCAAAGTCTAAAGATGTGGCATTAAGTTCATGTATTGGATGAACTACACTGTCAACAGAATTCACTTACTAATGACAGCAGTCGCACAAACAACGCCCCTACATTTTCAATGCCTAATCTTCACACCATCCATACCTAACTACTCTCAACAAAATGCAGCATGTTTTCTTGTCTCTCCTGACCATATGAGAGATCAAACCCGTCAAAATACGCCTGGAAGCTCTCATACTCATAAAATGCAATAAAATCCTCTCACGCTGATATTCACTTCAGGTGGTTCAAATACGCGAACATTTCAGAGACAGAATGCCTCCACATCAGGGTTCTGACATGAAATGATACCCATTCTGCCCGCTTATACACCCAAATAAGGCTCACAACATAGCAGGTCATGAGCCAATGGTGTTATCTGGCAGAGTCCAAAGTGTTCGTTTGCAATACTTTTGCAAAGTACACGTCATGGGAAGAATGTAGGAATGTAAACAGCCAAAACAGTAGAGGCGGTGTAATGAAAATCCCCATGCAATACATGAAGTTCCCTCACATCACTTTAAAGTGCAGAGAGTGCACGCAAAATCACAAAAATAAAGTTCCAACCATCATGTTATATTAGCCCTTTAAAGACGAAGCGTATCTGTTTTATATGAGGACTCAGTGCGTACCGTGCTGTAAACCCTCTCCACTTTGGTTATAAAAACCAGTCTCTTAATGTTTTATAAGGCAAAAGTTGCTGTTTGTTCTGAGATCCGTACAAAACACATAAACGCAATGTGGGCACCACATAGAATTTTTTAATGTTAAACCTGGTGGTACATAAAGTTACCACTAGGCTTTAAAAGGTTAATCATGACACCATTATTCAGAGAACTGACGAAGAGAAAATGTGTGGTAATGCATGCATTTTGCAAGAACTGGAAGAGAACATGTAAGGACAAACTGTCAACATTTCAAGACTAGCTCTGCCATGTGTCGAGACACATTTTCAGAAGGTGCAAGGCCTGCTTAGAAGGTGGTAAGTCAGCACTTCAAAAACCTTCGATGAAATGAGGTAAGCTGAACAGCTGGGCAAACTAAGGCCATAAAATTCCTGGCAGATGCACGCTTTGTACGTAACAAATCTCCCACAATAGCTGCAGTGCTGAGGGCAAAGATCAGTGAGATGCTTTGTATTATACATGTGACCAGTCATTTATGTCACTACTTTAGAATCGTATATTCTTGAGGCCATTCAGTCAGAAATGTCACAAGAAAACATGGTCTGATTGTCAGTGGTTACAAAAATGCAGGTGTTTCCTGATGTACATGCACACGCAGGCACGCATGATTGTGGTCAAATAAAAGCCTGTATGGCATCACCGGAAAAATGTGTCTGAACACCAAGAAGAGATAGGAACTAGTTCACTGAATTTTTGATGCTACAAGACAGACAGATGTTAATGTTCTACATAAGGTGACATTTCATCGCCAAATGGGTTGGACTGTGCAACCAAAATGAAGGTGCCATCTTGAATGTTTGACTGAACTGTGTGTGAATTAACCTTAAACTTTCAACAATGCTTAACTAACCCTGTTCAAATCATCCTGAATTTGCAATGTCCACAGCTCCGTAATCATCACAATCGGTCACATGTTAGTAACATTTTCGGACTGGGAATGACCTAGGAATAAATCCTCTACTACCAACATGATGTCAACAGACACCCTATACACTGTTTTAAAGACACTCTTTGGCATCTGTTGAGAAACTGAAAATGAGAGTGGAAGTTCACAATAATGAACAAATTCAAAGTTCTTTCCACGTCACTTTCATTTTTTCACTCATCAGAGGTCAGCAGGTTTGTTCAATACTGGTTATATGTACAGGGTGTGGCAGCTTATTGACCAAGCTTCTGCATGCAAATGGGACGATAATTTTGTAATCCAGTGCCAGTAATACAAGGTCATTATTTTATAGGACAACTACTGTCTGTCCCCACCACAGCTCCACAGCACATGATGACAATCAGCTCTGTGGGCAAAATTATGATGATAAACAACTAACAGGTGCTACTTTCTGTAAGTGGCAACTGACAGTTGTCAGATAAAATGATGATCCAACATAATCAGATATAACAAAGCACCACCCACAACAGATGAAATATGCAACAACACTGGGCACAAAGCAGACCTGTTTAAACTGTATCAAAGAAACTGAATGCAGAAGTGTGGTCAACAAAGGGCTGCCAACATTTCAAATACAAACAGAATACAGCAGCTATAGGTCCTACCTTGTCAGGTGACCTATTCCACACAATGACTGAGTGGCCAGAGTTCAGAAGATTCTTGACAATTCCTGAACCCATTATTCCAAGACCAAGAAACCCAAATTTCAGTGCAGAAGGAAGGATGTTCTTCTCTTTCAGTGTCTGTGATACACTTTCTACGTCCAATGGAGGTGTGATCTGGCAAAAAAATAAAATAAATGCAGAAGCACTCTCAAAAAAGGTACTTCTGATTTTTGCACGTACCCAATAGCATGTGACAGACAATAAAATACACAAAACCTGAAACTTTCTTCTGGGGCGTGACACTGTATCACTGCGCATGCAGTTCATGATGTTGCAAAGTATCTCAGTGCCTTCACGTAAGGACCCCCACATTCCAGGAACAGTTCTCTTTGACAGCAAGTCATTCGATGATGAAGGCCCTATGATCCTCTGCAACACTGGGAATTACACACTCCACAATACACCATCACATTCCAGAACACTTGAATGTTCAGCAACACCACTACGAAACCTCAAATCCCACATGGAACTTCTCATGTCCACAGACATTAACCGTTTCATAACCTTTAATAGTGGGCTTGACAAATCCTGAATGCTGGCTTCCCACAGTGCCTGGTACCTGGTACTTCTGAAATGTCTGTTTTCATTTTTAAATTCCCAGCCCAATTATAACTGCACAATGGGATCACCTACCCCTGGCAGTGAAAAATCTAACGCCAAAATCTTTGAGATTTCCAGTTGCCACAATATGGCTCACATGACACCATGTAGTCTGGTAGAAATTTTCAAACATTTCAGGGGAATCAAATGCTTCTGTCTTCAAGGAGAAAGTAAGCAGAGAGCAAGGTGCTATTGTGCTGCAGGAAATTAACTCAATGAAGCACAGCCCTCCTTGGAAAGCTAATAGTGTAGTTTGTCAGCTAGACTACAAAGCTGCGTCGTAAAAACACAATGCATATAAGGGCAGAAAGAGAATAATACTGCAAAGGAGCCAATGGGAGGTAGTGACACCAAGATGGGGTGGAGCCACACTACATGTTAAGGAAAGAGAAAAGAAATGTTAGGCAGGTCTGAGATTCAGGGGAGCGGGAACAGGATAATGGTGCATAGTTCTGAAGTGTGTGTCAAGGCAGTATGCTCCATACTATCCTCTCTGTTTAATGGTCACCTCTCTCTTTATGTATTGTGGAGCTGTGTTCCCAAGTCTTGTATCAACATGCCCCAAATGGCACAGTAACACATGCTGACCAATGAAAACACAGAAAGACCAATACACATGAAGACAACAAGCCTAGAATGGCTTATAGCCTCTTGCTGCGGCTGCTGCTATTTGCTGTTGGACTTCGCAGGGCCACCAGATGGCATAAAATTCCGTATGTGTGCTGTTTTGAAGGAGGAGACCCACCTGTACGTATCACCTACATAGGCCTACAACTGTCTGATCCTAGACCAACCCCATGCCACCAAACACTACTGACCCTTTCAAGGACATGAAGCAAGAATCTGTGCCTATAGTGTCACCCAAGAAATAATTCCCATGGATCAATCACCTCCCCATCTCCCATGGACTGTCACATTTACTCCAGCATTCTCTCCTATACCTCCCTCCAGCAGTCCAGCAATTCCATCCAGACATGAACGATGGAACTGATAACACTGTCGTGCCTGGTCACGTTTGCTGACATCTGTACTGGAAAGATCTCTTGACTGCAGACTTCCTGGGCAGCAAGCTCATCCTAAACATCAGTACCTATGTACAAACCTACAGGATGTCATATTTCAAGCCTGAACCTACACCAACATGACGGACAGAACCTCCCATCTTGCTTGGAAAAGTGACTCAAACACAAATTATTGCCCAGTCCAGACCAACAGTCCCTTATGCAGTCTGGAATAGTCACGGCTTTATTGTACAGGATACAGCAACAAGGATAATGTTGCGTGAAGACTTACCGGTCTGCTGATGTTGGCCGGTCTGTCCAATAGGTTGCAGGCAGCTCCCTTCCTTGGACTTGCAGTTCCAGTGTCATTTGTAAAAATGGTGGACACATCATTGAGTATCCGATGTTGTTCTCTTTCATCTAGAGAGTTACTGCGCATCCTCTTTGAAGCAGACACTGTAACTCCACTACCTTCTGACGATGTGCGCTTCACTATTTTGCTGCCACCATGATCCTACATTCATGTACAGGTTTAACCTCTTGAAGACTAAAATTCATCTACATTACATATCATGCTTTACAGAGAACACAGTATGCCTCGTTTAGAAAAATCAGATACAATCCCTGTTTATTCTGAGAATCACAGAGAACACCAAAATACACCACGTGGACCAAACGAAGAGACTTTAGTGTTAAACCTGGAGGTAAATATGGTTACCACTAAGCTTAAACGTGTTAAACGTCTGTATGTAGAGTGCTGTTTCACTTGAAGTATGGATAAAGTTTCAATTTAGAAGGAATTTTGAAGTGCTGAATCTACATACTACTGCTCAGTAACCACAAGGCACCCCCTGTAGAATTAAAAAAAGCTCTGTATTTTGGCCCTAAAATATATTTCTGTGTGGAACTGAATCACGTTGCAAACCTTTGCACACTTGCCTAATGACAGACCAGCTGTACTGAAACACACAGCAATACAGGTGTGTAAATAGCTGTCCTTGACTGAACTATACAGTCATAGTCAATATTCATGTGTTTTTTTCTACGAAGACTATAATACACAGTGGTCATTTCCCTACACAACACTTACTGCTTGGTCTCTGTAATTGTGATTCTGTGTGCTGTCTGCACAGCAGGAACTTTATTCATAAACATTAGATTAACTTCAGGTTACAAATAATGAATCAGAAATACATTAATTCCAAACTTGTGACTCTTAAACATATGACAAAATGTAATGAATGAAAAAGTAAATGCTACTTGCATACAGACATTCAAATAACTTCCTCATTTTTCACGGAAACCAAAGACTTATTCACAACACTGTGCTGCTAAGCCTCACACCTACACGTCACTGGATGTAACAGTGGATACAGGCTTCCTATGCAATAAAGGTGCCGTGCTCCCAGAACACAATAAAAAGGACACCCTGTAGGTTTCCATGCAGTCTCTGTCAGATTTTCTGACCAAAAATTCACATCAAAAATGCCACATGCCCTACCTATCCCACCCCCCTTCATTTTAACATAATATTAGGTTACGTTTATGGTCATGAAGCTCCTCCTTGTGCAATTTTCTCCAGTTCCCTGTATTATTTCTTCTCTGATGCATAACTAGCATAATGCAGCTCCATACAGCAAAGGCTTTCATTTCACAGTGGTCCAGTTATAATGCTGATCCTGCTTTTGGGTGATGACACTGTATGGATGTAGGCTGTCTTGCCAGCTTTTCACAAGAACCTGCTACTTCCATCCTCAGGGCAGAAGAGTAAGCGTGCTCAGGGATTTCAATGCAGGTAAGGCAGATCAGGACTGTGGATACAAATGAGCCAATGGCAACACGCAGGTCTAAGGGTAGGGAGGCATCGATGTAACATGAGGAAGAGGTGCAAGAGCAAAGGACCATGAGTAAAAAAAGTCCATTTAAAATGCAGTAACAATAAAATCAGGTAACCTAATAAAACAAAAGAAATGTAAGATAAGAGGCCAAGCGACACAAAATGGGGAGGCAAGAGCCTCAGAGTGAAAGGAAGGAAAACTGGAAGAGAGTGACAGGGGAATGGAGCACAGGAGGAAGACAGACAACTGGAGGAGGCTACAAGACGAGAGGTAAATTAATGTACATACAGCAAAGTGGAGCCAATATGAGAGGATGATGGTGCAAAAAAATATGCATATTCCTCTACCCTGAAGATGACTGAAGCATATTCCTCTGAAACACTCAATACAGCAGTACTTTTTACCCTGAAGCAAACACATGATGAACTTACCTTTTTGGTTTTTGTTTTTGTTTCCTTCTTGTCTGTGACAGATTCACGTAATCTGTTGAATTCTGCATCGGGGTCTGCAGGATCAGCCGTGTCATTAAATTTCTGGGAACAGATTTTTTTATTACCGGTAATTAAAAGCAGGGTCAGCCTACGTTTTTCGTACTGCATGAATCATGAGAGATATGGAAGACAAAAAAGTATAAGGTGATACAGTCTGAAAGGAAGTGGCAGAATGGTAATGCTGCCCCTGGGTTTAACGCATGGGCAGGCCACTACGATATGTGGAGCACAGAAGCACATCTCCATTTTTTAACCTTCAGCTGTACATTAAGTCTGTGGTCAGCTTCACGTCCTGGGCATGAAACACCACAGGAAGGAGATGTTAGCACCCACCAGACAGGAGGCTTGGGGGCATGAAAGGCAGCCTGGAAAACCTCTGCATGCCAGGAAATGAACTCTGATTCCGCAGTCATCCAGCCCATAGCCTAGATACTATACTGACTGAGCTACACTTGAAAGGAAATGGTGCGGCTTTTGTTTTCTTACTTATGTAGTGTGAAACAAACAACAGCAGCTGTAAAAACTGCATGCTAAGGCTGATACTACACCAATGTGGCAGAATTATGCTTAGCAGCTGCTAGCAATACACTTTTAAACAAACGTTCTCAAAAAACATTCTGCCCCCATCTTCAGGGTAGAAGTCCAATCCTAAAGATGAAGAAAGTATGTCCTGCTCAGACACTGGTACACTCCAACCTGATAATGCGAGGTAATAATGCACAAAACCAGGATTCAATTCCTGGCAGAGCAGGAGATTTTTCTCTTCCCCAAAATGTCCCCAGTGGTTCTGGGACAAACCCTGCCTACCATTCAATGGGTACCAGGCGTTCTTTCCCCAGGGCTGAAGCTAACCACTCACTACCATCTACTGTCAAGGTTAAGAATGAGTGGAGCAATACCTCCACTCTCCCAACATGCCTGCATGGCATGCACAAGGACAACGCAATATCCTTCCTGCCACAAGGAACTCACATCTTATACAGCTGCACAACCTGATGGCACAACTGGCTGATATCAAACAAAGTGATCAAGGGAAAATAGCTAAATAAGAATGACAGAAGCGATCCGGAAAACTGAAGCTTTGATACTCACATCTCCATTGTTTTTTATATAATCTTCAATCGCCTGGAGTGCATCTTTGAATGCCCCTGACTTATTTGACTTGATAAGCTGATCTTTGAATATGAAGTATGGTTTTATCTGACTTTCTTCAATCCATGCACTGAAATAAATAATTATTTTGTCATTACAATACTCACTAACGAAGAATAAAAAAAAATTGCAAAACTACATAACTACAGCATGTTTAGTAACCCATGTTTTCATACTTACTAATTATTTGTACCAAAGAAGAATATGCAATGCAACGCATGCTTCTTGGCAGCGGGTCGTTTCAAATCTTTGGTTGGCTGTGAGACCTTGGGGAAAAAATACAGAGATTTAAATAAGCAAAAAAAGATACATGCACTACAGATGTAACTAAGCAGGAGTCAACAACAACAACAACGAGCTGTAATTTATTCCCCCCAGCTCTGATGTCTTACTGGGTAGAATAATATGGGCAGATTATCCAGGCCACACATTATTTCAAGCTTGCATTTAAAGAAATGCTTTTGAAATGTAACATGCTGAAGAATTGCTACTTTCTCTCTGATTGTTGCTGTACTCAAGTTCGCAACATCAAGCTGCTACCCAGCATGTTACACATTAAGCAGGCGGCTGACAGTCACTGGTAGGATCTTAACTCTGTCCCATTTCGAAAAGACAATGAGCTCAACTTCTTACACCAGCACACATGCTGTGTCACTGTGTCAACTGTACGTATTATTTCCTGCTGTTGTCTGTTACTACTTCTCCACTCCAATAAGCTTTTCCAGTTTTGTTGCTTAACCTGCAGTATGGTTTTATTCTATTCAGTTCTTTGTTGGTTCATTTTTCCTGTGTGATAAGGAATAAAATAAACACCCAAATCAATGCACTTAAGGTACAGAAAACAATAACTCTGAACCTTCAAGCAGTAAATTTTCTGCCTCATACAAGTCCATAGTTTACAGCCATCGCTTGGTCTACAATTCCTGCCACATTAATATCTCCATGTGTAATGCTGATGGTACATCATGGTATCATTAGTGATGCATTCTTACACTTCCAACAGCATTCTGAACACCCGTCAGATGTGACTCTTCTTCTGCTACAAACTTCTTAAAATTCAGTGGCTGAACTGCTATGTAAGATCATCATTTCAGGATTAATTATCCAATTTGCAGCCACTTATCAGAGGATTTTTGATCAACATAAGCTTGATGCTGTACAATGAAATATCTTCCATTAACTGCTTTTGGAGCCCATGCCGTTTGTTACTCTCGAGTACAATTTAGGTGCCTATGATGATATCACTACTTTGTTCTCTCTTGGGTGTTAAAGAGTGGTTAAGATAATTTATAAAAAGCCTGACAAATCTGCAATGTGCTATGCTCCAAGCATGGAAGGTCTTTTGATGTTGTTGGAGCTGCCTTCTTTCAAGCTGAAAGTTTAAAATCCCCGTGCACTCTCTTTGGCACCCTACCAGTTGCTGACAGGACTGCTGGTATTACTACCATCTGTTACATATGTCAATGCTGCTTGATTTCATGCGCTAATTTCATGTACTGCTGGGCTTGAATGTTATACACATTTCAATTATGTAGCATATATTACGATATTACTTAAGAGCCCTGTCAGCAGCTGACACTGCACAGCATCAAATGGTACTATATGTCTTCAGGCTTTCACAGCGACAAAATTTAAGAACTCTTCTCGGGATGGTAGCCGTGTCAATTGTTTAAAAACCCCGATGTTTCACAGACACACTCAGTCTCCATCCTCAGGGAAAGTGATCACTTTCCATGAGGATGGAGACTGAGTGTGTCTCTGAAACGTCCAAGGTTTTTAAAACAACTGACATGGCTATCAGCCTGAGAAGAGTTCACACAATCAAATGGTATGTTTATTGAATAATCAACTGCCAAGGAAGTGAAAAGAAATGCCACAGCCTAACCTGGGAGAGAATGAAATGAATTGAATTAAGACAGAAACTGAGGATGATGAGGATAAACAGACTTCAAGGAAGCCTCCTTGGGATCAAAGCCAACAGTATGTGGTGTTCAACCTCCAGGTTCTAGCATCACAGTGTCAGTCAGGCAAAACATGAAATTAAAGAGGACTGGATGTGCAGTGCATGGAGCATGCATAACATACTACATGCATACAAAGTTTTGGTCACAGAATCTGAAGTATTCATTGGAAATAAAAGGCACAAATTTGAATACAATAGTAAATGGATCCCAAAGTTGGGAGGGTGAAGGCTGGTGAACACGGCAAGGCTGACACCAGCTGAGAACTTCTACCTTCTGAAGGGATCAGTAACTTAGTAAATAACTATCCATTTCACTTGGTTCTTAAAACAGTGAACTGGGCGCCCCCCGGCGCCATAATGCTGTGACAACAGTATATAACAGTTAGGTCTAAATCATGGGATCAAAACGTATCCAGGATTCAGTCGTACCGAGGTACCTGCGCTTCCAATAAAAAATCATAAAAAATAAATAAAAAATAAAAGTCCCAATGCAGTCTCATTTACATTCTTTACTGCACCAGATAACATTGTCTCACATTATTTATTTATTTATTAATTATTTTTTTAAATTCATTAATTCATGTATGGTTTATTTAAAAACATGGGCAACAGTGCAAACTGCACAGCAGTGAACAGTAGGATTAGTAAACGGTGAACTGTAACGGATGTATAAGGAAGCGGCTGTCACCTAAATTATAATACTGTCCTGGCATTTATTTTGAGTAATTGAGGGGAATTATTAAAAAAAAAAAACTCAGGACTGCCAGCGTCCCAGCTACCAAACAGAAGTCACAAGCAAGGGAACTTGGGCCAACTTGTTCAGTCACACTGATCAATAACACACAGCTGTCAGTTACGATTTCAACTGATTAGCTGCTCACCATTAATCAATAGACTGGTTAAAAAATGCTCTGATCTGAAAAGAACAGTAATTTATATTCACTGGATACCAAGCAAAAACTAGTAAATGTTCGATCAGAATCATTTTCAATTTAGAAATACAGTGACAGAGCACGTCAACTGTCCAACAAATGCTCAACATCAACAAAGCCATGATAAAGGTCTAATGTACACTCTACACACTGAGGTTAACACACATATCATTTGCTGTAGTACCATACTGAATTCATCCACAAACCAAAACAAGCAGCAATAAAAATTCATTAATCAGTATGATTATATGATCAATATCAGTTCCAGTATGTTTACAAAACATCATATTGTGTTTCTGCACATCAGAATATGACAAAAACATCACCAATCAAAAATGTTGTCAACCGCTATGACTACATGGCACCAGTAATAGACGAGTACTCAGCACTGGTAGGACAATGACAGGAGAAAGCTGAGATACTTGGGGAAAAACCTGTTCCAACGCCACTCTGTCCACCACAAATCCCACATGGACTGCCCTGGGATCAAACCCAGGCCCCCGTGGTGAGGGGCCAGTGACAAACTACTTCAGCAATATCACAACCTAATAAGGCAAAGCTGTCTCTGCTTAATTAAACACCACATAATGAAGATACATCCAAGAATAAAGATTAGCTCCACCAAGTCTTAAAATGAACACTGGATAGACATAATCAGTCGGCTATACATGCTGGTCACTTAATCCCCAAGAGGAAACAGTCCTTGGTGTACATCAGACAGAAATGTGGGTCAAACGAGTGGCAAAGAGCAAAATTTTCACTCCTCGCCCCCACAAAAGTTAACCTTGTTTCTCTCACTGTCCAGCCCACAGCCTAGTCACCACGCTGTTACACCTGACAACTGAATGTGCAAAATGGGACACATAAAATCCACACCACTAACAGCCCACATCAAATTAAGCAAAATATACTCAATGCTGACGCATGATTCAGATGGGGAGCCGTGCTAATGTTGTTGGTCCAGTGACCAAGCTCTGGGCTGGATGGTTCAGGGCATTATTCCTGGCAGGACCAAGAGATGTTTCTCTTCCCCAAAACATACAGACTAGCTTCTAGGCCTGCCCAGCCTCCTGCTGAGTGGGTGCCAAGGGTTCTTCCTTCAGGAGTAAAGCTGCCAGGGCATGAAGTTGACCACTTGCCTCCATCTAGTGCCAGGGTTAAAAATGAGCGGAGCTGTACTTCTACTTCCCCTACATGCCCTCATGCCAAGCACAGGAACAACTCTGCTTTTGCATTTACATGATTCAAGTGTATCTACACACATAAAGGGGAGAAGAAAGGGATATAATCTCTACAGAAGAGCATGATACTGCTGTGACAAATATCTAACAATACTCGTTTATGTTCATGAGGGCCTGACTACCCTGACTGAGGATTCTGAAATTATTCATTCCATGCATTTTGCTTAACATTCATGTGTAAAACCAACTTAATGCACAAGTCACTGAATGTAAGACGTGCATTTTGATGTTCTCTATAACTTTTGTCTGAAACATTTCTCATTCTAAGAAGAATTCAGCAATATATTATCATAAATGAATACAGGTCTCCATGTATAGTACCCGTTATTCCCCTGAGAGCTTAAACAAACTTGATTTTCTCCACCGTTTTAAAAAAATACTCAAATGTCAAATTTCATGAAAAAACATCCAGTGTGAGCCCAGTTTCTCCATGCAGATGAACGGACAGACATGACAAAGCTAACAGTCGCTTGTCACAATTTTGCGAATGTACTAAAACGGTCTCAATGTTCGTGATTATGAGGGACCAACAAAAATGTCACAAATATTGGGTTCCATTTTCAATGCAAAATGCACATTTTCTTCCAAAAACCAATAAAATACCAGTAACAAAAATGTAAAATAACTCTAAAAAACAGAAAAAACCTTTAAGCTTATTTTTAATAAAATGCAACACACAAAATACACTGACTGACTGAAAGAGGGTCTCATTCCATTCAAGGACACAAGCAAACAACTTCAGCAAATTAAAGAACTTGACTGAGCACACAGTGGTCCACACAATAGCTGGAGAGTGAAGGATGCCAACTCACCAGCTACATGGTCTCATCCTGATTCACCTAAACCAGTCATAAAGGTCAAAACTATGGTATCAAAATGGGTGGTCAAGAAAGGTCAAAATCCCAGATGCCAGGTTCACAAACTTTGAGACTTTACTCTACCTGGTGTTTTATAAAATATTACACGCACTACAGTCATAGACATATAACAGTGACCAGTTGCATTAGGTGCATAGAATGTGTTGTGCTTGGGCTAGTAGCAATAACTGAAACAAATGTCAATGATAGATTAAATTAGTTTGTTCGCTCTAACAACTGTACATACAGGCAGTAACGGTACAGCTCCCCTCATTCCTAACCTTTAGCCTAATGGATTGGGTATTCAAATTTTAGCGCATGGTTTACAAAAATGTGTTATTTGAACTGAAAAAGATAAAATTATGAAATAAACAGCCTTTTGTTGAAAGTCTAACAGAAATTATGCAGCATGTATTATATGTCCTTGTTGCCTAAAAACATAAAATGAATGTCTAAAGATTTTTTCCTACATCTGTTCACGGATGCAAACGCAGTCTTTAAAAGGTTAATGCTGGAACCAGATGCAGCTGTATTGTTGATTTCGTGCCCCAAGTGCTTTACCCCTGGGGAAACAGCCCCTGGAACCCACTGAAAACTGTAAATAACACCCCAAGCAAGTCACAGATCCATGTGTCACCACATTATACAGTGGCAGTACCATAATTATTATGTATGTGGCACAAAATATAGTTGTTTTGTAGGATGCAAGGAGAAATCAAAATTCACTCCCTCAAGCTCCTTATTCTGTGATTAGCAAATTTACAGGTGAGATACAAAGCCCTCAGTTTAAAGATGCCTGTCACACTGTCAAAGCCACATGCTCACTCCAGCCAAGATGCAGAACAAGTAATATAATTATATCACCAGTCACATGACATGGGAAAAAATCTGAGTTTTTCCGTGGGCTGTGTAGTTACAAAAGGTTTTAGGATACACCAGGAGATTGTAAGTAATACTGAAATTATATGACAGATGACACATATGAATGGAATGACAGGTTATGTACGGTTAATTTTTGAAAGGCCAAACAAATGTATTTCAACCAAACAGCAAAAACTTTTTTATATCATATTACTGTATAACACTGTTAACATTTAAATATAAATTCACACTGCATGCTGATTCCTGCAAACTTCCACCCCCTCCAAATAGTGTTCAACACTCATTACTGGAGTACAGTATAACTCCAATTATCCTGACGCTGGTTATCTCGATCAGCTTGGCACTTCAGGTAACTTTGTCAGGAATTCTAGAAAACTAATTTGCCTTGAAATTACCTGCTGCTGGATCGAGTACAGTACTGTAAAGTGTTATGGCTATCTAGAAATTCAAACCAGTAAAGTAAATCTGTAAGTCAAACATTTTCTTACTGTAATTGTACATCTTTTTTGTGGCTAAAATTTTTCCCCCACTTGTCAAATACATGCAAGGAATTATGCATTAATGTTTTATTTGTACATAAATAAATATAGAGCTTAAAAATAGCCGTTTGTAGGAATTTTTCCGACTTTAAACAGCCAATGTCGCGTATTTTCATAGAAAAATCCAATTATTTCAATTTTCTGCATATCCAGATGGCTCGCAGTTCCAATTAACCCGGATAATTGGAGTTATAACATACTTCAAGCCACACTAATATATAATACAAAGGGCATCATGGTTGCCAACATAAGCAAGAACCCATACATCTACGTTAGTATGTGTGCCGCAAACATTCTACATCTGCGCCCTTCAAATTCAGCCACAACTATTACAAACCCTGATTCACTAGTGCCAACAGTCTACGAGCCAACAGGAAGTCCCTGCTAGAAATGTGATAAATATGCACATCCAGCACTTGTGGCACTGAATGGCAAGCTGCTAGCAGTCCCACCAACAGCAGCCTCCTAGTCCACCCCAGGGACAAAACCCCCCCTGCTCCACACTGCACTAGACCCTCCACCCTCCCCACACACATTTGATGGTGTTGCATGCTATCCAAAACAATACAAAATAATAAAAATGATAATGCTGGTACTAAATTTCAGCACTCTTCAGGATTTAACCATCCCACAGCACGAGATATCAGCGTTTGCAACTAAAGATAATCACAGCAAGCTGGGTCAAGATACCAAAGATACATACAGTTCGACAAACAACTTCTAATCCATAAAACTTTGGTTCCGTGTTTTTGTTTCAGTGACAGACACTTTATGATGGCACACATAAAACAAAATTCCTTGTGATTCACTTAACGTTAGTGGCAGAAGCTTTATGGTGACAAAACGAAAAATATGCGCCTCAAACCTCTGGACCCTATGAGAAAAAGGCACCATGTTCCTTCGAAATGTCAGAAACTGGTTACATAAGAACACACCTCCACGTCCCCGAACAGAAACCTCAAAACTCGCAAAACAAAAATAATCTACAGGGTTATGGTTTTAGTTCCCATTCCAGTGACGTGAAATTTTACAACAGAAGAACCTGTAATCCACACCGACCAGGCTTTGATTTTTCATTTTAGTAACAGAAACACTAAAGTTTCAGGTTTTATTACACTGACTGAAAATCAGCAAACAATTATAGCAACAAGTTCAGGTTTCCTTTTATTCGCAGACACTTGGAGCACTTGGCCATTCAGGTTTCAATCAGAGGCTAAAATTTGACTTTTCATCTTAACGCCAAAAATGTTCAGGAATCATTACATTTATGAAAACTGAAAATCAACTACAATTATAGCAGCAATATTATGTTTGCAAGTTCTGATTTACTGTCACACATGGAAGGCTGAATATTAAAATGTTTCATTTTGTTGAGTTACACTCAATGTCATTGCATGCACATGATAGGAGGAAAGTGAAATATAACTGCAAATACTTATTGCACTATCTGCTTCATATTTATTGATGTCTACAAAGTATTACTCTATGTCTTAGACGTTCAACTTGCAAGATACTTTTGGCAATTGCCTTAGCAACCATCACAGACATTACAGTCACAATCACTGCTGGCAATCCCACAATGGTAATGGTTGCCAAACACTGAAATTTGTCTTGCAGGCTAGTAATGAAGATTTTTATAATACAATTATGTTACCATGTTTGGCCAAAAATGTAGCCTTTTAAAATAAAACCAGCTGTTGAAGATGTTGGTACATACACCACAGAACAGTTAGGCATAACAAGACAAGTAAGTGGAGACACAATTGTGGAATGAATCAGTTATGCAATATGTATGCACTATAAGCCTTTCCTACAGACACTCAGCTAAACCAAACATTATCAGCCAGCACAACTAAGTACACAATTATTTCCTCTGTATATTGTGACAAATCCTCTGTAAATATGTGTAACAATTACGCATTTATACTTTTATTAATTAAAACATTTGTATTTCCATTAAGTATCATCTATATTACATGTTCTACACCATTAGCTTAGTCCTACAGAAAATGTGTGGACTGTAAACAAATCCTAATTCTAATTTAACCCTGTCACAGTTGTCCCGGCGTTGTAAGGAAAACTCAAGCTCCTACTCGCTAGCAATGAAAGCTGACAAGTTAATTCTGAAGAAAAATCTCTGATCACCCCAACCAAATACTGTTTCTCATACATAAAAATCCTCAGTCAACAACTTCAATGACAGGCATTTGTACATCAATTATCCTTACACCAATTTTACGCTCGTTTTTAACTTCATGGGTTTCAATTCTGATCAATGCACTGAAGGAAAAATGTGACGTCCACACAATGTATCATATTACGCTACTTTATGAAGTTTTGAAAATGTGGCACAAGTTTACAACTACAAAAATACTATCGTGAAATACAATACTGTAATTACATAATAAGGTATCAACTTTAAATGCTTTTCAATCTTTCCTAACCTACAACACGAGTTCCCGCTCTCGACAAGTCGCTGTTGTTTGTTTACATCCCATGTGCAGACTGTTTATACTGTACATAAATATAACACTCTGAAACTTAAAACCATATCGTTTTAAGTTACTATGGTGCCTCTCTGTAAGTATCTTTATGCATCTTAGATCACTTTCACATGCTGGCAGGACTAGCGAACTGTACATTAACGGTTTCACAGTAGAAGTACATAGCACTCACCCGGCCTGGCCAAGGAGAAAATCCTTTCATTTTCGCCCTGAAATTGAATGCATCACTTAGTTAACACGCAAAGAAAAACCACAATACAAGCTTGTAACTCACATTCACGCAGAACGCAATTTTTACCACTTCAGCTTACCATACTAAATCCCCTATTTTAAACACCTCCGCCATGGTCTTCACTCAACTGAACTGCGATGCGACGGATGCAACTCAACAGGATTGTGGGAATAGCGTCCTTTACTGCGCATGAGGAACTTCACGGAAAATGTTGTAAAAAGTAAAATTCTCCACTACAAGCATACGACCGATGCAGTGACTTTCATGAAATTATATTCAGTCTTTTTGTATTCTCACTTCGGCTTCTTTACACTTTTTTAAGATTTCTTCAAGCTTGTGTGATTCAAGAGAAAGTCTATAGCATGGCGCGTAATGTACGCTGCAGCTTACATTCCATTAGGCGAAGGCATCACGCAATGAGAAAAGATTGATCTTACGAGATAATATTTACGGACTGTGGCTCAATGGACCCATTGAAACACGACACAGTATACTTCATTACAGCTTTTTATTTTATCAAATTTATTTTGTCTTCCTGATAATATTCTTTAGAAAGGATACTTTATTGGCTCTTGTTAACGACTTACCCAGCGAGATGGTGACGGTGCTGCACATGGAGCACGCAACAGTAAAGATGTACGTAAGAGATTAAAAAAATAGGCGGTTCACTGCGAAACCAATTCTGAGAAGATAAGGTGTATTTACCAGTTCCCAAACAGTATAACTTTCTCTGTTTCCTTACAGCTTATGTTCACATTCATCAATGTTATAAAGAACAATGAGTTTTGATTTGTTCCACATCCTATTGTCTTTGTGACACTTACGGATCCAGGGAATGTGTGTAACAATGAGGTCATATTTGGGTGGCAAATCATGACCTCCAGGCTGGGAGACGTATTCCAAAATTGTAGTCCAGCCTGCATTGGTATTCATCCTCCATAATTCAGCTCTAATATGTTGTAGCCAAAAATATATAAAACACTGGATATGTTTAACTTCTTTTGAACCATATTTGTCTCCTGCGCAGGTCTGCGGTCCATGGTCTCTCCAAACAAAACAGACTTATCTATACCTCCAGTTGATACAAACCGCCCACTCCGTCATCATTGCCTTATCCCTGTTGCAACAAGTTCTTATAACTTTGGTATTATTGGGCCTTCTGTAATTCCAAGAGCTCTGATAAAATCTCTGCACTCTCCAGAGGCCACTCTCTGATATCCATTTATACATCTTTTCAAGGTGAAGGAAACAGTAACAAACTTCTTCTCCAAATGGTCTTTATCTCCTCTCTTCTTCGAATAAAAATCTGATCCTGCTTGCCTCAGTTTGGATACCAATGTTTTGTTGGGCACAGCAGATCTGATACTAGTGATTTATGGAGATTTACCTCTTATCACTTCTGCACACCTTCATGCACAGACCAGCACAGGCTTCAAATGCCACTTTGGGGGGGGATCTCCCATTTGATCACTGAAAACTACACATCCTCGCTATAACATGAAACCCCTGACACTGTGACAAAAATGGAACTTGTAAGAGTGCTGTGATACTGGGCCTGCCTTCACATCAATGTTTCAGCAAAGGAGTAACTTCACAATGCACTGAGCTATAAACACAAAACAGGAGGACACAAAGTTCCATAGATTCTATAATTCAAGTTCAAGGAACAAGACTGCACACCCATCTGCAAAACGGTCCAATGAACAGTGGATGACCAGGGTCCATATGGACTGACCCAGCCTCTTATCCAAAGGGTACCATCAGCTACTTCCCTCATGCTATATCGGTATGTACCAATTATATACACAAGAGCTTTAAGTCACAGCCAAGTTCCAGTGATTTGTTTCTGACATGTTTCAGACTCCACAGGCCATCAGCAAGAAGTTTCGTAAATATAGTACAACAGTTCGACACACCCTAAAGTTATCTACCGAAAAAAAAGACAAAACACATACACAAATTTTTACCAAAAATAAAAAATAAAAATGATACAAATAGCAAAGTATGTGGATTTCAGCATAACACCTCAACACACGCCGACTCATCATTTATTTATGCATACAGCAAAAACATGCTGAATACGAATACATACATACGTAGTTTATGGTACATATGTATGTAGTTTACAGTGATAAGCACATACAGCTTTTTGTGACTACTGCAGATATGTGACATACCTGATGCAACTATCAGAAACAAACTGTACTTCTGATCAAATCTGCAATGAAAACATAAAATCTGGAACTTTCTCATGCTCCACATTTCATTTGGTTTTTTCACAAAATATATAATTTCTGTGGTTGCCATTCTTTTATGGTAGAGGTAAAGAGTTGTCCCTGTGCACAACTTTCTTAACTGTGGCACCAGATGGAGGTGGTCACCTTTATGCTACAGATGCTTTACTCCTGGAAAGAGTACCTGGTACCCACTGAATAGAAGGCTGGTTTTGTCCTAAAGCCGCTCTGGACACTTTGGAAAAGAGAAAAATCTTGTCATTGCCATGTATGGAACCATAATTCCTGGGCCACCCAGCCAGTAGCCTAGTCACTATAACAAATACACAAATACTTTCAACCCTTCTTGGACTGCCTGATCCTGAAGATAGAGGCACTACACTCCTTCAAAACATCACTGTTTATCAGCCAATACAGCACAACATCCCAGAAGATTTGACTCCTTAACTTCAACAGAATTTCAGTTTTTTTTTTTAAATTCTGTATCACAAGACATTTCAAATGCCTACAATGAATATACTGGTCTGTACCACTTACAAACCCCATCTGGGTATCACAAAAGGAGACTAGTACACACACAACAAGAACACCCTGATGATTTGACCTAGATGAGACTGAAATTAGTGTCCCTAGAAATAAATATATAACCACAATACTTAAAATAATACACATAATACAAACATTAAAATCTCCCCTCATGTGCCCTGCCATGATGACACCTGTTGCTTCTGTAGCCTACGGCAGTCTGTCTGTTATGCTGTGTTTCTGCATCAAGGTCCACAACCCTGTTGTGTGTGTGCGCGTGCGCGCGCGCGCACACACACACACACACACACACACATATTGTGTTCACAGCCCAGCTCTACACAGTTCCCACCCTGTTTTGGACAGGACAACAAAATCTGCCTGTATCATTTAAATTCCACGCACAAAAATGGGAATCTGACGCTCTATACAATTTGTACTTGCTATATATCTTAGCAATAATGCAATAATCAAGCATACACGGAATTGTGCACTGACTGTAATGCTGTGCTGTAACACTTTTTAATGTGTTTAGTTACAGTTTACCCTAATGCTATAATTTGTTCTGCTATCAGCTTCATTATCATAACTTGCTCAAAATACAACCCAGAGGCAACATGAGAAAGCCAAAAATTACTACCAATATGTCTCCAAAAACTGGTACTTAACAACCAGTTTCTGAAACACTGATGATTACCACCATGCTGGTCACATTTGAGCTGTACGTTGTATCAGGACTCCCTAGACATTTTGAAGTTTGCACTTCAGCTGTGCCAGTATTTCTTCTTGTCATTAACAGATGGCAGCCTTAAGCACTTCTGTGATCTTTAACCAAAGAATTAATTTAATTTATAAAAACACAATAGCACTGTTGAGGATTCAAGTCTTCTAAGATGTTATGCTGGGTCACTGAGCTCGTCTTTCCTCACATTTTAAGGAAGGCATGGCCTTCACTTCTAAGCATTGAGGGTTGAAAATGAAGGTACTAAATTTCTTCACAATATCACGAAACATTAGCCCAGTGATAGCATTGTAACACAGAAGACCTGGATCCTTAGCAACACTGCTGTGGAAACCTGAACTCTGCAAGAAAGCACAGAAAGAGCAAACAGTTGCTGCCATGTAAACAAGTCCCCTGCGGGTTAAGCAAAGAAACTGAGTCAATTTGAAGTTCCACAAAGGAAGCTTTACTTGACAGGTTTTGCAGACAAGGACATAATGACAATAGTGTACTGAATAACAGTGTTTCATTCAACAAGGAATTGAACTTCTTATGTGTTACAGAGCTGTCAAATTTTGCATGAAATTCCTCGCTGTAAGAATGTAGTATAATGGTGTTACTAGGTACAATAATTTTACATACACAACTACATCCTGAACAATCAGAGTTACATTGCATAACTTAAATAAATAAAAAATACAGAATTAGTGCATGGCACAGGAATAGATGCAAATGACAGAGAGCATAAATATCTCTCCTTTTCTCATGTAGTAGTGACACACAACATACACTTCCATAAACTGATATGTTATGATGTATATGTCACAATTTAAAACAACTTCAAACCCCTGCATGATTATGATTATTATTATTATTCCTTTGGTTCTGCAGGCTGGTTCTGGCCTTGACTGCCCCAAAAATTATTATTATTATTATTATTATTATTATTATTATTAACTCAAACTAGTAAATTTATGACATTTGGTCTATTACCAGTATGTGTATGTAAATACAATTAGAACTTATGAACACATGTGTTACACATATTTGTAAAATAAGAATTCCACAATCCATGTCATGATTGTGAGGCACATAGTATGGACCAAATATCACTGCCTCCATACAACAGACTTCTATTCCATACACAGTACATGGCTCCACAGTTTTCACATTGTAGTAATACTATACACAATATTATTAAAGTTTTCACAACTTACAAACACTTCTCATTACATATTAGTATATCATGCAACTGAAGAGTAATACAAAGTTTTTAAGAGAAACCTCTTTTTTTATATAATAATTAAAGCACTGACTCCAATTTTTTACAACTGGTCTCACCCTCACAGGGCCAGTCCTCAATATACTGTGTCTGTTCAGCATGCCCACTAGGCCAACTCTGAACATACCCACTTCCAGTCTGCTCTGTTTTCTCTTCACACAGCATCGCTGACCATACTCATTATATGGTCAATGTATCAATCTTTATACCTGTACAAAGTAAATCTGCAGAACAACAACAAAAAGTGCAAAAGTATGTGAATACACGTAAAATCTGAAATATGAGTTAATATTTGCAAACCATCTGATCTGGAGAGAACAAGGTGCAAGGGTTAAATAAACATATTTTATTATTAAATCAAAAGTTAAAAAATAAATAATCTTTGACCAAGACAGTGTTCCAGAAACATCATGCTTGTACTCTCTCTCTCTCTCTCTCTCTCTCTCACTGTATACATATTTATATAATCTTGAAGACTGCAATTAATAGAGCACTAAATTCTAATAAGAATGGTTGACATGGACTGATGTTTGTTAAGCTTCTTTCATACCTTTCATTTCTGTGCAGTCAGCAAGACAAGTACTGTCACATCTCAACAATGTAAAATAGTCAGAACACATATAAATTATATTTTACAATTTTACAGTGCCATCTTGCTTTCTCTTTGGGTGGGTAAAAAACACAAAAGGTCCCTAACCAAAAAGACAAAAAAAGTTAAACACTGTACTGACAACAAGATGTCATGATTCATATGTTTTCAGACTTCATGTATTATCTGCATACTCCAACTAGAACACATCTTGGAAGACAGCTCTGTTCCTTTCCTTCAATAAAAATATCCACACAGCGTTCAAGTGCTCTGAGATGACATGCTGTGTCACTGGGCGAGCTGTTCCTGATGTTTCTACAAATGGTATCATCTTCATCTTCTTGGACTTCTTGAACCTTGAAGAAGACAGCACCATGATCCTTCAAAACATTGGGAGACACTAACCCACCTGACACAGTGTCACATGCCAGAAGACTTGCTCCTTCAATAATACTGCTGTGACAGCCTCACGCCAAGCCCAACTGTGTTCTTTGGGCCAAGTTAACCTCAATAACCAGACCACATTCTCTTCACTATGCTAAGACAATGGGCCATACCCAGAAATGCAGCAATACTGATCAGTAAGATGCTGCCATGCATTGAACACAACCAATGTTTTGCACGTTCCCACCAGTAATGTTGCTGTAGACACATTTGCAATGTTAAAAAACAGAGGATGAAACTGATGACACAGTAAATAACTGATTTTCTCCCGCAGTTGGGTCACAATATATACTTATGCATAGTAAAACATCCGTACAAGTAACCAAAGGCAGATATTCATTACAAGACCACACCCTGATCTCAATACAATCTCAAAGGACTTCTCATCATTGAAGACCAGATTCAAAATGGTACAATAACAATCCATTTAGCATGTTCTGTATTCACTTAAAAATTCCAGTGTTATAATTACACTGTAAGAATGTATCATTCTTTGTATTATTTATTTTCAGTCTAATAAATGAACACCTTTAACATATACAAAAGCAGTTCAAAGCCTTCATGTACAGTACACTTTAATTATCAACAACAGTGGCCTTCAAACTCTTCATAGCTGTGCAACTCTCATGAGAAAACTAAAAGTTTTGTGGAACCTGCATACACCAAAAGCATACTTTTTGAGTGCAAAAATAAAATAAAACTTTTTAGAACACAAACTTTTTGGCACATTTATGACAAACAACATGTTACCGTTGGTTAACTACAGCACATATAAACCCAGAGCTAATTATGCACAAAGCTGGGGAGGATAATAAAAGCAGAAATTAAACTTATCAAAATTATGTCTCCAATTTCACTACAAATAAATATCTTGTGGAACCTCACAAGGGTTCCAAGGAACACAGTCTGAATATCACTGCTCTCCAGTTTTGACTTCTTAGGGCACTTGTAAATGATTATGTTGTATACTTCTGAAAGACTTTTTGGAGTAAAGAACTTCAGAGCAAATTAATGCTATAACTTAAAAACAGACGACCCTGATGGACCTTAGAAACTACTACAAATTTAAAATAACATTTTTCAGTAGCAACCTTCTTATACCAATGTTCATGGTGATGCTTAGTCGTTACTTTTATATAATGGATAAAAGGCTTCTGATGGAAGTATTTGGTGAGATTATTTATTAAGTTATGAAAAGTGATTATATTTGAAAAACACTAACAGGTCAATCTAAATCACATCAGGGTCTAGAGGCTTATTCCGTACTAGTGATACAATTCCAATTAAAACATTAAATTTCTGTAATCAGTAACAATTCACTTAGGAGAAAACATGTCACAATCAGGTACAAATTACTAGTTTCACTTTCACTGAAACCTTCTTGAAATTATCAATCACGAAGTTTGAGATGAGAAATGACCATGGGTCACTGAAGTATATATATACAGACACAGTGTGTGGAGAAATTGTGCACATGAACAAGCAGGGTGGCAAACCTTGGAACAAAACCCTCTAGAATGAACTGCTACTGAGACCACCATCAGGACAAGCCATTAAACGCCATAGAGTGTTGCCAAAGAAACTGGTGATGTTTCATGTAGAGATTCTCTAACCATCCGCATTGCTCATGTGCACCATAACTTGCCTCACTTGACAACCATGTAAGAATTCTGTTGAATCTGTTTTTTTACATTTCTTGTTTTGTTCTGAGGTTTTCTGTCCATCCCTATTGTTTGTTTGTTTATGTGAATACATAATGACTTAATGCTGATGTAGAGGATTGTACCAGCAGGGTATTGTACATATTTTAAGCATTCAGTACAATGACTATTACTCATTAACTTCTTGATATCTAGTTAAAGTGACTCAATTTGTGGATTTGTAACTCCATTTTACTGCCAAAAGGGGGTACAGTACCTCTCAGATGTGAAGTCAGACTTCAGAGGTAGCTCTTTGGCTTTTCACCGCCCCCACAGATCAGGCTTATTATCTGTACACAGTGGGATACTGAATATGAAAGTGATTCACCTAGACCACTCAATTTCACTGAAGGCAAAAAATTATATGTTTCCCTTTAAATTTGAGAAGGATAACAGTTTGACAAAACTGTAATAAATGTAAATAATGCGTTAATGCTTGTTTTTGTGCCAGACATCAAGACAAATGCGCTCCTAACCCAATTTATATTTTAATTAAACAAGCATTCAGACAAAATGATGTTCTATTCAAAATATCAAATGATGCCTACCATCTTAAATTGATGCATCTTTCACTGTGCACTTGTATATGTAATGCTTCAATGAAGACCAGTACACTGCACAATGATGAACAAAGTTTAATGTCCTTCCCACATGTTTGGGTCATGCTGGGCCATCACTGACAATAATATGTAGAATACAAAAGTATAAATTATTTGAGTAACATGATAAATAACTGTTAAGTCAAGCAGACATGGTACAGAACAAAACGCAGCAGGGACCGCTTATCCTGATGTGTTGCACTTAATATTTTGACAATCTTATAATGCTCTTTTGTCACCATGTACCACAGACCTAACCGATAATGTTACCCAGACAGTACACAAGTTATTGATCACAACTACACTTTTTATTCATCGACTCCTACGTGGTTGCCTTCAGGGACACCACTTTGAATATTACCTTTGTGTAATATTCAAGGCAGTCTCCCTGAAAACAGCCACGTAGGTTGAAACATGTACCTGTGATCAATACCTTGTGCACTTTGCTGGTAACACTACCATTTACCATTTTGGCAGTACACTATGTAATTCCGTAATTAGTCAGCTGACATAAGGCAATAGTTTTTAATGTAAAACTTATGGAATGTCTACTTGTATGTTACATGTTCTCCTTGTTGATGGCCCAGCTTGGCTGAAACACGCAGAAGGAATATTAAACTTGTCTGTGTTCTCTGCACCATACTGTGTATTGTGTGGGTCTTTAGTTGTTAATTACAGATGGCTATCATCTTCATCTTCAAAGAAGGAATCTTAGCTACATATAACAAAATCAGTGATATGTGTTTAACAGCCGAAATCGGAATTATAGAAGAAGGTGGTGAACGTCCAACAGCCCGTGTTGCACCTGATGAATAATCAACATGCATCCCATCAATCATCCCATGGGCAACCCTGCACCTTGAATGAACATCATTAAGTCACTAATCAAGACTTCTATGTTAAACAGAGAACATCCACCGTGGGAATGCTCAACAGCAACAGATGAAAACATCTGCCATTTCAACATTCCACACATGAATCACAATAGACTTCTAGAAATTAGTTCTTGTAAGAAAAGAACAAAACATATGTGGGTGGATATAATGTTAATGA
The DNA here is from genome assembly GCA_013340265.1 of Coptotermes formosanus. Lineage (NCBI taxonomy): Eukaryota > Metazoa > Arthropoda > Insecta > Blattodea > Rhinotermitidae > Coptotermes > Coptotermes formosanus. The sequence continues at coordinate 1,145,003 of BLKM01000661.1, read as the reverse complement.
ACTGAAGCTGCAGGATATGAAATTAAAAGAAATTGTGTGACAGGAACGAATCACAGCCAAGGCTCAATTTTCATGCACCTCAATGTTCAGGATTTTGACCTCAGATGATCAACCATTTTAATATGATTATATCAAATTTCTGCAATTCATACCAGTAAGGATGATGTAACATGGCTGACAAATCACCTCCCTCCCTCCCTCCCTCCCTCCTCCTGTTATTGCACAGATCACTCTCAGCTCAGTCAAGCTGTCTTTATTCAGTAAGGCCGCTTGCTTTTGTGCTCCATGACTCCGGTATACTCTTTTTATATATTATTATTATTATTATTATTATTATTAAAATACTCCTCCATGCTTTGTATGACTTTCGACATTATATTTTTATTACTGGCATTTCCCAAGTTGGCAACAAATACGGGTTTTACACTGAAAACTGCTCTCCATATTCATGATGGTTCTTGCTGTCCCTGTTAGTCAGACATCAAGGTTATTGTAGTGGCACGTATATATTTACCATAACAAACTGACATTATCAGACATGTTGCAGCATGGTGAATTTTGTAACATCTGGAGGGCCTCACTGTAGTGAGTACAAAGACTACTGGCATCTGTAACGTGATGCAATGTGCTTTGGCATGCAGCTGCTACACACAAGGATTTCAGTCTTCTGGCACTTGATGCTATGTTATCAGGCATGTCTTTCCCAGTATTCTGAAGGCTCATACTGCCTTATCTTCAGGGCCAAGCAGTGCAAAGACTTGTTGAACTGCCTGACCCTGAATATGGAGGCAGCATGACCAATCAAAACATTGGGAATCAAATGACCAGCAATATAACATCACCTCTCACAACACCTGAATCCTCAGCTTCCTGTCATCAAAGAGTATGCCATGGAAGATGTCTACTAACTGACCCGTATTATTTATCACAAACATTATCATAAATACAAGGTGCACAGCTTCTCAACAAGGAACTGAGTACACCAGAGCAGGAGCATCATCAGTCACTATGTAGCAACGCAGGTATGAGAGCATTCCACATTCAGCTGGATGCTCAGTACTAGTAACCTTTTTGCACCTGAGGCAGGGTCACATAAAACATGGAATTTGCTAAGTTCAGCTTCTATATGTGAAGCAACAGGCCAGCTTGATGAAAATAATGATGCTTACAGCCTTACACAGCAAAATTTGTGGAGTCCTATGTCTTATCACTTTACTCTATGAGCAATCCTCACACAGAAAACCTACAAAAAATTCATTATAACAAATATCAGGGATCCTCGGAGTTTTTCTGTTATAGATGTGTTGAAGAAACTTTAACAGTGTGTTCACCCGTACCAAAGCAGGGTTCTAGTCTATTGATGTTGAATCACACAGTACTCAATTCTGAAAGGTTGTGATTTTATTACACTTTGGATTAATGGGTCTCTGCACTTGCACATCGTTATGTATTCTGCACAGAACATAACATTTCAAAAACTGCAAATCTTTCTAATATGTGTTCTATTCATAATGCCAAGCAAGAAGGAGCCTTCACTTCAGACCTAGTAAAATGTGAAGCTGCCACAGCATGGAAATGTGTTGCTCCCTCGGCTTCAAATTGTGCTGACTACGGCACTGTAAGAATGTTAAAGCTCCATGCTCCAATACACCCTCACAACATTACGCCCAAAGGCAACACTCCTTTGAAATTTAAAGTAGGCAAATATAACATTTATATGCATATAAGTGCCGCAAATTTAACAAACAATTCACTCTCACTATATACCAAGTATTTGACAAGACTGTCCATTTGGCACGTGTATCTAAACACAGCAGTGGCTAGCACCACCTGTCTTGGAAGATAAAGGTTAAACTGAATACATTCAACTGGCATGTATCCTAAAAACTGCCTCCAAGGAGCAAATTTAAGATCTATTTTAACATTATCCTCTCATCCATGCATAGGTCTTACAAATGGTCTCTTTCCCTCAGGTCTTTGTACTAAAAGCCTGTACACATTTCTCTTCTCCCCCATACGTGCCACATGCCCACATGAACCACCTGTTGAAGAACAAAATTTTCGAAATCTTGGTGAGTCAAGACTTGTCATACAAAGCGCAGATGACTGAAAAAGTGTGTACGTGGAACATCATAACTGTATTCTCCCTCCCAGTTATACCATTTCATGAAGACAGCCCACACATCATATTTGTGATTGGTCATTGTGCTCCTTGGCATGACGTCAGTACTGCAACTACAAACCATGCAACAGAAATAACAGGTGAGGATGAGATGCATGCCTACTAGAATGCAGAGCTGTGTGCTGGGTAAGTAGCTCCTGACATTTCAAAGCACTATAATAATACATAATCCATTGAAACATGCAGAACTACTGATCCAACAAGACAGCGTCACATTCCTGAAGACCTGAATCTTTGGCAATGCCACTGTGAGAACCAAAAATGCCAAATAAGAACTTTTCCATGCCTTCTGCAAAGGAATGCATAGCGAAATGACAAAGGGCACAACTCCATATTATGGTGTCCCATCACAGAAACGGGAAACATCTCTGTTCCAATAACACACACGTTAAAATGACTATGCTCAAGGCCTCTCGTTGGACATGACTAATGTCACAAGAGCGTGGGCAGTGATGAACATGATCCTCCCCCCCAATTACATTTACCAGCTCCATCTGTTCACCAATCATCACTCCACCTGTTAACATGCAATGCAGCAGAAAAATTTTGAGACTGCTATATATTTATGTACACCTGTATCTATTTAATAGTAGTTTAAAAACCACGTGCAAAGAACACAGCTTCAAATTACAGAAATTTTAAATTTTTCATATATTATGTTGTTTGTCAGTCGAATTGTCTACACCAAACTCTCATACTCATTCAATAATCAAACTTTATAATCTGCAACATTTAGAAAATATCCACATTGTGAGTTGTTTGAACACAAGATAAACAAGGAAAAAATACAGATTCTGAAAATCACAGATTGCTAAGTCATGTAGTGAGCATGTACAGAAACTGTAAGAGAAGTTGCTAAGCCTAGACATACAACCAAACAAGATATTGCAACATTCCATCTCTACTTTACTCATAAATATGTCACAATCTGCATTAATTCAATAATTTTATTTCTCATGCACACCAACAAAATCTTCAAGTGTTTATATACAAAATGACATCTTCTGAAGAAGTTAGGTAACTACAACTACTATTAGGTTGAAAGATAACATTTTAACATTATTCCAAAACACTCAGAATCAAAATTATGTGCACACACACCCACAATCACTGCCAAGTTATTTAATGCAAACACAAAAACGTATACACATTTTTAATCCTTATTTGTATTATAAACTAATGGTTGTATCATATACAAAAATATCATAATGCACACAATATAAATATTCACATAGTGACTTTATTACGACATAAAGCCCGCAATGAAATCCTAACCCCCTTGTATAGATATCAACACTACGTGGAAGTCTGGGACCGAAACGAAACCAAGTTATTGCATTGTGTGACACCACACACACAACACCGACATTTTACACCTTCCTGCTGCCTCAACCTACAGGGCAGAATGTTCCTCCAAAATTTTGGTACGTACCTACTAATTACATGGCAACACATCACAGAAGAATGTACCTTGATACAAATTAAAATGAGAAACTCAAACCTGCATCAGAGTTTATTCATCCTCCCTGATGATGGAGGCAGCACGATCCTCTGAAATAATGGTGATGACTGCTACCAACATACGTGATGTCACACTCCTGAACCCCGTTGTCTTCACAGAGAGTGCTACGATAACCTCAAATCTCACATGCCCTTTAAAACAACAGTTACTGTCTGCATAAGAAACCTGGTGAGATACTTCTGTGCTATACAGACACGAACATTATGCAGGATGCTGCTGCTTCCATCTTCAGGGTTGCAGGTTTGTCCGAAGCAGTGGTACATGCCTGAACTGTAACAAAATGTCACTGAGAATCACGTCTTCTGCAATGTGACACTGTCAGTAGGCAAGCAGTTCCCAGCATTTTAAACACTGCAGTGCCTTCCAAATCTCTGGAACCACTTGCCTGTCAAATCAGCACATCCCAGAAGACTTGAATCTTCAGCAACCTGGCTCTGAGAACTAGAGATGTTGCATGACAGAATGACATGTCCCAGAAAACCATCATCTTTGCGGTCAACAGAGCACCTGCCATGTGACTGTGGTGTGAACGACAAGAAAACGGAGTATACAAAACTCAGACAAAAAGAGAGACAATGACGTTTTGTCATTATGCTTACAAATCTTGAATCAAAGAATATACCTGTGTGAAAAACATAGTGATTCATCACTTCTAAGATCCTGTGACATAATCGCACATTTCTGAGGGAAACACCAGCATACTGATCATACATTTGGTCATACTAAACTATGGTACAGTACAAGTCTTTGACCCTACAAGCTACAAACTGTATCCCCAGCTTTGGCTAAAGTACATATTTTCACCTTCCTTTGGTTCTCAGTCCTCAACAGTTAGAAAGCAAAGCCTGCTTTATTACCCTGATTTTCATGTCACAAGCAATGTCATTTGCACTGCACATCGCCTGACGTAACACCCCTGCAATTATACATATCAATGATAACAATTCACATGACAGTGCACATTGTTAATGCATGTAAAGCCAAATGTAATCTCGTACCACTGTAATGTTCAAACATATAAAGTAACTACATTATAATTACCGGTATTTTAATTTGGTCTACTACACACACGTAATTAGTCATAGTTCCAAAATCCCACACACATCAACAGCAAAGTTAAATTATGGGGCAACACAAAACTGAACTCTTCACAACTGTGTAACAGTTCTGCTCATTACTATCGTGAGGTCACAGAAAGAACTCACATGGATGAAGCAGCTTCACACTCCTTCCCACCTAGTGTAGTATTTCCCTCCAGCGCTCAGTCCTGCTGGCCACCAGCCAGTGTTACCATTACCAATATTCCTGTGAACACAATGGCTAGGTGATAAAAGTAAAGCTAAAGTTGTCCCAGGCCATGCCATGAAGGCACAGAAGTAGAGCAGAGATACACCTCTACTCATTCTTAACTTTGGTGCTAGATGAAGGCGAGTGGTCCACATCACACCCCAGCTACTTTACCCCAGGGAAACAGCCTCAGCACCCACTGAATAGGAGGCTGGGTGTGCCCTGGAGCTGGTCTAGACATTTGGAGAACAGAAAAATTTTTTACCCCTGCTGGGATTTGAACCTCAGACCAGCCAGCTCATAGCCTAGTTGCTATACAGAGTATGCTGTCGCAGCTACCTGGTTACTACACGACTGCATGGACATATATATATATATAAGGCAGTGCTGGAGGGGAACAGCATAATAGTTTCAGGACCATGTGGAGGGGGTCACAATCAATGAGAATTCTTTCTGTGGCCTCAGTGTAATAAATAAATAAATAAATAAATAAAAAAATTTATTTGCGACTTCATGAAGTTCAACACATCAGTAGCAGAGCTCTGATATTTAATTTCCATGTGGCATTAGGTTAAGTAAACAGTCCATCAGTACCACACTTAAATAACATGACAAATGTAATATTGAGCACCAACAGTATATTTCTGCTTCTCGTAACATCTATATATTGATAAAAAATCTCACCAAATGAACACATCATTGACTGTCCATACCCCGGGCATGTTTGATACTCCATCTATTCAGACAAGAAATACTTTGCTTGGACATAAATTATGTTACCATATCTACTGCATATCAGTTCACTTTAATTCACAATTATAGTATGTGAGTTCCCCATCACTCCAATTTGGTTCACCAATTCTTTTTATCAACAAAACAGAATGTGAAGAAATCAGAATTCTTCCTTTAATCCTCTTGCCCCAACAACAAACAGGAAACTCCTCCGTATGTTTGAAGTTTTCCAACAATGGTGTGACACACTGATTAAGAGCTTTGAGACTTTGTGTTCATCATTCCCCTGTTTTAAAACCAGTATATGAGTGTCCAATCACAATCTTAAGGCACCTGCATGTGCAGACCTATGGCTTGGCATATGAGAGGTACGGGGATCATACTAGAGTCAGATGGAGGCAGAAAATATGATGGCAACAGTGACAACTATGTTTCAACAATCATGTTTTTGTATTCTTAACTCAGTACATCATTTTATTCCCCTTTATGCCTCTTCTGACATGCACTTCCATAATTTGTACACTACTTCACATTCTTGATTATGACTAACTCGCAGTTCCCTGTCCTTGACAGTTCCAAGTTTCAGGACAAGTATTTAAAAAAGAAACTTTTTTTCTTGTTAGTTAGCTAATAGTGGTGAACAAAGACTAATCTGCACTCTGTAACTACCTGCAACCAATGAATCTGATGCCCCTCTTGTACCTCCAGTGGACAAGCAAAAGTAGAGCAACTCAAATCAATACACTGCACAACACTACCAAGCTTGCGATCAGACTCTACTCTCAAAGTCACATTAAACATCTCAAAGTCACTGTTTGCAAGTAGCTGAAACTAAGAACCCAGCAGTGTAGGCTTTCATTCAATTGATGACAGAAACTGAGATTTCCAAAAGACAGTTGTTTTGAAATGGGAACAACAGACAAATTATAGAATAACAATATTCATAAATGGCAATCTCCGATACAACTATGGCCTGGGATATTATGTGGTACTTAGTAGATAAGTACCAACATTTTGAAGAATCTCTGCTGCCCCAGTTCTGAGAACGTGCCTCCTAAATGTCAGTACCCATCCAGGAAATACACCATTACGTCCCATAAAACCACAATCATAACATTCGGTGCCATGAGAAACAATTCATGTTTACGTGTTTCACTAGCACCTCTGCCAAGTATCTGTAATCAGCAGCCAGACACTAAGGAGCAGAAAGGACCAAAAGAGATCTTGTAGCATTGTGTTATTAACCACAAATATATCAAATGAATAAATCACAAACAGCCAACACTGTACATACAGGCTGTAGAACTAACAACCGCCTGCTGCTTGTCCAATACGTTTCAACCTTTTATAAGGTCATCTTCACGGAAACTTGTTTAGAAGACAAAGACATCAAATACAAAAGTTTACATCACTGAAATTAAAAGAGGCAGATATTATACGTACACATACGCATTTGTACAAAAGCATAAAACAGCAGAAAATTGCTATCAGCATGGAATCAAACATGCAGAATGCTGTCCTCATACAGAGCAAAGAGGAGGCAAGCAGACATCTCACCACTGTGAAGTAATACAACAATGGCCTAATTCATTCGGTGATCTGGCATCAAAGCCCACCCAGCTACATTTCTGTACTGCCCGTGATCAAACGAATACAGTGTATGAATGCCATTGCTGTGATACACAGACGCCAAAACGTGACAGCAATGTGTCATTACACATATGATAAACCTGTAAAATATATGTGATTCTACATAAATGTTCACAAGTATACAAACAGAACTCATACTTTTTACCTTTTAACTCATTTTTTTATGTCTATTGAGGCTTACAATTTACAGCAAAAATGGCACATATCATTCTTCAATACAACAATATTTAAGAGGGGACACAAATGAGAACAACATAACAGCATATCTCACATGAATGTACACACTTTTAAACAAATGTGCATGTACAGCATGTAACTATCTTAATTTGACAGGTGCAAACTTTGGTATCTGATCTCCATTTTCTAAAAAAGTCTCACAGATAATGACCTTATAAAAGGTCAATGTGTGTTGAAAAGGAAATAAATAGTTGTTAATTCAACAACTTACATGCACATAGTGCTGACCCATTACAATTTCTCGTAAAACTTGCATTTATTCTTCTTTCTTTTGGATACATGAAGAAAAACTCACCCAAATAACTGCCCCAGCCCTCTGAATCATATTTATTGTAATTTTTACTTCTTCAGTTCCTTTCCCACATCTTAATTATCAGAAAATGCAAAATTTAAATCTTCAATTCATAATGCTACACACAAGCCTGTAACTTTGAATGCAGAAGATCCAAACCACATGACATATACAATGTCACTGCATGACTTCCCATCTTCATGTGCAAACTGACGAACCCATCACAATGTATTTCTTACCTGCTCAACATACAGTACCTGTACACACATTTATTCATTCACTTATAAACCCAATGCATGACTTCGCCAAGCCTTCACAACCCTTCCACACATTTTGCTTGTTGCTGGGTTATATGCAAGACTCCATCATGCAGGGTGGGGAATCTCAGCAACCCTCCACAAAACTGGCTGGGAAAAGTCCAGTACGGCCTGTACGTTGCTGTGTGCCCTTGTACCAGCCATCATCACGTTTCTTGTGCACATATATTATATCTCCAACCCACAGCTCTAGTTCAACTTCACTGTTGGGAGGATAAGGCACGATGCAACGGAATCTGTTGAACAACAGTTGCATCAGTTTCATGAACAAACATATTTTTTTATCACAGATACAAAAATACTTGGACAAGGTTGCTGTGAGATTTGACATTCTCACAGTGATGTTGCTGAGGATTCAAGTCTTCTTAGATATGAAGCTGTGTTGCTGGGTGAGTGGTTCCCAGCGTTCTGCAGGGCCACATACGTGACGCTGTGTCACTGGGTAAGTGGTTCCCAATGTTCTGCAGGGCCACATATGTGATGCTGTGGTGCTGGGTAAGTGGTTCCCAGCTTTCTGCAGGGCCACATACGTGACGCTGTGTCGCTGGGTAAGTGGTTCCCGGCGTTCCGCAGGGCCACGTACGTGACACTGTGTCGCTGGGTAAGTGGTTCCCAATGTTCTGCAGGGCCATGTAAAACTTCATTCTGTGTCAAGCTTTGCATGAAGAATTTTTCTTGGCCTGCAACACAGTGTCACATCCCACAAGACTTGAATCCTCAATAAAGTGGCTGCAGTGCACTGTTGTATGACACGCCGTTACAATCCAATACAGTGACTACGCTGGCCACAAACTGGATGATTTGGTTGGAATCCTGGCAGCAAAACAGACAGCCTGCAGGTTCCACCCAGCCATCTGTCCAACAGGTACCACAGACTCTTTGTCTGAGAGTAATGGGGTTGATGCATGGCCACTCACTTCAATGTAGCATCAAAGTCAAGATGCCTACAGCTACAGTTCCAATTTCCTGTATATCTTCATGGCATGGTGCTTAACTAACCTTTCCAGTGCTACATGCTACAGTACTGGTGAATTTTAGCTTCCCAATCAGCCAATTTTAGAGTTTGGTGAGTATTACGAAACAGAAGTACCATGAAATGCCACCTCAAAGTAAAGGTGCTCAGAAAACTACAAACAGAGAGGTATCAGAAAGTAATACCACTAGGCTGTCTCCTTATTGGTCAAATTCTCAGTATGATTTCTTGGAGCAGCGACATCACTACTGAAGTGCACTGTGTTAATGTCGGCCATGATATTCCCTTCAGTAGAGCTCACTCTATCCTGAATACACTAGTCAGCCATTCTTATGTGATTTCCTTGCTTATCCTCTTGTGGATAGACATTATCATTTAGAGCAAGTGGAAAGAGGACCCACTGGTGCCCAATCAAGAAATGAGCTCATGACCATCAGAGGCAGCAACCACATGAGTGAGCAAAATGGGACAGTTACAAGCGTGATGCTCAAACACAGAACCTCAGACTAAGAAGATGGCATTTAATGACCTTCCCTATGCAAACATCATCTAAATTCTGGTCTTCTGCAGGCAGTACCACGCATTTAATTTTGGCACCAAAATATTAAGTCACTTTTGGAGATGATACCCATGTTCCAGAAAAACACTCCTTTCTTTACTACCACCCATGATCAGAAAGTGGCAATGACGAGCTAATAAAATTGTATAAATTATTGTCCATCACATTTAGTGTTGCTGTTAAAAATCAAAAAAGAAGAAAAAGAATGCAAGACAAAATAATCACAGGTCAGTTCTGCAACATCTGCATCTATTGATGTTTATGATATCTGCTACAATAAGCTAGCTATAAAATTGCAGTCCCACAGAAAACATACAGGTGTAGAAAACTCTAGCAATGGAGACCGCGCCTTACATAAAACACAACAGTTAAAAGGGTAAGTACAGAAATATATCTTCAAGCCATGGCACGTAATTAAGCACACCTATCATCCACTTACCTTTCCCTTACAGGTGGAACAAGAGGCTTATTTGTCTTCCTTCCTGCTGTACAATCTCCACCACTACCAGCGTCTAATGAGTTTGACTTGCGATGATTGCCACTGCTACCACATGCAGTGCTTTCACTTGGCCTATTACAAACAAAACATAAGCCTGTTACACAAAATGGTAATAACAGAATTAAAAGCTTAAATCTTGAATGAATGTAAAAATAGAACAACAGAGTAGATTTGAGTCTTCTGGGGAGTGACACTGTGCTGCTGGCTGAGTGGTTCCCGCCTTTGCCTTCATGGACTGTTACCCTTGAAGATGGTGACGTGATCCTTCACAACACTGTAAATCACTCAGCCAAAAACACAGTGTCACATCCCAGAAGAACCACATCCTCACAATGCCACACTGTAAGAACCTCAAATCTTGCAGAGTAACACAAGTGTGAGATTTGTGGTTCTCACAGTGCTACTGCTGAGGATTCATGTCTTCTGAGATGTCATATCCCAGAAAACTTGGATGTTTTAAAATCACTGTGATCTGAACCATGTGATCACTTATCATGAAGAGAGTTTATTTATGACATATTTAATAACACTTCGCAAGTCAGACCACACACTCACGGGAGGCTGGATGACAGTGATCAACTGACTTAAAAGGAAGTGGTTAAGTACAAAGTGGTTACATCCTAACTTGAGGTACTGTCCTGGATCTTGCTAGTAAAATGTTAGTCAGAATAGCTGGTCTCTAATCCATGATCTGAACCCGGGACCACCCAAACACAAAGCAGGACTGCTAACCACTCAACCACAATCTCCAGCAATTAAGACCTTGCATGATTTGCGGTTCTCACAGTGGTATTGCTGAAGATTCAAGTCTTCTGGAACATGATGCTATGTTGCTGGGCGAGTGTTTTGTCTTCTGGATTGCTTCACAATCCTTCAAAATGTCGAAAACTACCTGCTCAGTGAGCGTGTCACATCACGGAAGACTTCAGTCTTCAACTAAGATGTTGCCCTGACACCACGAGTAAAGTAAGAATGGGACAATATCTGATTAAACTGCGAGAAGCTAGTGTCCTTCATGTCTTTATCTTCACCAAGCCAATGTCCGCTCTAACTGCAGCTCTTCTGCACCTCCCCTTCAAACCCACCCACTCACTGCTCAAACTGAGTTATTCCTTCATCCAGATTCTGCACCAGAAAAGGATGTCACGTTTGTGGGTATTAAGTTTCCATGGCTTTGAAAATTAATTATGACCCTCTGGTTACAACACCAGTAGTATCACAGGTGTCATCATCATCTTCATCAGGCACTTTGTGAAATCTTCCTGTCCTTCAGGCATGCAAAAAGTAGGATCCTTAGTCATATGGCCCATATTGTCAGTCATGCCCTCAGCCACATTACAGCAAACAACTTGGCCTCTGCAGTCAGCCTAAGGCCCTCCATAGCGCTCTTTGTACCCAATGTACAGGAATCTGGGTGGGCCACAGAGCTGTCTGGACACTTTCAACAAGAGTTACATCTCCTGTCCCTGCCATGACTTCAACGACAATTCCTCAGGTGTCCAAGGCATAGCCTAATCACTGAACTGACTAAGCTATCACGGCTTCTACTGTACTGAAATAATCAACATGTTACTGGAAAAGATTTGTCACACTATAAAAGAAAATTACCCCTGGAAGTGAGGGTGTCAATAAATAATCACAGAAAGGAGTTACAGGGCCGGGAAGTATGTGCACACACATACTTAATATGCACACAAAAAAATACCAAATTATATACATCTGACCATGTACTAGATGTAAGATCTGAAAAGGGAAATGGATTAGTATTCTAAGCTAGCATATACAATACAGTAAGAACAGCATAAAATACAAAGTGGTACATAAAACAATCCACATTTACAAACATATTTAGAATGCCCGACAAACTTCAGCAAAATGAAACAGTCTCAAGAAGGCAGTGCAGCAAACTGCAGGGAGAAAGGAAACAATGAAAGAAAGAAGCAACCAACCTTGCAAAGTGGGCCAGACTAGCCACGACTACATTGGGTCGTTGCTCTTTATGCTTAATTCTCTGTGAGCCGCAGGAAGCAGAGGAGCCAAACAGGCGGTGATGTGCAGTACTACCCTCTACTGGCAGAACCTGTAGAAGCTGACTGGGACACGAGCCAGACCTGTGAGTGGCACAAGGATACACAAACAAACAAACAAACAAACAAACAAACAAACAAACTAACTAACAAACACAAAGTGCAAGGCTAGGTTTGGTTAGGAAAGCATTACAAAACCCATTCACCCTCACCCATGAAATTCAGCACACTGTAATTCCCGCTCAAAAGAAATTATTTCGAAAATAAACAATACTAACAGTACGTTATGTACAATCTATACATAAAGCCCCAAGATATGAAATTTTTTTGTTAAGTCTATCCGCACATAGCACATTATTTTTCTAACAACAGTCTATCCGCACATAGCACATTATTTTTCTAACAACAGACACATGCCAGGTGGAAATAACTGCTGAAAACAATCTGTCATCACAAATATGCCAACAGATATCTAACCCTCTGCTCGAACTGTAGCCTCAACTTTGCAGATAAGAAGTTACTTTTAGGAAGTAACACCACTCATTCTATAAAGCTATATTTGCACAAGTGTTCATGATGATGGCACACTACGACAGGTTATTAATACACAAAGCAGCACAACTCATTAAACATTTAGGGCATGCACAGTCGCTGGATGCCTGTGGGCTGTAATGTGTAAGAGTAGTATAATGAACACATTATGTATAAATATCTACAAAATGAAAATAACACACTCTGTCATTGGAATTTCAACAGGCCTTATAAAACTGGGTTCAACCATATTTTGTGAACACATCCGTATGTTCATATCTCAACATGTGCATCCGTATGTTCATATCTCAACATGTGCATCCATATGTTCATATCTCAACATGTGCATCCGTATGTTCATATCTCAACATGTGCATCCGTATGTTCATATCTCAACGTGTGCATCCGTATGTTCATATCTCAACATGTGCATCCAAACTTGGCCAGCTCATGAACAGCTGCATTCTTCAAAAATTTACGAAGTAACAAAATTACAAATGGTATACTCCATGACGCAGTACGTAGACATTATCAAGGCATTCTTTGCTTTCAAAATGTTGTCTTGTTTCACAGTACACAGATTTTGACACAACTCATACATGCTCCACAGCACTATCTGCACATCTGTCTTACCAGATTTCACCCAAATTAGACAACATGTCTAGGAAGTGTTCATCTGCTCATGATCACTCAATACACTTTTGCAGACATCTACTGTACCAATTTTTTTTTCAATTTGGTTGCTGATGCTAGGTCAGTGATAGAAGAACAAGGCTTCAAGATAACGGATTCCTCTTTTTTTTTTTATTTCATAAACCGACTGACTGACCAACCAACCAACCAACCAACCAACCAACCAACCAACCAACCAACATTATGAAGCCGAGTCCTTCTTGAAAAGCTGCCACCTGCTCACCAAGTCAAGAAATTCCCTGCACTTTATGGAAAACAGAGGTATATTACTTTGTTTACAACCCACCACTTCTCTCTGTCCTGAGGCAAATTCATCCAGTCCATGCCCACCAACCTATTTTTTTAAAAATCAATTTCAATATTATCCTCCCATAAATGATGAGGTTTGCCAAGTGGCCTCTCTCCCTCACATTTCTTCACCAACACCTGTACGCATTTCTTTTCTTCCCCATACATGCTACACACCCTGTCCATCTCATTCTCCTTGATTTGATCACCCAAATAATATTTGAAGAAGAGTACAAGTCATGAAGCTACTCACTACACACATGGTTTTCTTCAGTCTCCCATTACTTCCTCTCTCTTAGGCCCAAACACCTTCCTCAGCAACATACTTTTGAACACCGTCATTTTAAAGTGTCCCATCTTACTGGGATGTGATGCTGCATCACTGGGTATTTGATTCCCTCCATTTTGAGACGACATTCTGGGTCTCATCTTCAAGGGTTGAAATCGTGTTAATGGGAATCCTCAGCCTCCTCCTCATACTGAGGTTACAAATTAGTAGAGCCATACCTACCCTTAACCCATTCTGGCAGCATGGCATATATAGGACTTTACCTGACCCTTGAATTTTCTTCTTTTAAAGAAGCAAACAAAACTGATTCACCTCTGGGACTTCTGTTTTAGACGTGTGGACAGCATATGTTAACATGTTTTTTTAATGCTTTGAATTTAGACTGATATGCCTTGTTACTGCTTACAAGTCAGAGGTTCATTTCTGTGTCATGTCATGTCGTGTCTTGTCCTGTCATGCCATACAGTTTGGTAAACAGGTACCAACATTTCTGGGGTACACACATTATCCAATGTCAGGCACAAGATGGATGCAGTATGTTCTTCCAAAATGTTGGTACATAATCTGAAAGCACACAAATATTTTCATCAACTGCAGGCGGACATGTAAAGTACAATGAAAATGTCAAAAGCATTGCAGCTGCATAATTTTGTATTAAAGGCTAAAAATTTAGTTTTACATTCTTACTGCAACAGGTTATTGGAAAACAATAGACAGGTGAGGCGCACACATACACACAACAAAAAATGCAGTTAGCAGGTCAAGCCACAACACATAAATATGTTATAACATACACATACCTTTCCTATACATGTCTATGTCACAACTCCCAACGGTATTACCAGAAAAAATTTATTATTTTTTATAATTATTTAATATAATTATCTTACCTGACATGTACCGGGTGTTGAGGACTCGCAGCCACAGTTCCATCATCAAACACTGGATTGTCCATTGAATAGGTGGCAGGTGGCGGGGATTTGGATTTTTTCATGCTCGTGAAACGACTCATAAGCCCTCCCTTTGCTTTCTTTTCTTTAGCCTGCACAATTAAAAACAATCCATTAATGAGTAAGACACTGTTCACAAAACTCACTTTTAGAAGAACTTCTCATCTTTACTGAATTAACTGACACAGTAAAGTCAACAGAGTTTAATAAGAGAGCAGAACAAATGGATCTACAAGGAAGATCATGTAGGCTGGATTCATCTGGCTGATAGGGTCTAGCAGCAGTACCAAGCAAGGCCAAAGATTTCTTGCACAGCTGAGAAATAAAAGCTTCTCAAGAACTCTGTCCATGGGTTTCTCATACAGCTTTTGTGAAAAGTGAAGTCAAAGGATGAGCCACGAATTTAGATTGACAATGAGCTGCCTGGTCACAGCTATCACATGCCATGCGAGGGCAGTGACAGGAGGGTAAGGAACAATGGTGGAATGATAATTAACAAGGGAAAACAAAAGAAACTGGAGGAAAAACCAAATTCATTGTCCTTTTATCCATTACAATTTTCATATGAAGTCACACAGGACTGAACCCAAGACTCTACACTGCAAAATCAATGCCAACTGCTTATGGAACAAAAACCTACACATTTCTGTTAAGTATAAAACCATGTGACAGCTGCAACTACTGTATAGTACATGACTTGACACTGTCATAGCAGCGTTTGTCAGGAATCAGGTCTTCTGGTATGTGACATCGTCTGGCCAGGCTAGTGATTCCTGAAGTTCCACCAAAACATCAGAAGCTGCTCACCCTACAACACAGCATCACATCCCAGGAGACCTGAAGTCACTATCACGTAGTATTTCCTAACAATTAATTAAACAAAACAAAGACAGCGAGGAAACTGAAGTGTTATTAATTTACTGTACCTTATCTGCAGGCCTGCTGCTCACAGCTGTAACTGACACATTTGGTGGTGGTGCAACAGTCGTAGACAGGTGCCCACCACTGCTGCGACCCAACGTGCTGGCTGCAGTGTCAAAACTATGAGTCACGGCACCACCAGATGCCATGACAGCACTATGGCTACGACCAAGAGCAACTGGGGTAGAGCTCGAAGCTGGGTCTGAGCCCAACGTTGAAGAGGGCTGGGGCTGCTGTCCATGCCAAGAAGATGAGATAACAGAGCCATGATGAGATGAGGAAGATGCAGAGGTGGAGCCATGATGATGCGACAAGGAGACAGAAGGGCTGCTGTGACCTGGGCTGGATGATCGGGGAGGAAGCTCAGGAGGAATCTGCGATGCTATTAAACTAGTGCCAACTGCTGAAAGAAAAGTAAGTACCCATTAGTGCACAAAGAAAAAACACAGCAAACTGGAACAGCTGTTTATTCCTATCCAGATATGAGTGGTTTTGAAGTGTGTACAAAAGGCAGACACCTACTTAACTAACTCCATGGAGAAGACAGCTTGTTGAGAAGGTAACAGTCGAGATAAAGAGGTTCTTACAGCGGTGCTGCTGAGGATTCAAGTCTTCTGGGATGTGATGCTCTGTTGTTAGGTGAGTAGTTCCTGACATGCAGGGTCAAACAGCCTTGAACTGCTTGATCCTGAAAATAAAGGCACTGCATTCCTTCAAAACATCAGGAACCACTCATCCAATGACACAGTGTAACATCCCAGAAGACATGAATCCTCAAGACAAGTCCATCATTTAGACAAGAAGTTATGAAACCTGAAGGTTTATTACTGTCTTTATAACAACCTACCACTGTGCCTTCTATTAAGCCAGATAAATCCATTCACACTGCCTAATCATATTTCTTAAAGACCAATTCTGATATTAACATCATATGCATGCACAGTCTGTTAAGTGATCCCATCTCTTCCTGTTCATTGACTACAACTCCATGTGCATATCTGATCTCTCCAATGCACACTGCATATGGTAACTGTCTCACCCTCCCTGACCTGATCACCCTACTAACACATCATCAATGGGCTACACAGTTTAAGCTTCGTACGTGAAAACACCCCTTGAAATTAATTATATACATATGCAGGCAACAAGGGAATTTACTGCATCTTCAACACATGCTGCATAATGGCTGTTTCACTTTCCACAAAATGCCATTTATTTCATAATCATGGTTTGATCCCTTGCAGGACCAAGAAATTTAGCTCTTCTCTATGTGGCGCATCTGCCATGATTCTGTTCCACAGAACTTGTGCACCAACACTTCAACTGTGTTCTAATTGAGGGACTTCACTGTCTGGGAACTCTTGCGACAATTGGGTCTTCACTCCTGCTGTGCATGACCCTTCACAGAATACCTGCTCAGTCCCCAGAAACACATGCTCTTGTTTGCATAACACTGCTATCAGTGCTGCAAGCACAGCTGGTAACAGTTTCACACAATATACAAGAGGTGTTTTGCTCGTGAACTGCATGCTGCCAGTATGTCCATATGTGGCGCTCAGCACCCACATTCATAGTTTTGGCAGATGTTCTTTCGCACATAACTGCCATGAGAGTAGCAACTGCACAGTGATTTTTCAGACATTCTGTATGAATATACGAGTAACAGTATGACATAATCAGACAGTCTATATTCACTTGCCCATTATGAAATACACATTTCAGTGTATGACATTCCCTTTCAACCACAACAGGTTAAGGTAATTAAATAACTTACGGCCATGACTTGGCTGACTGTTACGAGGACTGTACATGAGGGGAGAGGCACCTTGCTTACTGCTACCACTGCTACGAGTGAAACTGCGTGGTTCTAGAGGAGGAGTTGAAGTTACAGGGTTGCTGCGAGGAGAGCCACTGCTGCCACCACTACCCGATACAGAGTTACCCTGTTGAGACAATGTGGATGAACCACTGGAACCACGTGCAAGACCAAGCAACTGTGCCTGTCCACCTGTTAGAGACCTGCTGGACAAACGAACAATGCCTTTGGTCTCTGGTGCCTCCAGATATTGTTTGTGTAGATAGTGACTAACAGTTCTTGTACTATCAACATTAACTGAACTCAGCCATTACCTACCTGATAGGTGCGACGTAATTTCCAGGGAATACTCCACATTTCTGTGCACGACTGGAGGTACCTTTGAACCAACCGTCTTGACACCTTTCAGTAACCATATATATTGCACCCTTCTTTAGCTCCAGTTCATCGGCTTTGTGGGGCTTGTAAGGGTATAGTGCAATATATGCTGCAGGCAGTGGTGTGGCTGAACTATGGTGAGGAGCCCCTTGTGGAGGAGGTGGAGTCAATCCACTTGCTGTGACTGACACTCCTGTGTCACTACTTCCCGATCGTCGGTGTCGTTGGCTGCCTTGCCGTTGCATTAGCTCACCACTACTGCCCACCTGAAATGCCATCAGCTGATAAATGAAATATACGTCACCTGTTAAAGTCAAGTAAAGCTGTCCCTATGCATGCTGTGAAGGAACGTGGCAGAGTGAAGACGTAGCTCCACTCACACTTAACCTTGGCATGAGACAAGCAGTGGTCAGATTCATGACTCTACCACTTCACCCACAGTACACACTGAATATGAGGCTGGCTGGGGACCACAGCTGGAAATCTCAAATCAAACCCTGTATCATCCAGCCTGTAGTCCAGTCACTATTCCAACTGAGTTATCTCAGCTCCTTACTTAAACTGTCACTACGTAACATAAAAATATATGAACAACAAAATCTCAGATGCACAGTGTCCACTGAGCCATGCCTAATACATGTGACATGTACGGAGATGAGTCTACTTAAGTCTTCGAAGTCTATGTTGTAGCATTCACACAGACGAGAAGATTAGAGGCAGTTTCCAAAATGTCACATGTCAGGCGTACATTATAAAATGGACAGCATCCAAATAAATAAGGGTATAATGAATCAACCACTGCCAAGAACCTTTAAAGAAACATTAAATCCTCAGATGCTGTCAACGCATACACTTTATGAGGTCTGAGATCCTCACAGCTGTGAATATTGAGATAGTAGTTTGCTGGGATGTGACACCTTGTACTTTACTTGACAGTCACTGGCAACGCAGAGGCACCTGAGACGGAGGTAGCAGCACCCTCATTAAATGTTTGTAAGTATCTATGAACCCCACAGCATCGCATTTCAAAAGGCTGTGGTCTTAATGTAACTTTATTTATACACACATAGGTCATGCCCATTTTATAGTAGAATATTTGGTTATCTTGTTTTCTGTAAAAATTTACACTGAATTTTTATCACCATACACATCACTGACATTCCTCTTCAAATTGCATATATTTCTCAGCCAGCAGAGTTCATGATCCACACACCTGTGACCCCTTTCCTTTCAGGAAGTTAGTTTCAGTTTCTGCCATATCTCAAAACGCAATTTCATGTTTAACACATCCCATTCTCTTTGTCTTTCTCACACTTGCTACATGTCTTTATAACAGGAGCAACAGCAGTAAGTTTGAAAGTTCACTCTTCAAGCATGTGACAATGTGTCAAGTGAACAGATCCCAACACTGCAAATGATTGTAGTGCCTCTGAATGTCAGCAGCCAGTGTTACATCAAGGAAGACCTGAATCCTCAGAAATAATTCTGCAAGGACCTCAAATCTAACACACTGTTTGTTTCACACACTACTTCTTACCTTTTAACGCACAGTATATAGTCAAACCCCAACAAAGTACTACTGTTTGTTCACCACAGTTTGTAGCAGCATATCAAGTGTGGTGGTAAATCAAAATACTGTACAATAGGGAATTTCTGTCCACAGACTTTCTTGGGCACTAAGTGAGGGTGGTGCTATACTGGGGCTAAATTGTATACACATATAACCATACACTTAGGTTTCATCCTGAGAAAGCTATTTACATGGAGAGTAGGGGACTTTTTTGGTAATTCATTAAGTTCTTCACCTTTGGCTTTAAAGGAGAACAGATAAATTGTAAGGAGATTTATGCAACAGCCAGTCAATGGGAAGCCAACAGAGTTTAGGGTTGTGAAACTGAGCTAGGCAAAAGGCCATTATTTCTTTAATGTAGAAGACATTCTTATAGCTGGACTGACGGTGACAATCGATACTTTGACATCGGGGTGAAGCATGGCTGTTAATGACACAGAACAGTTTATAGGGGTTTTCACTTCACTTTCTAACAACCGACACATAGGAGATTTTAGGTCATTTACGAATTACATTAGCTGAAATAGGGTTTGGAATTAAAAAAATTTAAAATTACACCTATGGGGATTTGGAGTAGATGTGTAAGGAACCAATCAGGTTAGCAGTTAATTTTTGAAAGGATTTTAATTTCATTTTTTGAGTCTTAGGCAATGCATACTTTGGGGATGTAGACACACTAGCAGTTTGGACTTTGAAGAAGTTAGACAAGAAATTTTATCATTCCATTTTGGACTTTCACTAAAATTGTAATAATAAATTTATAAGTATTTGTACAGAAATTATTTACCAAAGGCTTATGTCCGATCTGACGAGATTTATTTAAGGCCGTTCGTTTCTTATATTCATCAGAATCTAATCTCTAAAATAAATACAGTGAAATTAGTGACTACAACCTGTTTATTAATTAATCAAGTGGTAGTGATCTGGTACACTTTGGGTCTTCTGAGATGCCACACAAATATTCCCCATGAGAAATGTCTCATGTTCCACTGACAGGAAAGTGAGCGGTTGCTTACATGAATTCTTTTAGTCTGAAATTTGCTTTCACATGCATCAAAATAT
Organism: Coptotermes formosanus; assembly: GCA_013340265.1. Taxonomy (NCBI): domain Eukaryota; kingdom Metazoa; phylum Arthropoda; class Insecta; order Blattodea; family Rhinotermitidae; genus Coptotermes; species Coptotermes formosanus. Next base: position 1,124,228 of record BLKM01000661.1, on the reverse strand, counting down.
TTTTCATTTCATCTCAATTTTAGGTGCACTGAGAAGGGGCACGCGCCACAAAGTACCATGTTTCTTGAATGGCAACAGATGGCGGGCACACAGGATACACGCCAGTCCTCCCCAGCATGCCACACAAGTTCAACATACGTGACTACACTCTCAACGCTTTTGGTTCAACCACACTGCCCTCCTGAAAATCATGTATGCCCCTGCCTACCCAATTTTCGTTAAGATAGTATGACTGTGTGCTGTTCTAAGACTAACAGATTTCACCTATTTAAATACCTTTCCACTTTAAAGAATAACACTCCAAAATTTACCAAGGTTTGATGCAAGTTCATTTCCTTCCATAAAATTTTTTTTCAATATCTAACATCCCCACAGGAACAGCATGTTGACGAAGATATGTGGGTATAAGCGAGAGAATTCAACAAGGGGATGGACAAGGCTGCAGAATGAGGAGCTTCATGATTTGTACTCCCCACCACAAGTTGCTTGGGTGATCAAGATGACATGGATGTGGCTTGTGCAATGTACTGTGAAGATACGGAATTCGTACACGGTTTTGGTGGGGAAAACTGGAGGAAAGAAACCGCTTGGAAGACCCAGGTATACATGGGTGGATAATATTAAAATATATATTAAAGAAACAGGATGGGAGGAGTGGAATTTGTTGATTAGGCTCAGAATAGGGACATATGGCAAGCTCTTGTGCACATGGTAATGAATGTTCTGGTTTCATGAAGTGCGAGGAATCTCTCAACTAGCTGAGGAACTGTTAGCTCCTCAAGACTGACTCTGCTCCATGTAGTCACTTAGTCTGAGACTCCCACAGCAGTGACTATAAAGGCTGCTCTCTTGCACACTGTAATGCCATGTAACTTGAACATATACCAGCCAAGCAACAAGTCTGCACTTCTCCAGCAAGCTATGTAACATCACATCAGACAGAAAGCTATCTTCATTTCATTTTTGGTCTTCATCTGATCATCATTGCACCTCCCACCTCTGAAGTCAGTAACTAACCTGTGACTGTAGGGTTTGGTCTGGAGCAAGAGAGTCTTGTGAAGTTTCAGTGGGGCTTAAAATCTCAGCTGAGTGCCTGCAAAATGAAAATTGGTGTTAAATAGAGATAATAAAGCACCTGGAAACGTAAAAACATTATACTCATGCCACAGAGAGAATGCTGGCAGTAATTAGTAACAACTCTGACTACGAACAGGGACTTTGAAATAGCCGAGTGGCCACAGGGGGTTGAGAGAAATACAACAAAAAGCTAAGACTGGAAGCCTCAAGCACTGTCATCTCCACCACCCATGTGACGTCCTTGTGCACCCTTTGAGTAAAATGCAGTCATGTTCACTGCTGTACATGCTGTGTGGCAACGGTGGTATAATCTGCCTGCAGTGAAGGGACACTTGGCAATACAATCTGTCTACTGCCAATGTACACTCAGCAGTATGATGTCTGCTGTTACACTACCATCAGCACAACTAACTTTTAGATGCATTTCCTTTTCTTTATTTGTCATCCCCATTACCTTCACATCTCCCACTACTGAAGCCCAACAACGGGCTCTTCTTTAAATCCCAACCCCCTTGTCCTACCTCCCACAGCTGTGCCCAGCTGAACTACCTCAAATCATTCCATAAAACCAACAAAATGTTTTCCATCCATATCACTTCAGGATGCACCTCAACCAGTTGTCACCCTGAAGATGGTGGCAGTACGTTTCTCCAAAACATTGGAACATTCAGCCACTACACAGTACACAAACCCAAAAGAAAACCATTATCTGACCAACAACACTCCACGCCTGAAAATTCTGTTCCCACAATATTAACAGCTTGCATAGGCTGTGAAGTCCAACAATAAACTAATAAATTTTAAGAAAAGGAGTTAAAATCCATCACACTGGGTTTAAAGAGTTAATGTAGTGTTCACAAACACCCCACAGGAAAACTCACCTGTGTGAGGTTTGGTGGTGATGCCCAGTATGCAATACACTAAAGCTATGACGTTTCTCCCTCTGCTGTGTAGAAGAGGCATGATGTGGAGGAAGCGTATGAGGCGGCGATATGTTAGGATTGTGCGCTGGCCGGGGAGGAGGTGGCACAATCACATTGTGTGGAGGAGGGGTTATAGCCGGAACTGGTATCCGTGGTGGGGGAGGGGATGTAGGAGATGATGGAGCTGTGCTCGAACTAGAAGAAGTATTGCTGGATGACGTGTTGGGCGTTGTTGATGATGATGCTGATGATACAGTTGAACTTGAATCAGAAGTACCAACTGGAGGTGGGAGGTTGCTACCACTACTACACACTGTAAGGTTTGTGTTCAAAATCTGATGTTGATGTGCTGGCTTCGATGAGTGTGTAACAGTCGTAGCACTGCCACTCATATTTCCTGCAAACAGAAACATAAACAACTATACGCAATTACATACTTCTGCAACATGCCGTAGAATATCCAACAATTACCATGTTTCTGTCGCATACGACAGGTATCCAGTAATCATTATTTATTGTTCATTTCTCACCACTAGTTTCACAGGAAACTGTGATCTCCATATGATATCATAGATCTAAATAATAAAAATTATTATTACAATGCTGTGTTGGTGTGGCAGCCCCACATCAGTCTGCTACAATTCATAAACACACTACTTCTAACGCATAGATGCCAAACAAATTCTGCACTCTGTACCGTAACAGCAGACAGATGATGTGAGTCCCCTGCTACTACTGTGCCAGTGACTGCACTTAGCTTGGGCATAATATAATGCTGTGCCTGCAGAACTGCACATGTGCTATCACAAAAGTATGAGGGAAAATGAACACAGGTTAACCCTTTGGCACCAGAATTAAATACCTGGCGTGAAGAGCACAACACCAGAATTTAAATGAGAGCTGCATAAGGTGGCCATTCTATACCTGATGTTCGATGTTTTAAGCATCACACTGTGTGACAGGTATGAGATGTTAAGTGTCAAAGGGTTAAATCAAGAGAGATCTGAGGTTCTCACAGAAGTGTTGCTGAAAATTCAAGCCTTCTGGGTCACTGGGTAAGCACTTCTCAGTGTTCCAAATAATCGCAGTGCATTCACCTTCAGAATTAAGAAGCAGTCGACTTGCCCCTGACAATGAAGGCACTACAATCCTTCAAAACACAATGAACTACTCACCCAATGACAAAGTGTCATGCTGACTTGCATCTTCAAGGTTAAAAAACTTTATTCTTCACACCGAATTTGTTCAGTTATTTGGTTATGTGGGGGTGAACTTCTCACCTAGATTTGCTGCGGTACCATGCTGCTGTGATGTGTGAGAATTAGCAACAGTACGACTGTGATCTGTTGGAATTAGTGGGGTCGTATCTTCTGATGTTGGTGTAGGTGGAGCAACTCGTGATGGTCCAGGTTGGGAGCTGGAGCCATAATACATACATATATATACATATATGGTAACTTAAACATCTTCAAAACAACTCTACATAAATAACCACTCAAGGATAAAAATGTTCAAAAAATGAGCAAAGTCAAAATCCTGCAAATTTATATAATAAATCTCATTTCTGGTGCTTTACATTTAAAAAAAGATGCACTGAAAATTAAAAAAAAAATTTAGAGTTAAGAAAAGTGGAACAATTTAAACCAAATTAGAACTTCAATCACATGTACTTGTTTCATTCAACAAAAGGCTGATAGTGAGGTACTGTCCCAGCAACTTCCACAATATAACCCATTCAGGAGAGCAGATCTCTAAGCAGACTTGAACCTGGGCCTCTGGACTATAAAGTAGGTGTACACCCACCTTACCACAATGTTCAGTTACACTAACCCCAACAACTTAATCACGGATAGTTTAACAAAGCTATGAGTTTCTTGTTTCAAGCAATCATGACATATTTAATAGTGCTGTCAACTGCTAAGCTTATATACCACTGGTGTCAGATGAATGAATTGGTATGAATTATTGGCAAAATGATACTGACAGCAACAAACTAATGTACTCAGAGAGGAATCTGTCCCAGTACTACTCTGTCCACCACAAATTCCACAATGACTGGCCTTGCAATGAACCTGGGTTTCCATGGTGACAGGCCAGTAGCTAACTGCCTGACCCATGCCACCATCCCCCTTTCTGACACAAGCTACTGGAGCATCATGTCCCATACTTGTGACAGACTACACACTTTCCTAACTTGTAGCCATCACTCAGCATTATTTCGTTCATTCATACATTGTGCCTGACTGTACTTGGCAGTCAGCAACTTCCATTAAGTCATGGAAACCTAGTTGGTTGCAGCACCTTTGCTACTCAGCAGCGGCACATACGTTTTTCTTCCACTTTTCTTTACGATCTATAATACAGTTAGGGTTACTGTTTGCCTGATGCACCTTCCTTACTTTGTGGAAAGCTTCATAAGGGCTCGAGCCACACTGTTCAGCTCGACAAAAGCCAAGGGAAAGATTCCAATACGATCTCCAAGCTTACCCTCTGCCCAGTTCTCATCAACACGACGGATTACTGTAATAACTTCACCCTGCAAACATGATATGAACACACACACCATTACATGTACATCAGCTCCTGAACACTTAAAAAAGAGTTCTGTAGAAAAAGGAATATTTAACATCTATACACAGTAATATTCATTCCTTTATGTGCACCCTTGTTAACCTACTCACTGAATACATTACCTTTATGTGGGGCTTTCCACTGTGCTGTTACATGCGCAGGTAAGTGGTAAGAACCATCAAACACTACTATTTACTAAACGAATTACTTTGTTATCACAAATGTCACAGCTACATGTCTCAGGTTCATTCATATTACCACATCATCAGGCTGCAGTGACAATTAAATGCAGAGGGAAAACAAGTAATGCTACAGCCATTAAGGTTAAAATAACCGAGATTTCAATTTTACATTCAAGAACATAAAACTGGGGTCTCAATTATTACAGTCAGAAATATTCTGAGCAGGAAACTGAACCAGAACACTCTGTCAAAAATTCAAAGTTGGGGCTACATACGGTGCTCAACAAACAATACAGCCCAGATCTGCATGTGTAACACTTTTATGTGTGGGGAAACTTGAAAGAAGCAAATGATACTTGGGAGGCTTTACAAAATAAAACCTGAAATTTTATGTAAAAAGTCACAAATGGTGAACTTCAACATGTCACAAAATTTGTTAAGTAGGTGTGAAATATGCACAGAAGTTGAAGGACCACACTTCCTACAAGTGTGAAAAGACTATTGAAAACATGTTTGCATGTGGACAGAATCAACAAATGGCTCATGCATTAGAACATTAACAATTAATCCAACAGATGCCAACCACCAACCGGCATCATGCCCAACAAAATGATTATACGCACATAAACAAAGAAATGAACCTTTCTATACCTAATAGGACTACAACTTCTTATTCTGTCACTATGTACATACGTATGTATGTACGTATATATGTATGCACATATGTGTGTGTGTGTGTTTATGTATATGTGTGTGTGTGTGTGTGTGTGTGCATGTGCGCAATTGAAGGTCTTACAGTGCGCATCCAGTGATATAATTTCAAACTGCCCCAAACTCACTGTAAGGGACTCAATGGAATGGTTGTCTCTAGATACCACTGCACTCTTCAGAATTACTGTTACCACCACGGCTGTGGAATCGGAGTCAGAGTCGGAAGGAATTTTAAGTGGAGTCGGAGTCAGAAGGAATTTTTAGGTGGAGTCGGAGTTGGGAAAAAATGTACCGACTCCAACTCCAACCTCAGTATAAAATCTTAACTAGATACTCCAAACCCAGAGCCCTGATAGCTACAGTAACCATTAGACTTATACTTAAATATAGGTTATAAGTCAAAAAAGTAGCCTGATGATTCACGTGGTGGCGATGAAATGTCTTATAGGTTTACTGTTATTAATACCTATTGAGCTTTTATGAAGGAGTCAGAGGTGGAGTTTTAAAAATCGAGGAGTCGGAGCTTTTGTGTATTGACTCCACAGCCGGGGTTACAACGATCAAATCAAGGGGATGGGTAATACATTGAGCATGCATAGGGGCTATATAAACCTAACAGAAAACTTCAGTTAAAGGAGATCCAGGACCAGCATTAGTTCTGTACTGGATTAAGTTTGTGTGAAAACTGTTACCACTCTTGTATCAACACACACACACACACACACACACACAAAAGACAATTACTGAAAGGGACATATTACACTATGCACTAACAATACACACAAAACGCAACACATCAACATGCCAGATACCTTGTTGAAAGTTAGGCAGCCTTCTTCATCATCATTTGTCATTCTGAAGTCGTACAGAGCTTTGCACTGTGGAATATGGCTGGGCAGTGGTGTAACAACCTGTAGAAACAAATTTCCCTGTTTTTATTCTGTGTCTTACATAACCAGTACATTCTGTTTGACTGGTGGTCAAATCGTTCTGTTTCAGATACAACACTAATAAATCACACAACACGTGACACTTGAAGAAAGCTGATTCAGAAACCACAACTAACGCACAAACTCCTTGCAATGGTGTCCTTGATAAGCAATCAGTTCATTTGCTACTCAAGACATCCCCTCCACTTCATGGAACCTCAAGGTTCGGAGCCGAGATCATGACAGCCCAGCACTTGTGCCAATCCTGAGCCACATCAATCCAGTCCACACCTTCCCATACTATTTCTTTAAGATATGTTTCAATGTTATTTTCCTATCTCACTCAGAAACCGCAACCACACAAAAATGGGACAAAGAGAAACAATCTTAACTAAAGATGTAAGAGAAATATAAACTGAATCACCACCATTTAATTTTTATTTCTTAATTTTAAATGTTTAAAATCATGATGCAATAACATCCAGTGCTATTTTAACCCATTGTAATAAACAACAAATGTAATACAAACCCATAAAACATGACTAAGGACGCCAATGGGAAAATCAACAAGAATACAGCATACTGTAACAATGTGTAAGAGCAAACAAAGCGAACATTCCAGGTTAAAACATATCATAAATTTTGTTAGGTGTTGTCATGCTAAGTGTCCTTGTCGACTGACTGACTGACTGACTGACTGACTGACTGACTGACTGAGTGAGTGAGTGAGTGAGTGAGTGAGTGAGTGAGTAAGTAACTAACTAACTACGTACACACAGCAGAATGCTTCTTGAAAAGCCAACATTTCCTCAGCTAGTCAAGAAATTCCCCACATTTCATGGAATCTGAAGGTTCAACACCATGTTCACAAGAGCCTGTGACTTGTACCTGTCCTGATCACAATCAAGCCAGTCCACACCCCTATCCTATTGCTTTAAGATCTATTTTAATATTATCCTCTCATCCAGAACTAGGTGTTCCATGTCGTCACTTTCTCTCAGGTTTTCCCCGAGCCATAACTCAAAAATGAAGGGTCCACACATCCATTTTTTTACAATATTCTGTTTAAGGGTTTGTGCATAGAAAATGCCCCTACAGTTGTGCCATGTATTTCAGAGAAACCTGTATGTATGCAACAATACTGAAAGCACACAAACTAACACATGCAAAAACATGTTTCCCTCAGAACAAACCTGCACGTATGTGAGAGGAAAGACGCCATGCTTTCCACCACTCTCTCCATGATACCAGTTGTTATCAATCTTCTTACGCAGAAGGATGATATCCCCCTTCTTAAAGCACAAATCACTGAAAATTAAGTAATTTAAAGTTAATACGAATTGTCACAACTACAAATAAGAGGTTGTTCGATAATTTTTGAGAAATTAATATTATTCATATTACGGTTATGACATCACATTGTGGTCTGGTAGGCTGGTACCAACGTATAAGAGCAAAATATTACCACATATTTCATAAACACCCTGTATGTGTATGACAGTAACACAAGATTTCTCAAGGTCCTTAATAATTCAAACACATCCCAGAAATGTGCTCGGGGGAGGGGGGGGGGGGGGGGGAATGGGGGGTATACATAACACACACTCTAGTACCCATGGCAAATGTGCAGTTGCTCGAAACAGCCACTGGGGCACACAGACTGGATCTTCGGCCAGTCCTCTACCAAAATAAAATCCCTTTTCTTACATGCAAGTTCAAAAATTTGTATCAAAGGACACAATATTATTCCTGGAATCCTGGTGAAATATTCAGGCATCCTTAAAGCTCATATGACTTGGATACCCTAGTTAAGTTATTTACTTAAAATACAAATGAAACCAAATTATATAAAACAGCCTAACTTATGAAATACAAATGGAAAAGCAGAATGATGCTTGAGGGGGAATTAATGAAATTATCAACAGTAAGAGCCAAATAATCGGCATCACCTAACCCAACATCTCCCAACCCTTCTTCCAAGGAGAAATCCCTGAACTAACTTTTCATCCCAAGGAACCGCTGCTTATGAAAAAGTTTACAGGCCAGAAAAAGTTGGTAGCAGGGAGTGCAATCCAATTCCTGCTACATTAATGTGAAGACGATTTATTTGCCATGACAGTGGGCATATACATATATGTCCACTTACACTGTCAGTAAAGACTGTCTTCTTGGTATTATCTAATATTATCAAATCACACAGGTAACTGCAGTACTGCAAATTGCTGGACAAAAATTCCTGCAATATTTTTGCAAGGAATATTTAGAATTTTTTATGGTATTTCAGAAGTTGTATTTATTTATTCCATGATTTCTTGGAGAACCACTAACAATGTTCTGTACAACCCTTGTTGGGAAAGAATAACCTAGACTAACAACTTAATTCAACAGCCTTACTTAATTCTAAAGCAAATAAATTTATTTAAGTACATTCAATGATACTAAGACACCTTACATCAGGGGCACAGATTTGTTTTTGAGTACATGCTCATCTAATTAATAGGGGGGATAAATATTCATAATTTAAACTTAATATCTGGCAGTTTATGCCTATTTATGGTGGCATGCCCAATATAAGTGATTCTGCATAATTTAGAGTGTTGCTTTTATAGCATGAGATGCAGGTCAGCAGTCGACTCACACCCCAGCTGCTTTACTCCCAGGCAAAGAGAAGCGGGGGGGGGGGGGGGGGGGGGGGGGGGGGGGGGGGGGGGGGGGGGGGGGGGGGGGGGGGGGGGGGGGGGGGGGGGGGGGGG